>CM042012.1:23151530-23686530 GCA_023525715.1 Cichorium intybus
AATAGATTTTCGAACTATTAGAAAAACAAAATTTTAATTTTAAAAATAACTGGATTTTAGATTTGATTTTTATAATCAGATTTATGATATGACAATTTTTTAACAGAATGCATATATGCATATTTACGTTTTTGCATTATATATCCAAAAATGCATATGCGCACATTCGAGATTTTTTCATAAAAAACACACAAAATATCCATATTTCATAATGTTCGGATGTCATACAACCATAAAAATAAAAAGAAATAAAATTCACAAAAATATTCGAACACGAAGCATAAGCCAAACCATTTTATTAAAAAACAAAATAAAAATAACATACGTTCATTTTATCCGATATAACCATAAACTAAAAAACAAAGGAATACAACAAAATATCATAATATCTTTATTTGTTCATCTTTAATTGTCATGTAGTCTTTGGTTTATCTTCACTTCTTCGAATTACTCGACAAAGTCTTCAAAATCTACAAAAACTTTAATAAAAATGGATAAAAATCCATGTTGAAAAATTTCATAAAAATGCATATATATGCCCACATACGTACAGATGCACATGTGAGCATACGCAGACACACAAAATGCACATATATACATACATACGTTGACATATGTATAAAATGCTTATATTCATACATATATGCAGATATGCACATTTGTACATATGCATATGCACAAATGCATATACATATATGCACATATGCACATACATATAGATAATAAAGAAAAGAAGGGCATAGCTCCTCTTTTGAATTATGAGGGGTTGGAGAAGGACGAAGCAAGCAACAACTGAGAGAGGGATATTCAAAACAAAACTAAAACTCATCATTTGAATTTACAATTTCTAGAAATCATCAAGAAATTGCTTCTCTAGCCGGCACATCCCTGCCTCTCTCTCATATTCTCCACCGCCGTGAACCATGTGGTGTTCAGCTCCAATCTCTGAACTGACGACGACCTTGCTTCTCTAGCCGGCACATCCCCGCCCACGTCCGGCAACGCCGCTGTAACGCCAAGATACTCTTTTTATAATTATTATAAAAGGGTAAATTGGTCATTTTACCTTGTAAGGGTAAAATGGTCTTTTGGACAGAAAAGTATTTGGTTTGAAATAATATTTTAGGTTTTGGACTTAAAATGTTATAAAAACTGATTTTTGGTCGTTTTACCGAAAAAGGGTATTTTGGTCATTTGACCAAGTCAACGACCAATTATGTAAAAATATTGTTGGTTGTGGCCAAAATGTAAGAAATAGAAGTTTTATTGTAATAAAACTTGGTTATTGTGGTCAAAGTTCAAGAAAATGAACTTAGGGACCAAATTTGCAAAATTTTGTAGTATAAATAAGAGAGTTGACTCTCTTGTTGACTGGCCATTGTTGTGCAGCTACGGGAGTGGATTTTGGAGAGCATTTTCTGCAGAGATCATGAAGCTTAATACAAGAATTGGAATCCTAGCTTGGAATTGGTGATTCCTAAGCTTTGAAGGTTAGTAAATTCACTTTCTAGCCAAGTTCTTGGATGTGTTCTTCACATGATGAACTAGAAACTGTATTTCAGTTATAATCCATGAAGCTTACATGATTTCTGAGTTTGATACATGTTCATATGATAAGAACATGTAATTAAAACAAGAGAATTTGATGAATTAGTGGATTTTGGGGTTTTTGGCTCAAGAACCCTAATTTCTGCATTTTGATTGATTGAGGTTGTTTCTGTGGATTAAAACCTTGTATTATAAGAGGGTTTTAGTCAGGAAACAAACCCCAAATGATTAAGAACAAGTATAAGGACTTAATAGATGAAAACAGGTGCTGTTGCATGAAAAATCGGACATTTCTGGGCATTTCTGGACACTGCCCAGTTATGCACGAGTCGTGCGTTTTTAAGCCTACATGTTGCACGAGTCGTGCGTTTCTGGAAACCAAAGAATGTTGCCATTATGGGTTGCACGAGTCGTGCTTCCCATAGGCAAAATTAAGCACGAGTCGTGCTTGCCTGGCAGGGGGTCCAAAAACGCTAATTTTTGCTAGGCTTGTCCGATTTACCTCAAACTTGAACCATAAGTCCATGATGGTATGAAAAGTCCTAGAAAAATACTAAATTGAGTTTTCGACTCCTCGGGGACACTGTAGATCTATACGAATGCCTCGGGAATGAGTATAAGTCATGAAAAGATGGTAAATGGAAAGTTTATCATCTAGGGATGGTTTATAGTTGCTTTATATTGGACTCTCATGTATTAGGGTCAATTGAAATGATTATTAACCTATTATCATTTAATATAAATGGATAAATAGGTATGGGACAAAATGGTTGTGGTGCACGTAAAGGCAAGAAACAACCGGGAATTAAATGCATCTAGCATCCAGGTGAGTAATCTCACTGATACCATATGTGATATATGATGATTGAGTTGTTACAGGTTGAAACTGATTGTGGGACGAAATTGATAGTTCAAAGATACGTTTGAAGAGACAAGAACGGATAAGCCGTGAGTCATTGCGATGACAAGAACGGAACCGTGAGTCTAGGCAATAGCGGCTAATCCGTGAGCCATAACTAATTCTGGATTTTATATCCAATGGGTGCAGCCTACGGGCAATGATTTCTGGATTTTTATATCCAATGGGTGCGGCCTATATGGCTATGATTTTTGGATTGTATGTCCAACCGGTGCGGCCTTCGGGCTATGTCTCCGATGCGGCCTTCGGGCTATGATTTGATGCGGCCTGTTGGCTATGACTCCGGTGCGGCCTTCGGGCTATGTCTCCGATGTGGCCTTCGGGCGATGACTCCGGTGCGGCCTTCGGGCTATGTCTCCGATGCAGCCTTCGGGCTATGATAATTGGTACAGCCTGTTTGGCTATGATTTTGTTACAGGTACACGGTACAGCCTGTTTGGCTATGATTTTGTTACAGGTATACGGTACAGCCTGTTTGGCTATGATTTTGTTACAGGTACACGGTACAGCCTGTTTGGCTATGAATTGTATATTGATAATGTTTTGATGCAGCTTATATAGCTATGATACAGTGTACGGCTTAAATAGCCATGATATACGGTGCAGTCCGATGTGACTGAGAGAGATGGGACAGAAATAGTTGTATATGGTTATATGTGTAAATAACTGACGTGGTTTGATATTTGCAGGTTATCATGTTGTAGTCTGTAGGACTATAATTTAGGATGTGAAATCCTAAGAGATATTCGGTCAGCCAGTAAGGCTAGGAGTTTGGATTCGATATCCAGACAAATACATGATTGTATTTGA
Organism: Cichorium intybus; assembly: GCA_023525715.1. NCBI lineage: Eukaryota > Viridiplantae > Streptophyta > Magnoliopsida > Asterales > Asteraceae > Cichorium > Cichorium intybus. The sequence continues at coordinate 23,154,808 of CM042012.1, forward strand.
TACGTGTTATTTGTAGATTTGATTACTCACTGAGCTTTGTAGCTCATACTGTTGTTTACTGTCCCTGCAGGTTAGCATGATACTGGTAGGGGACAAGATAGAGTCCGTGACTCGTGAAGTAGGACTCTTAGATGCTGTTAGTAGCAGCCCGGCTTTAAAGGAGACTACGGTATTTTATACTCTCCTTGATACACTTGTACCCGTTCTATTAAAATATACCCCTTGTTATGGTTTTATGTATTGAAACCTGTGTTTTAAATGAAAAAATTTTTCAGGGGTATTTTTGTTTTAAAAGCCGGGTGTTACAAGTTGGTATCAGAGCCGTGGTTTAAGTGAACTAGGTGTCTATAGAGTAGATTCCTGGACTTAAACCCTGAAACAGTAGACATGATGAACTGTTAGGTGTGTATAGTTGTTATTATACATATATAACCTAACTATTGCTGACTTCTAACGTATAAGAAGTATGAGCAGCGGGTATTACTGGGAGGAATTTAGGGCACGAAGCTCTAGGAAATGAAACAACCCTTTGTCAAAGCTCCGTTATACGTGGAGAAAAGGGGACAGAAAGCAGAAAAATACACATGACAAGCAGTAATAGCTGATGTGGTCAGATAAAGAAATCGGTTGCTTACCTTGGTTGATATTCAAGGTGAAAGAACAGTAGTTGAGACTACAAGAAAAAGCAGAAAACGATTAGTGGACGCTTCGGGAGAAGTTACCACAGACTGGGTCCAACCTTATAGGGAAAGGACCAAAACAGAGCCACTATGTATAGTGATCAGTGCAGGAAAGGCACTAAGGAAGATTGTAGAGTTGAGACTCTACTGTTGACATGCTGAAATTGCAGATGATTGGAGCAGATTGCTCGAGCTTGTTGTATGGGACGGAAGTGGTTCCAGTGTGGAACTATAGATCACTTCTTATTGAAATACTCATATGCTAAATGTGGAGTGACGGGTGATGAACCCAGGAAAGAAAGAAGGAACGAATGGTCGAAAAGGACCCATGGTACCATGAGCATCCCAGTATATTGTGGAAGAAGCTCGTGAGGAGACTGATATAGTCGAAAATGTCATTGTTCTGAATATAACTCGTGTATGTTATATTTGATCCATAAAGTTATGCTTTGGATCGATGACTTGATGTCTTGTTTGAATTTTTCATCAACGATTTTGGATGAAATATTTGAAATAGCTATTGTAGATAGCAAGTATGTTCAAGATATTGAACACCTGGAATGTAGTCTGCCTAAGATTTACGGGACCATTTTTCCCTATGAATCTGAAGCCGATGACTACCAGTAAATCTGAAGCAATTGTGCTTATGAATTTGTTAGCAATGAATTATGCTAACATGAATTGTAGAAATATGAACATGATGGTTCAGAAAGCAGAAATGAGCGGATGAAAATCCATGGTAAATGACAGTTGTTGAGAATACCGGTTAGCTTCTTTGCTTAAACTCAGAAAAGAGTTAGTAAAGGAATGATGTTGTAGTTGGCATACGTGGTATGGGCCAAGCTTAATAAAGTGGTGAAAGTAGTGTACTACTTTAAATAATTTTCGGATGATTCTTTTGAAAAGAACTTCCAAGATTTCTGCCAGATTGGCAAGAAGAGCTTATGATTAAGTTGGTATTGGGAGCTGATCCTGTTATCTAGGCTCTGTGTTGATTGGCCTCTGTAGAGATGGCAGAGTGGTAAAACAATTGGAAGAAATTGTTTTTGAATTGGGGTCTCATATGGCCGAATGTGTCATCGTGTGGAGCCCTATCTGTTTGAAAAGAAGAAAGATAAGTTAATGTGTATGTACATTGACTACTGAGAATATGATATTCTCGAAACCAGATTGAATATGAGGTACATTGTACCAGATACTGGAGTTACTTCACTGAGTTAAGTGATATGTTAAATTCTCCAAGTATGAAAAATTTGGCTAAAAGAAGTTTCAACTCTTTGGGCATGATAATACTGTCAAAGATGATGAAATAAATCCAGTGGGATAGATGATGTGGTAAAACTGGAACCGCCTGAGGAATCCGACTGACATTGTAGTTCCTTGGATTTGGCGGGTTACTACAGGAGAGTTATAGAAAACTGCTCCTTGATTGCTGGTTAGCTGACTAAAGTTGACCAAGAAAAAGTGTAAGGTCTGAGTGGTAGAAAGACCACAAATAGGTTGTAAAAGTTTGGAATAAACCTTGTGTGAACCTCTAACATTAGCAATGATGCTAAGTGGAGAAGATGGATTGGATCATTGAAATGTATCCAACGTTGACTGTGGATGCATGATATTGCGGTAGCAATTATGAATGTGGCATTTAAGCTTTGGAAACACTACTTGTATGGTGTAAAGCTTATAGCGATAAGATCATAAAAGTTGAAATACTTAATTGATCAAAAGAAGCTGAAGATGAGATAGTAAAGATAGATGGGTTACTTAGAGATTTCGGGTATGAAATCTTGTACCATCTCAGAAAGGCGTATGTGATTACAGATGTCTTGAATTTGAAAGAGTAACCTTTGAGGGTTACATCCACATGCGTGAATGTGGCAAATTGATTACCTGAGTTGATTCGGGTAGCACAGAAAGACGTGTGCAAGTTTGAAATTGTGAAAAGTGAATGAATGATTAGCTATTGAAAGAAGCTAGTTAGAAATTCACAGAGTTTGAAAAACCTTGGTGATTGTGTATGTGAATTCCAAAGCCAAGTGAAACATAAAAATCATATTGAAAAGATGCATTTTGTATCAGCTATATAGTATACCCGGGGTAATACCAAACTGTATAGGTCGATAAAACCTATGTGTTGGTGGCTGGGGCTGAAGAAAGACATGTGAAAAATGTTTGACTTGTGTGTAACTACAGTCAAATCATTAGAAGTATGTGGACTGTCGGTCCCAAAAATGAAATGGGACGAAAAATATCATAGACTTTGTAATAAAGTCTTTGCAAGTACCGCATGAGTATGACACCATATGGGTAATTGCAGGTTGATTGATGACACCAGTGCAAATTTGTACCGACTAGGGAAGAAATTAAGATCGAAAAGTAGTGAAAAACTACATAGAAAAAGAAAATTGTCGACGTGAGTTATCGGCGCGAACTGTATCGGATCGAGATACTAGAATTAATTGCTGAATTTAGCATTAATTCTTAGAATTTTTAGCTCAACAGTACTAGTAAGTACTGTGTGCGAATCCCAGATAGATTGATGAAGTGAGATAATGATGCAGACTTTAGGAGTTATGCCTGAAATCGGCATAACAGACCCTAGTGGAAAACTAGACGACCGTCTATTCTTGGTAGAAGTTGTAGATTAGTATAGGTATTATACTAGTGTTTTATTGACTCGTAGGAAGTATTGTATAGACTACCGTGTTGCACGCCGATTTGCTAGACAGAAGTTGGGGTGAAGCTATTGACTAAACCTGAGATTGTATCTCAAATAGAAGAAAAGATTTGGCGAGGTTGAGAAAGCTTGGAAATAGACCAAAATCGACAAGAGTAGTATGCGGATTGTCGAATAAGACCATTGAAACCCCAAGTAAGGGAAGATAGTGGAAATCAAAGTGACCCTCCGGAAGAACTAGAAATTGATGTGGGACAAAAAGGAAAGTTGAGTCCTTGTTTATTGGACCTTTCTGTATATCCCAAAAGCAAGAATTGCGGTGTATTAATTGAAGATCCTTGATGAACTTCAAGATGATTGTAAAGTTTTCTATGGGTCTCATAGTTTTGAGAACATAGAGTGATAAATGTTAACGAATCCCTCATGTTGAAATGAGGAAGATAAGTGATTAAGGTGCCCGGGACAACCGGATGAGTGATATGCGAGTGGTGATATAACCACGAGATGAGAAGATTAGTATGGTTAAGAGCTTTAGCAAAACCATGAAGGTTTCCATATGATATGAGAAACCGAAATTGTAACGAGAAAGAAATACCCTCGCGTGATAATATGATTTCGAGGACGAAATCTTTTGAAGGAGGGGAGAATTTGTAACGCCAAGATACTCTTTTTATAATTATTATAAAAGGGTAAATTGGTCATTTTACCTTGTAAGGGTAAAATGGTCTTTTGGACAGAAAAGTATTTGGTTTGAAATAATATTTTAGGTTTTGGACTTAAAATGTTATAAAAACTGATTTTTGGTCGTTTTACCGAAAAAGGGTATTTTGGTCATTTGACCAAGTCAACGACCAATTATGTAAAAATATTGTTGGTTGTGGCCAAAATGTAAGAAATAGAAGTTTTATTGTAATAAAACTTGGTTATTGTGGTCAAAGTTCAAGAAAATGAACTTAGGGACCAAATTTGCAAAATTTTGTAGTATAAATAAGAGAGTTGACTCTCTTGTTGACTGGCCATTGTTGTGCAGCTACGGGAGTGGATTTTGGAGAGCATTTTCTGCAGAGATCATGAAGCTTAATACAAGAATTGGAATCCTAGCTTGGAATTGGTGATTCCTAAGCTTTGAAGGTTAGTAAATTCACTTTCTAGCCAAGTTCTTGGATGTGTTCTTCACATGATGAACTAGAAACTGTATTTCAGTTATAATCCATGAAGCTTACATGATTTCTGAGTTTGATACATGTTCATATGATAAGAACATGTAATTAAAACAAGAGAATTTGATGAATTAGTGGATTTTGGGGTTTTTGGCTCAAGAACCCTAATTTCTGCATTTTGATTGATTGAGGTTGTTTCTGTGGATTAAAACCTTGTATTATAAGAGGGTTTTAGTCAGGAAACAAACCCCAAATGATTAAGAACAAGTATAAGGACTTAATAGATGAAAACAGGTGCTGTTGCATGAAAAATCGGACATTTCTGGGCATTTCTGGACACTGCCCAGTTATGCACGAGTCGTGCGTTTTTAAGCCTACATGTTGCACGAGTCGTGCGTTTCTGGAAACCAAAGAATGTTGCCATTATGGGTTGCACGAGTCGTGCTTCCCATAGGCAAAATTAAGCACGAGTCGTGCTTGCCTGGCAGGGGGTCCAAAAACGCTAATTTTTGCTAGGCTTGTCCGATTTACCTCAAACTTGAACCATAAGTCCATGATGGTATGAAAAGTCCTAGAAAAATACTAAATTGAGTTTTCGACTCCTCGGGGACACTGTAGATCTATACGAATGCCTCGGGAATGAGTATAAGTCATGAAAAGATGGTAAATGGAAAGTTTATCATCTAGGGATGGTTTATAGTTGCTTTATATTGGACTCTCATGTATTAGGGTCAATTGAAATGATTATTAACCTATTATCATTTAATATAAATGGATAAATAGGTATGGGACAAAATGGTTGTGGTGCACGTAAAGGCAAGAAACAACCGGGAATTAAATGCATCTAGCATCCAGGTGAGTAATCTCACTGATACCATATGTGATATATGATGATTGAGTTGTTACAGGTTGAAACTGATTGTGGGACGAAATTGATAGTTCAAAGATACGTTTGAAGAGACAAGAACGGATAAGCCGTGAGTCATTGCGATGACAAGAACGGAACCGTGAGTCTAGGCAATAGCGGCTAATCCGTGAGCCATAACTAATTCTGGATTTTATATCCAATGGGTGCAGCCTACGGGCAATGATTTCTGGATTTTTATATCCAATGGGTGCGGCCTATATGGCTATGATTTTTGGATTGTATGTCCAACCGGTGCGGCCTTCGGGCTATGTCTCCGATGCGGCCTTCGGGCTATGATTTGATGCGGCCTGTTGGCTATGACTCCGGTGCGGCCTTCGGGCTATGTCTCCGATGTGGCCTTCGGGCGATGACTCCGGTGCGGCCTTCGGGCTATGTCTCCGATGCAGCCTTCGGGCTATGATAATTGGTACAGCCTGTTTGGCTATGATTTTGTTACAGGTACACGGTACAGCCTGTTTGGCTATGATTTTGTTACAGGTATACGGTACAGCCTGTTTGGCTATGATTTTGTTACAGGTACACGGTACAGCCTGTTTGGCTATGAATTGTATATTGATAATGTTTTGATGCAGCTTATATAGCTATGATACAGTGTACGGCTTAAATAGCCATGATATACGGTGCAGTCCGATGTGACTGAGAGAGATGGGACAGAAATAGTTGTATATGGTTATATGTGTAAATAACTGACGTGGTTTGATATTTGCAGGTTATCATGTTGTAGTCTGTAGGACTATAATTTAGGATGTGAAATCCTAAGAGATATTCGGTCAGCCAGTAAGGCTAGGAGTTTGGATTCGATATCCAGACAAATACATGATTGTATTTGATACGTGTTATTTGTAGATTTGATTACTCACTGAGCTTTGTAGCTCATACTGTTGTTTACTGTCCCTGCAGGTTAGCATGATACTGGTAGGGGACAAGATAGAGTCCGTGACTCGTGAAGTAGGACTCTTAGATGCTGTTAGTAGCAGCCCGGCTTTAAAGGAGACTACGGTATTTTATACTCTCCTTGATACACTTGTACCCGTTCTATTAAAATATACCCCTTGTTATGGTTTTATGTATTGAAACCTGTGTTTTAAATGAAAAAATTTTTCAGGGGTATTTTTGTTTTAAAAGCCGGGTGTTACAGCCGCCGCCTTCCCTGTCCAACAGCCTTCCCTGTCCAGCGCCGCCTTCCCTGATTGAAGAACAAAACCGGTGAAGAATACGAGAGAGAGGGAGGCGGAAAGGTTGCGTAGCCGAGAGAAAGGTTGCGTAGAATAGGAGAGAGAGGGAGGCGGAAAGAGAGACTCAATTAAGCTGATTTGTAGGGATTGCATATTACTAGGGATATGATCGATCTTTAGTCACTGATTTACCCTTGTATTCATTTTTAAGAAACCAAACATGTCCTTGAATTTGACTATAATTACAATTATGCCACTATTGATCTAGGCCATCAAAATATATGATCTAAAGGTCCAGATTTGTTTCCCCGGTTCTCATTTGATCTTTACTCTATATATATATATATATATATATATATATATATATATATATATATATATATATATATATATATATATATATATATATATATATATATATATATATTTATGTTCAAATGTGAACCACAATTACTGTGTGAATGTAGGACCAATTGTGGTCCAATCATTTGTAAAGAGTACCATGGTAAATTAACATTATAATTAATAATTACATTTTATTTTTCCTTTAATTTAAGTAATCAAGCCCTAGATTATCTCATTCATCTGTTTCTCTCTTTCTATCATCTTATACGAACGACACCAGATTCAATCCAGTGCCATCTTCCTCTTCTTCCCCCTCTTATCACTCTCGTTTTTAGGGATGAGAATCGGTCCGGACCCGGACCGAACCGGACCGAGAACCGAAGAACCGAGAACCGATTTTATAGGAAACGAAGAACCGGGAACCAAACTGAATACCCCGGTTCCGGTTCCTACCGGTTCGGTTCCGGCCCAGTTTCAGTTCCGGTTCGGTTATACAAGTAGTGTGCTATTCAGAAATGTGTTCGGTTCCAGACCCGGCCCGAACCGGACCGAGAACCGATTTTGCGGGAAATGGAGAACCGAGAACCGAACCGAATACACGGTTCCGGTTCCTATTCGGTTCCGGTTCTGGTTCGGTTCCCGGTCCGATCCGGTTCTCCGGGTCAAAAGCTCATCCCTACTCTTTTTCATCGACCTCCTGTTCTTAACCCACCACTACGATCGCTTCCACTGCCGTCGTCCAAACTACGAGAAGCATGAAAATTAGGAAGGGGGAAGCAAGATCGAAACCTGCCTTGGTCTCCTTGGTGTGCAAATTCGAAAACAAGAATGAAAAGTCAGAGGAATGGGAGCGGTTCACAAACACGTCTCGCACACACATTGATTGTGTGTGTGCGATTGCTGAGATCGAAAAGCTGCAACAAACCGAGAAATCGAGGGAGATCGTGAGACAGAAAGACAGAGGAGGAAGGAGAACAACAAGTAACCGTCAGAAATCAGAAGAATGTATGCGCAGTTCAAATTTTTTTATCGAAAATCATTCTTTGAGAATAGTCTTCTTTTTGTTGGCTGTTTGCATTCTTTGAGAATAGCTGTTCTTTTTGTTTGCTTGTTTGTAATATGTATATGAGAATTCTCATAGAATATTCTGTTAGAATAGTCGTCTTTTTGTGGGCTGTTTGCATTCTTTGAGAATAGTTGTTCTTTTTGTTGGCTTGTTTGTAATACGTATATGAGAATTCTCAAAGAATATGTTATCCACCTTATCTGTTATCCACATTTTACATATTCTTTGAGAATACAAAGGAAAAGAACTTCAATTAACACACCCAAAACATATTTTCACCTTATCTGTTATCCACATTTACATATTCTTTGAGAATGCAAAAGAAAAAAAACTTCAATTAACACACCCAAAGCATATTCTCACCTTTTCTGTTATCCACATTTTACATATTCTTTGAGAATTCAAAGGAAAATAACTTCAATTAACACACCCAAAACATATTCTTTGAGAATACGAAAAAGATGTGTTACGAGAATACCGATCACACATATGAACTATGTATTAATGTGTATTTTTGTAATGTTTTTTAACTGATTACATAATCGTGTCCGTGATCGTAGCATTTTTTGGTTTTAAACATAATCCATTCCTTAATTATAGGTAGTCTAAATTTACTTTTATACCCTTAAACGATAGTTTTTTTTTTAGAAACGGATTTATTGTTTCTTTTTACTTACAAAAATGTCACATTGATCATAGCCACTCGTTTTTGAAATCTAACGGTCTAAGAATAGTCTTACAATCATACAATAATTAGAATTTGTATTTAATACTATATATATATATATATATATATATATATATATATATATATATATATATATATATATATATATATATATATATATATATATATATATATATATATATATATATATATATATATATATATATATATATATATATATATATATATATATATATATGACAATTTCTTTGAAACATTTCGTCAAGCAGCTTCAATGCGTGTTCAAGTCTTACATTATTCTAATACTTTCTTATCATTTCATCACCCAAATCTCAATGAGTTAATGAATTAATCAATCTCAAATCGGAACTCAAACAAACTAAATTAATCATACGTTTTGGATACTAAAAGTTTCTGATATAATATTTTGATTATAACATATGTAGATCTTGAAATGATTCAAAATTTAAAACACATTTTTGGATCATTTTAAATTTTGAATCATAATAAGTTTGATTCATAACATTTTGGATTATAATAAGTTTTGATTCATAAATTAGTTCATAACAGTTTGAATTATAAAATATATTCTGGTTTTGAATATTTTTAGATCATGGACATTTTTTTTGCTAATTTGGTGGGTTTTACTTAAAAATAAAAAATAAAGACTTAAATAAATTATTTTCAATTTTTTTTTGTAAACTTACTAAGATAATGTCTAGAATGATCCCTTAAATTTTCATAATTTTTGAAGAATTTTTTATTTTTTTTATTTTTTATACAAATAAAAAATAATTTTTTTCAAATTTTGATGATGGTACTTATTTTGTAAATAATTAAATTTTAATAACTTTAGTTTTTTCAGAATTTTTTTTACAAAAAAAATATGACAAAAAAAAAGTGAGTGAATAAAAAAACACAAAGAACAGATTATGACAAGTGTCGTAATGAGGTGGGGGCTCGTGAATATTATCATATTAGCCTATTAATTTGCATTATCTACCCACTTCTTTTGATTTTTAAACAAATAGTCTTCCAAACTTACTTTTATGATGTGTCAATTTTTTTTTTCATATTGAATATTAGCCATTTATTTTTTTAGGAGGAGAGACCCAGATTTGTCATTGCAGTCCTCACTTAGGCCCTCCGGTATGCAAGGCATCGGACTTGTGTGACGCCTACATGGCGTACGAGCTCTTGGGTGAACACCACCCCCTGGTGAGAGGTGCTCTCACTTTTGGCCTCGCGCGGTGTTAGAACGTTGCACGACGTAAGGTAAGCTGCTTGTACATTATGCATAGCTACTTGTACCAAATGTGAGAGGAAGTGAGAGGTAACCATTTCCAAGGGTAAGGGGAGGAGTGAGAGGTGTTGATGTGGAAGAGAAAAAGTGAGAGCCCGTGTGTGGGTACACCGGAAGGCCTTAGAGTCTTCACCATTCTCTCTCTCTCTCTCTCTCTCTCTCTCTCTCTCTCTATATATATATATATATATATATATATATATATATATATATATATATATATATATATATATATATATATATATATATATATATATATATATATATATATATATATATAAATTATGACAGAGACGTATGAAATGTAGAAAGTAAGCATTTAATTATTTAAAAGGAGCTTATTTCCTAATGATTATTATACATGTGTGACAATGCAAACAAATTTTTTTTATTCAATTCCGACCCCCTTCCTTGACTATTTATTGAGCTTTTCTCAAAATCATTGCCTTTAAAAACAACCTAACCATCGAACCTGATTATCACTATATTGATCAAATAAAAAATCATCAGTTCATTTCTTCCTTCTGAAATAGAATTTAATTTGATTTGATTTGATTTAAATAAACAAAAGTTTTTTTATTAGTTTGGGGTATACCATACTAGTGTACTACTAACGGTTTAACCAAAATTTAAAAATGAGTTAAATTGTTTCCAAGTCATAACAGGTCTACTTGCGAGTAATTTCAAGATGAAACTGTGTTACTCGAATGCCAAATTTTTATTAAATTCAATATTTTTGTTATTTATATGACTTAGAGAAGGAATAGAAAATAAAACTTAATGGGTTGATCCATCTCGACGACATCTTGTTATGTTTTGACCCGACCCTGAACAATTTATCAAATATTAATTTGACTCATTTTATTTGATTTTCCACTTGGTTGACCTTTGACTTTTGCCACCTAAAAATCGCACGCTATTAAATTGTATTTTTATGATAGGATAATAACATAAAAACCTCCCTATTTTCAGAAAAATCCATCGTGATTTCTACAAGAAATATTTTAAATTTAAAATCATTTCGTTCATATATATCACGCAATATATTATTGTTGGCTTAAACTTTAAATAATTTTTGTAAAAAACATGTTCCAAATTTTGTCGTCAGTAAAGATTTAGGGTTCTACAACATGCAAGTTGTGGCTCTTTATCTTCGACCACCACTGATTCTTGACTTTGAGTTAGATATATTTGTCGAGATTTCTTGAGTTGAGAAGAAACATAAGCGATTATGCAAACCTATTGCATGAGCATCTTAATCCAATCGTAGACGTGTCTTAACAAAGTTTAGAATATCGAACTAGGACCGATGCTTTACATAACATATACTTTATTATTCAAAAAGCTTTCTCTTATTCTTCTATGCATTCAAACTTTTAATTATGCAATACTGTAAAATATTGGATAAATTAGTGAAAGTATCACGCTAATTTAAGAAAACTCATGACCTCCATCGGGTTTTGAGGCACTCTACAACACATAACAACTTTAATCCTCAATGAAGCCACTTGGACACCCTCTTCGGTTACTACGTGGGACAAAACCTGAATTATCTAAGCCAGAATTCACATGTAAAGAATTTATACTATAATCTTTTTTACAAACATGTCTAATAATTGCTTTCATTGTCGATATGAATGTTTGTTTATACATGGAAAAATTATAAATTTTGATACTTAGTTTTTTCGATAACAAAAGGCTTTTAAAAAACAGACAGTGGTTGCGATGAATTTTTTTGAAAATGTGGGTGATTTTTTTGTAAAACTAGAATCAACAGGTAAAGGTCTAAAAAATATTTGAACCCTATTAACTTGACCCGACCAAAACCCAAATAAGATAAGTAGGATCACATTTTGTAGAACCTGAAAACCAACATTTGGTTAACCTGACAATCCCGATATTTGTCATGAACTTTGCGACGAACGAAGACTTCACTACCCCAGACTTTCATATGTGCCAGTGAGGGACGAATCCACTCCACATTTCAGAGGGTGTCTTTGCAACCTTCTTAGTTGGTACGAGGTTTAAGATGTGGGTTGTTGTGTTTGAGATGTGGTTAGAGTAATTTAGTTGTGATTTGTTTCTAAGTGTGAGTGTGAGACCCGTTTCCCAAACAAGATATAATCATGTTTGAGTCTATATATGGTAGACGATTATATGCATTTGCTTAGGCGACGTACTGGAAATATTTATAAGTATTATATGGAATGACACAAAAGATGATTGTGGGACATTGAGATAGATGAAATGATTGAAATATATTTCATAAGTAAAAATGGGATGTTGTGTAAATGAGGTTAAGTATAAATGTTTATGCAAATTTGGTCGTAACTCGATGTATAAAAATATGAATAGTGATGCGTAGGAATACTATGGAATGTTGCTTCTTATGAAAACCATATCAAAACTATATTGGTTGTTTGGAGATTAAAGATGAACGAAATGGTATTATTATATGGTGATGAATAACTAAAATATTACTCGAGTTTACATTACATGTTGTTTGTGTTTGTAGGAATTTTCATTAGTAGAGAACAAGATAGAGTTTCAAGATCCAAAGTAGAAGCTGATTGGAGTAGCTAGTATTAGAATGTTATTTAGTTCATGTTGTTTATTCTGCAATGTATAGTAGTTTATAATTACGATATGAACTTGTGGTCTTAGGGTTTTGAAATAAAAAGAAATTATTTCGAGTGTATTTTTGTATGGAAATTAGGTGTTGTAAGTATTAACGTTTTGCAAATTGGCTACGTAACATTCAACTATGCACTGAGCAATCATAAATTTTATTCATGAAAAACTAGCAAGGTTTCAATATATTTAAGGGTTTGAGGGTTATGTCTTTAGGTAATTACAGCAACACATGTGATTTTTGGGTACTTTGAATTGTTTGTCATTCTTTATGACATTGATTCAATTATGTTTTCATACAACAACACATGAGTATGTTGTTGACAAGTTACAGATGGTTGGTGCCCCACCATAAGATAGAAGAAATCGATACTGTAACACCCCTTTTCTTCAACCATATTTTAATACAAATACAGTTTACGTTACAAACATATTTTACAACTCGTGACTATAAAGTAGCCACTTAATTTTTTTTTTTACAAACTTAAACTCCAGGGGTATTACAGACTCAATACAGACAACCATAATTTAAACTTACAGTATGTAAACTGGTCCCAACAGCAATCTCTGCTCCTTTCACCTAAGTACATAGCATTTAAAAAAATAGTATACGTGAGACATAAAGCCTCGTGAGTAGTATGGTTTAGACCCAAAAACTTTCTGCTCAAAACTTGATTTGATAACAAGTAAAACTGCTCAAAACTGATTTATAACATAAATCTAAAAATATCTTTTCTTCTTTACTTTCAAACTTTAATAAAAATACTTTCTTTCTCAAAACTGCTTTCTTTTCCATTTTCTTGTGACCAACTGAAACTCATGAATTAAGTTATTTTAATTCATTCTACTAGCTCCCCTCGCGGGACAGAACAGATCCATCTGCTCGGTTATGCTCATTCTAACTCCCCTTTGTGACTTGGAACGGATTCAAGCACAAGGGTATACTAAGCTAGACAACTACTTCGCGACGGGAGGTACCATCCCAGTAGTGTCTTCTGATCTCCCGATTATGTGGGTGATCCTAGTCCGGACAACTGGCTATTACTTCTTACTTTCTTTAGTTCTTATTTCATTACATCTCAAATTGGTCAAAATGGGACACAATTTGTAATAAACTCAAACTCATAAACTTTATAACTTTTTATCAAAAATATTATTAGAAATAGCTTCAACATCTTTAGTTCACATACGGAACTACTTTCAAAATACTTTATAAACTACACTGCTTTAAAATCTGCTTTAAAATACTTAGCCCTTGTATAGAGCTACTTTAAAAACTATTTTCCAAACTTTAGTATTTAAAAGTATTTGGAAATCTTATTTTCTGAAAATATCATTTTGCTATGTATTATAGAAAATCCTCATAAAACTCACCTTGACGTTGTTACAAGTCTCTACGCTTCTCGTATTCCTTTTCCTTTCCTGTGCTCAACAACGTTTGAAGCACCACCTATAAATACTCAATATAATTAATTCTATAATTCTAAAGCCTCATACGTCTCAATTCTAGGTTATAATAAATGTATAACCATTAATAAACTCATTTTATGGTTTTCTCCGAAATACGCGTATTTTGCTACAGTACCCCCGAGGGGTCGTATTTCAGTTCCGATACTTTTGCATGATATCTTAGGCTATATTAGACTTGTGTTTCAAATTTGGAGTTCATCGGACAAGTTTAGCTTAAACCTCAAAATCAAGTTTTGGCATGATTTTAAGGTTTTAGCCACTGCCGCTACAGTGATTTTTCCACAAGGTCGGATTACAAATTTAACAATTTCCTACATATTTTCATACCATTTTAAGGCTATGGTATGAGTTACAGACCCAACGGACAAGCCTAGCATCGAGTTCAAGTCTCAAAAATTGGACAGGAGCCTGCCCTGTAAGAGCACGACTCGTGCTCTTTTTGTACTAAGGTTGGCACGACTCGTGCCAAAGTACATTGCTATTTCTGGACTAAATAGATGAGCACGACTCGTGCACATCATGAGTAAAATAAGCACGACTCGTGCATGACCTGCAGACTTGATTTTAAGTCCGATTTTTGAGCTGCAGACCTCTATTTTGACCCATTAAGAGCTTAATACTTATCTTAATCATTTTACTATCATTCCATGACTAAAACCCTTGCTTTACATCAGGTTTTAAGCCATGGAATCACTGATTCCAATTCCAATTTCATAAAAACCCGTTTTTTTGATATTTTCACCAAAAATCCAAGTTTTTGAAATTAATCACTTAGGAGTGTCTTAATACATCCTAAGTGATCATTTGGACTTAGAAAAACCATAAAAACCAGCTTTGATCTTGCAAACCCGTGAATTAGGGTTCTTGGCCAAAATCCCCATTTCTTGATTTTTAACATATTCCATAGCTAGAACACGCTAAATGGATGATTTTGAACAAGATGGTTCCATTAAGATCATAACTTCTGGAAAATCAGAAGTTGAGAATCAACTCCCGTTCAAGAATTTGAGTTCAAAGGCTAGGATAATACCTCTTGGAGCTTGGAATCACTAATTCCAAAGCTTTTCTTGATTTCCTTGGCAAAGATTCTTGAACTTCCCGTGCTTCTCTCTAGCTCCCTCTCGTTCTCTCCTGATTCTTCTAAGATGTTCTGGAGAATGAGAGTTGATTAACTCTCTTATTTATAATTTTAATTTTATAAAATAATTGCATTTTGGTCCTAAATTTACACTTTCTTTACAAAAATGGTCCTAAGACCCATAACTTTGCAACCAAGTTTCCATTAACTTCTAACTTGACATTTTCTTGACAATTTGGTCATTTTCATGTCAAATGACCATTTTGCCCTTTTTTGTCAAGTTTCACTATTCACGCGGCAAAACTCCAAATTTCACACAAACTTTTATTTCTTATATTATTATTTCACAAATACATATTATTTTACATAATGGTCTTATAATGTGACAAAAGACCATTTTACCCTTTCACAATTTCGCGGGTTCTTACAGTCACCCCTCCTTAAGCGGATTCCGTCCTCGGAATCTTTTCATAATCTGTGAAATTCGGATATCTTCTCTTCATTTCTTCTAACGTCTCCCAAGTTAGGTTTGACCCTAACGGGTGCTTCCACTTGACTAGTACAAGGTCAATCTCCTTGTTCCTTAGCTTTTTAGTCTGCATTTCTAGGATGGCTTTGGGTTCCTCAATCAGTTTGCTAGGAGTCTCCACTCTTAGGTAAGTATACGGTATTACTAACTCTTCTTTACCAAAGTACTTTTTCAAGTAGCATACATGAAAGGTATCATGTATTCCACTGAGTTCGGGTGGTAACTCTATCTTAAACGCTTGTAACCCAACTCTCTTCAGGATTCTAAAAGGTCCAATGTATCTTGGACTTAGCTTTCCTCTTTTGCCAAATCTGACTACTCCTTTCCATGGCGACACTTTTATCATCATCAAATCTCCTTCTTGTAAGTCATATGGTCTCTTCTTTAGATTTGAGTAACTCTTTTGCCGATCTTGTGCTGCTTTCATGTTGGCTTGAATTACTCCAATCTTCTCATTAGTTACTCTAACAATCTCTGGCCCTGTAAGCTTAGTCTCTCCCGCTTCCAACCAGCATAAAGGAGTTCTACACTTTCTACCATACAATGCCTCAAAAGGTGGCATTTTAATGCTAGAATGGTAGCTGTTGTTGTATGCAAACTCCACCAATGGCAGGTGTTCATCCCAACTACCTCCAAAATCCAACACGCATGATCGTAGCATGTCTTCTAATGTCTGGATTGTTCGTTCACTCTGACCATCCGTTTGTGGATGATACGCTGTACTTAGTTGAATTCTCGTCCCCATTTTATCTTGTAAAGCTCTCCAAAAGTTAGAGGTAAATCTGGGGTCTCTGTCTGACATGATAGACAACGGTGCACCATATCTTCTTAACACTTCATCTGTATACAACTGGGCTAACTGCTCCAATGGAGTAGTTTCTTTTATGGCTAGAAATAGTGCACTTTTGGTCAACCGGTCCACTATGACCCATATACTATCATGACCTCTTCTCGTTCTCGGTAACCCGACAACCAAGTCCATGGTTACATCTTCCCACTTTCCGGCTGGAATATGCAATGACTGAGCATCCCCATGCGGGACCTGATGTTCCGCCTTGACTTGTGCACAAATAACACACTTGGAGATGTACTTAGCTATCCTCTTCTTCATTCCAGGCCACCAGTACTGTCTTTTCAAATCTTGATAAGTCTTGGTACTCCCTGGATGAATGGAATACTTTGACTTATGCGACTCGTCTAGAATTAGCTTTCTCAATCCTCCTGTCTTCGGTACCCAAATACGGTTTCTGAAGGTCTTCAACCCTTGACTGTTGGTCTCAAACTGTATGTCTTTTCCTAGCTTTTCATCTTTTAAGTCTCCACTTTCTTCAACTTTCTGCTGAGCTGCTTTAATTTGCTCTATAATATTGGACACCAGTTCTATGCGCATCGACCTTGCCTTGATTCTTTTCTCAGGAGCTTTTCTACTTAATGCATCTGCTACTACATTTGCTTTACCCGGATGATATATAATGTCGCAATCATAGTCACTGATCAGCTCTAGCCATCTGCTCTGTCTCATGTTCAACTCTTTTTGAGTGAACACATACTGCAAACTCTTGTGATCGGTGAATAGCTTGCACTTTGTACCATACAAGTAATGTCTCCAAATCTTCAAGGCAAATACGATCGCTGCAAGTTCTAGATCGTGAGTTGTGTACTTTTTCTCTGGATCTTTCAACTGTCTGGAAGCGTATGCTATAACCTTCCCTCTTTGCATCAATACACAGCCAAGCCCCTGATGCGAGGCATCGTTGTACACTTCAAAGTCTTCTGTCCCATCTGGTAATGTAAGGACAGGCGCGTTACACAACTTCTCTTTCAATGTAGCGAAGGCTCTTTCTTGTTCCTCTTGCCATCTGAATTTCTCTTCTTTCCGGGTTAATCGTGTAAGTGGCACAGCTATACGGGAGAAATCTTGAATAAATCTCCGGTAGTACCCGGCAAGACCGAGAAAACTTCTAACTTCTGTTGGCGTCTTGGGAGGCTCCCATTTCATCACTGCTTCAACTTTTGCTGGGTCAACTTTTATACCTTGGATAGACACAACATGACCAAGGAATTGTACTTCTCGCATCCAAAACTCGCACTTAGAGAACTTTGCATATAGCTGTTCTCGCTTCAAGGTCTCAAGCACTGCTCGCAAATGACTCGCATGTTCTTCTTTATTCTTTGAGTATATCAGTATGTCATCAATGAACACTATAACAAATCGGTCTAGGAACGGTTTACAGACCCGATTCATTAAGTCCATAAAAATCGCTGGTGCATTTGTAAGACCGAATGGCATTACTAGGAACTCATAATGCCCGTATCGTGTACGGAACGCTGTCTTCTCTACATCACTTTCTTTTACCCTGACTTGGTGATACCCGGATCTCAAATCAATCTTTGAGAAATAATCTGCACCTTGTAGCTGGTCGAACAAATCGTCTATTCTGGGCAACGGGTAACGGTTCTTGATAGTAATCTTGTTCAATTCTCTGTAATCAATGCACATTCGCATTGATCCATCTTTCTTCTTTACAAACAGAACTGGAGCACCCCACGGAGAAGAACTAGGCCTGATGAAGCCTTTATCTAGTAACTCCTGCAACTGGGACATTAATTCCCGCATCTCTGTTGGTGCTAACCGGTACGGTGCTCGGGCTATTGGGGAAGCTCCTGGAACAAGATCTATCCGGAATTCAACCTGCCTTTCTGGTGGCAATCCTGGTAATTCATCTGGGAAAACTTCTGGGAATTCTTTTACTACTTCTATGTGTTTATACGTCTGTTTTACTTTGTCTTCAGTCATCACATATGCCAGAAAAGATACGCATCCTTTTCTGATACACCTTCGGGATTTTGCCACACTAATGAGACTTGGCACATGTTTACTTCTTTCCCCATATACATACACTTTAGCTCCTAGGGTTTTAACAGACACCCTCTTCTGACCACAAGCTATCTTCGCATCATTTGCACCAAGCCAATCCATTCCGATTATCACATCAAAAGACTTAATTCCAATGGGAAGAAGATTAAGTCGGAACTTCTTGCCAATGATATCAAGTTCACAATCTCGGTACATGTGCTGAACTTCGACAAACTTTCCATCCGCTACTTCCACTTCGAAAACCATGTCTAATAATTCTAACGGGACTCTCAATCGGGCTCCAAATCCATGGGACACGAATGAATATGTAGAACCAGAATCAAACAACACATATGCAGGTGTCGAGTTGATCAGTAGTATACCTGAGACTACATCGTGCGTCTCCCTCGCTTCTTCCCTGGTGATCTGAAAAGCTCTCGTCTTCACTTTTTGGGGTTCTGTCTTCTTCTGAGCTGTTGACACTATAGTTTCTCCTCCCTTGTTTGGGCAGTTAAAACTATAGTGCCCCATCTGATGGCATGAGAAGCACTCCACTTCACTGGCTTTCTTGGCTTTGTAGTCTTTTGCTTTGTGACCGAGTCCACCACAATTAAAACAGGCGTTTGATCCCGCTCGGCACTCGCCACCGTGTTCTTTCCCACATTTCTCATACTTTTTCACGCTTCCCTGTCGACTCTGACTTGAACTTATCTTCCCTTTCTTCTTTATGTTCTCACTGCTACTAACTGTCTTCCTCTTGTCACTAAAGCCAGGTCCTTCCTCTTTTCTTCGTTTTCCAACATCCTCCACAGTTCGGGCAGCATTGATCGCCCCATCTAATGTTTCAGCTTTCTTTACTTCTAACTCATAATTCCATGGCAAACCTCAGACATAGCGGTTAATTCGGGACCGCTCAGTAGGGTAGGATTCTCCCACAAAAGGCAGCATGTCACAGAACTTCTTTGTATATTCGTCCACCGTCAATTCTCCTTTCTTTATCGTTAAGAAATCTTCGTTCATTTTCTCCAAATCTCGCGTGGGACAGAATTTATCTTTGAGACACGAGACAAACTCCGCCCATGACCAACCATATACAACATCTTTTCCCAAACTCTCGTATTTGGTGTTCCACCACACTAAAGCATCATCCTTCAGCTGCCGGGAGGCGTAGTTGACTTGGTCTTTTTCTCCACATTTACTAGCTTGCATCACTTGTTCGATCTCTCGGACCCATCGCATTGTCACCTTCGGCTCAAAACTGCCATGGTATTCGGGCGGTTTGCAAGCCATAAATGACTTAAAAGAACAGCCCTTTTCTTCCTTCTTGTTCCCTTCACCAACCTCTTCCTCAGTCGTATTTTTGGAGACTTCTTGTGATGATTGGGCACTAGGTTCACCCATTCGGCTGTCAATTATGTTATGCACATCTTGCTTCAGTTCATTTCGTAAGTTATTGATTAGGTACTGAATTGCTTCCATAGTGACAGGTTGTGGTGGTGGGTTTGGCTCGGCCCCATCATTTCGAATCACATGTCCGGGTCCACTTCCTCTTGAAGAAGTGTGACTGCCCTCACCCCTGTCAGCTTGTCTTCCGCCTTCCATTACTATATAGATGAATAAAATATCTGTTTAATACGCAATTCTATATAGTATTTTGTAAGCGGTAACATGTTATCTCCCTATCTTGACTGCACTTTTATAGCAGTCATACTCACTTTATAATTTCTATAAGTCTAAGTGTACCTCTATATTACTAAGGTACCTTACTACTACTCTTGCTAGTTTAAGTTTAGGATGGTATTCCAACCTAATTCGCTTAAACTATGGCTCTGATACCAAAACTGTAACACCCCTTTTCTTCAACCATATTTTAATACAAATACAGTTTACGTTACAAACATATTTTACAACTCGTGACTATAAAGTAGCCACTTAAAATTTTTTTTTTACAAACTTAAACTCCAGGGGTATTACAGACTCAATACAGACAACCATAATTTAAACTTACAGTATGTAAACTGGTCCCAACAGCAATCTCTGCTCCTTTCACCTAAGTACATAGCATTTAAAAAAATAGTATACGTGAGACATAAAGCCTCGTGAGTAGTATGGTTTAGACCCAAAAACTTTCTGCTCAAAACTTGATTTGATAACAAGTAAAACTGCTCAAAACTGATTTATAACATAAATCTAAAAATATCTTTTCTTCTTTACTTTCAAACTTTAATAAAAATACTTTCTTTCTCAAAACTGCTTTCTTTTCCATTTTCTTGTGACCAACTGAAACTCATGAATTAAGTTATTTTAATTCATTCTACTAGCTCCCCTCGCGGGACAGAACAGATCCATCTGCTCGGTTATGCTCATTCTAACTCCCCTTTGTGACTTTGAACAGTATCAAGCACAAGGGTATACTAAGATAGACAACTACTTCGCGACGGGAGGTACCATCCCAGTAGTGTCTTCTGATCTCCCGATTATGTGGGTGATCCTAGTCCGGACAACTGGCTATTACTTCTTACTTTCTTTAGTTCTTATTTCATTACATCTCAAATTGGTCAAAATGGGACACAATTTGTAATAAACTCAAACTCATAAACTTTATAACTTTTTATCAAAAATATTATTAGAACTAGCTTCAACATCTTTAGTTCACATACAGAACTACTTTCAAAATACTTTGTAAACTACACTGCTTTAAAATCTGCTTTAAAATACTTAGCCCTTGTATAGAGCTACTTTAAAAACTATTTTCCAAACTTTAGTATTTAAAAGTATTTGGAAATCTTATTTTCTGAAAATATCATTTTGCTATGTACCATAGAAAATCCTCATAAAACTCACCTTGACGTTGTTACAAGTCTCTACGCTTCTCGTATTCCTTTTCCTTTCCCGTGCTCAACAACGTTTGAAGCACCACCTATAAATACTCAATATAATTAATTCTATAATTCTAAAGCCTCATACGTCTCAATTCTAGGTTATAATAAATGTATAACCATTAATAAACTCATTTTATGGTTTTCTCCGAAATACGCGTATTTTGCTACAGTACCCCCGAGGGGTCGTATTTCAGTTCCGACACTTTTGCATGATATCTTAGGCTATATTAGACTTGTGTTTCAAATTTGGAGTTCATCGGACAAGTTTAGCTTAAACCTCAAAATCAAGTTTTGGCATGATTTTAAGGTTTTAGCCACTGCCGCTACAGTGATTTTTCCGCAAGGTCGGATTACAAATTTAACAATTTCCTACATATTTTCATACCATTTTAAGGCTATGGTATGAGTTACAGACCCAACGGACAAGCCTAGCATCGAGTTCAAGTCTCAAAAAAAGGACAGGAGCCTGCCTAGTAAGAGCACGACTCGTGCTCTTTTTGTACTAAGGTTGGCACGACTTGTGCCAAAGTACATTGCTATTTCTGGACTAAATTGATGAGCACGACTCGTGCACATCATGAGTAAAATAAGCACGACTCGCGCATGACCTGCAGACTTGATTTTAAGTCCGATTTTTGAGCTGCAGACCTCTATTTTGACCCATTAAGAGCTTAATACTTATCTTAATCATTTTACTACCATTCCATGACTAAAACCCTTGCTTTACATCAGGTTTTAAGCCATGGAATCACTGATTCCAATTTCATAAAAACCCGTTTTTTGATATTTTCACCAAAAATCCAAGTTTTTGAAATTAATCACTTAGGAGTGTCTTAATACATCCTAAGTGATCATTTGGACTTAGAAAAACCATAAAAACCAGCTTTGATCTTGCAAACCCGTGAATTAGGGTTCTTGGCCAAAATCCCCATTTCTTGATTTTTAACATATTCCATAGCTAGAACACGCTAAATGGATGATTTTGAACAAGATGGTTCCATTAAGATCATAACTTCTGGAAAATCAGAAGTTGAGAATCAACTCCCGTTCAAGAATTTGAGTTCAAAGGCTAGGATAATACCTCTTGGAGCTTGGAATCACTAATTCCAAAGCTTTTCCTGATTTCCTTGGCAAAGATTCTTGAACTTCCCGTGCTTCTCTCTAGCTCCCTCTCGTTCTCTCCTGATTCTTCTAAGATGTTCTGGAGAATGAGAGTTGATTAACTCTCTTATTTATAATTTTAATTTTATAAAATAATTGCATTTTGGTCCTAAATTTACACTTTCTTTACAAAAATGGTCCTAAGACCCATAACTTTACAACCAAGTTTCCATTAACTTCTAACTTGACATTTTCTTGATAATTTGGTCATTTTCATGTCAAATGACCATTTTGCCCTTTTTTGTCAAGTTTCACTATTCACGCGGCAAAACTCCAAATTTCACACAAACTTTTATTTCTTATATTATTATTTCACAAATACATATTATTTTACATAATGGTCTTATAATGTGACAAAAGACCATTTTACCCTTTTACAATTTCGCGGGTTCTTACAGATACAGATTGATGGTGCTCCACCTCCCCAAGTTGATACCAATTTTTGGTACTCCACCTCCCCCTAACATACAAAAAGAAAATCATGTAGCTTGATCTTTGTACGAAATGGAATAGGACACCAAGGAAAATCATAATGTTGCAACTAATGCCCACTAACCGGAATTAAGGATTATTCCATTGCAAAATCAGTCCACCAAGACATTTTCAAAAACAAGAACAAATATGTAGTTCTAACATAGGCATGACTCTCTTTTGATGAGATAATACTTAGAATAAGTATAAGTTTACTATATTTTAAGAACATTGTTGGTTCGTTATTTAGTAATTAGCAACCATCTTTCTAATGTAATCATTTGTTCCTTGGTAGGTACATTATTGGTTCGTTATTTAGTAATTAACAACTATCTTAAATTAACTCATAAACGATTATATTCGCTTGGAAATATTACTTTAATATATAATTGATTACTTTATATGTGATAACGTTATGACAATAGATATTAATAACAATTTAATCATCATAAAATCTATATAATAGAACGGACTAGTAAATTACATTACATAAAATATCCAAATAGGCAGTCTGATGGTAATATAATCTAAAAAAAATGTAACACAAGCCTATCAACCACTCAATAACTACTATATATATATATATATATATATATATATATATATATATATATATATATATATATATATATATATATATATATATATATATATATATATATATATATATATATATATATATATATATATATTAAAACAATAACCACCGTTTTAGTCACGGGACTATTGAATGTTGTTTGAAACACTCAAAATGCCCAACATAATTACTCGGTTGTTTCTAAAATGATTTCATTGGAGACTGTGTGTTTTAGGTTATTAAACACTTTATATCCCTTCACGTGTGCTTTGTTCCCTCTTGGAGTCTTTTTAAGTTGATTGTTTTTCTTCTCAAAGATAGGAGGATATGATATATGGAGTATCATCATCTTCATGAGCTAAGTGACATATTTGTTGAGAAACTAAAGATAGGAGACAAATTTTTCTGAAACTACTTCCTACATGTTATAAGTTGACATAATGTAGGACCGTAAATTTGCTTGAATCATTCATAATAACCACATGCATAGATTAGACATAAAGCTAGAATGAAAAATTATTGAATCTTGCAAACATTGGGCGAGTAAAATTTTGAAGACCTAAATCTTACTGTAAGGAACCGTGAATGCAATATATATTGATCTAAACTTTTGATATTTATGAGTTAGGAATCTTGATCAAAATGATAAACTAAACTTCTTTGTAAGATTGATGAATTTGGTAAATGCTATGTTTGTGTGGATATTGTTAAAAACAATTCTCGTGAGAAGACTAGGATAAGTAAATAAACAAAAGTGTGTGATTAAAATGGGTCTTTTACTGAAGGACGACATCAAGGATGACGTCGAGACGTGACTAGTAGGCGGTCGTGACGCGGTGACTCGCAGGACAGGTGGTAAAATTTTAAGTTGGGCCAGGTGTTAAAAGTTGTGTATAACCTGATGGGTTGTCGTTTAACCTGATAGAAAATAGGGTTTTTATACTCCAACACTCTCATTTCCACTTCACAACCCTCACCAAATCTCTCTCAACTTAAGTGTGTGTGTTCTTGTTGAGATAAGTGTATGTGAAGAAATCTTGGAGATTGAAGGATTGGTTCAAAGAAATATCTAACTACATACACGATAACAACCTACACCACCTTTATCTAAGCATGCATATTGAATTAAACCTACATGATGCATGAGGGTACAACTAGTGTTGCATGTGGTACAAGTAAGTTATTAGAATACTACTCTCAAGATAGTGAAGAAAAACCATAGAATAAATAACATAATCGAAGGATGACTATTGTTAGTAGTAAATGACATAATAACTTGTTATGGAATTAAGTTTTGAGCTCATGCATGCTAGATTTAGTAAAAATGAAAATCATGGCTAGCATAACCTATGCAGTCAATCGCGCGAGATCTCGCCGAGATAGCGTTTCGCGGGGTTAGGCCGAGATAGAAATCAAAATCTCGGTCAGTAATCTCGCCAGCGAGAATCTCGCCGATAATGTCCGAGATTTGCCGAGATTTAGGAGCCCAAGATAGCGATATTGTCCGAGATTTGCCCAAGATAGCGGTAATGTCCGAGATTTGCCGAGATTTAGGAGATTTAGGAGCCCGATATAGCGATATTGCACGGGATCGTTATAGAGATTTGCCGAGACACGTTGACACTATTCATATTAGAATACTATCAATATTTTATGTGACATTTATGCAACTTTTTGTGATATTAATTCTATGTAGTATTAATAGTCTAAAGTAACAAAAAAAAAACAAACTCCGCTATACCACCGCGATAAACGCTAAATCGAATCTCGCTAGGTGACCGCTATAAGGTTTATGGCCAAGATAACTGCATAGAGCATAACATACAAATAGTTGTAGAGCCTGAGATATTAACACAAGATAAAATGTATGCATGTGTCTGGGAAATATTGATCATAAGAACAAAGGAGAATTTGAATATAGAGTAGAACGTATTTGACTTACATCGGTAGCAGTAGGACGTGTATGTGTCGCGAAGCGAGGGTAACTGACCCCTCCCTAGGTCATGATAATGATGAATGGTCGCGATGCGACTAGTGATCAGATCACAACGCTAAGCCCAAACAAAGAATTTTTTTAAGGATAATGCATATAATTAGATTTAATAAACTGAGGGAAAACAGTGGGTTAAGGAAATGATTAACTATAATGGGATTAGGACACGATGATTCATGTAGGGATTTTGGTATTGCTCCATAGTAATATATCTAGAGGTGCAAATGATGTCAAAACCCAAGAGAAATACAAGGGTGTTGTGGACTATTAGTTAGATGTCTCTAACTATCCCAGGTGAGTTACATGTGGGTTTTTTCCACTATGGGTACATGGAATTGTGTTTCTAAGTGTTTACATGTTTGCAAATTCGAATGATTTTGGAAAAGTTTTATAACTTGTGATGTGTTATAAGCCTTTGACGATTTATCAACATTTTATGAAATTATACCATTTATGTATATGTCTAGCTAAAGCCCAAGTATGAATATTAATGACACATATCGAAGCAATAAAGGAAATGTAATTTTACCGAATGGTAAAAGTTTCGCCAGGGCCATATCTTCCCGTGAATGGGAATAAAGAGGGGGCGGTATCCCCCTTCGCGAAGTAGATATCCTAAAGTAGCAGATACTAAGGTGGATTGATTACTTTCTTTTCGCCTTAGTAAAGACTTGTGGTATCACTAGAATGTGATTAAGGCCCTAAGTATAAAAATCTCAAGCTACAATGAATACTAGTCAAAGTTAAAATTATGAACGTGAATTACAAAATGCTAGAATGATATTAAAGGCTTTTGAATGCAAAATGTTTTTACAAGAACTATTATGAAAAGCTTTGAAAGTAAAATGTTAGTACAAGAGTTGTCATGAAAGGTTTGGAAAGCAAAATGTGATTAAAGAAATTTTTTTAAAGTAAAGCATTATGACATGATTTGATGTTAAAGACTTTTGAAAGTGAGTAAATTGTTTATGAAGGTCTTTGTGTCCAAACTCATGTAACTCACGAGACTTGTTAGTCTTACATTTATGTTTTTATGACATGTATTCTGGGATCTTGTTCCTAGGTTTAGATACAAGTGAAATGGATTTGAAGAATTTTGAGGAACTTTAGATAGTGTGTGACTTTTGATTATGTAGGTTGTAATATTAACTTGCTTACTGTGGTTTTGTAATATAGATGATGTAACACCCATGATGTGTCCATGTAAACAACATCTTTTGCTCAACCGATTTTTGTATATTGGGGTTTAAATACTCAAAATTATATAGACCTTAGCATTAAAAATGTTCGTGAATATTGGGGTGTTACAAAATTTTATTTGGGAAACGATCCTCGTAAGGTCGCAAGTATTTAGCAGTACCTGCTAAAAGCGACTACTTATATATAATCTTTCCATGGAAGCATATCAGATAAAGTCTTCTGATTTTTTTGGTTTTTAAACAAATATGTCGCTAGATATAGCCAAGTATATCATAATACGATGTTTGAAACGTCTAAAATTTCATCTATTTAGACGATCTAGAAGGTTGTCTCTGTTATCCTGTCATGTTACATTGTGAAAAGACAAATATGCATCTTAAAAATATCTCAATAAGTTGAAGAAGAGCATGTGGATGAATTTGAAGTGTTTTAGTTAATCCTTAGTAACTGCATGAGAAGACCAGTAAGAAGTTTATAAAGATTGATAGCTATATAATCAACGCATGATATATCATTTATGAACCATATGATGCTAGTAACGTCGATTATAGAGAACATTTATTCGCCATGATATTCACTCTTCCGATGGGATCATCTACACAAATAAAATTGCAACACTTAGTGGGAATGCCAATAAACATTTCAAACATTGTGAATGATTGAACAAAATGATTAAGGCATTGACTATATCAGTAGCTTATACTTTTTTAAAATTATATAATAGTTAATGAGAGGTTGATTGGTTTGCGTTTTCACTTTCCTTGCAAGTGTTAGTTGATCTCTTAACCGATGGTCGAGAGAATGTACGTTTGATTTTATATTTGTAATGTATACGTACGTTGTCTAGTATTACTTTTTGATGATTCTACTTAGATAAATGTGTGTGTCTATATATATATATATATATATATATATATATATATATATATATATATATATATATATATATATATATATATATATATATATATATATATATATATAGACACACACATTTATCTAAGTAGAATCATCAAAAAGTAATACTAGACAACGTACGTATTTGTATATATATATATATATATATATATATATATATATATATATATATATATATATATATATATATATATATATATATATATATATATATATATATATATATATATATATATATATATATATAGGTTAATTTGAGAATACCAAAAAGGTTGAGAACGCGAGAACAAATCTCATCCGTCTAAATTTTCTAATCTAGGGTTAAGATCAATGTGTCATTTATATAAAATATGAAAGTAATGTAACCAATTTGTAATTTTTAATTAGATGTAAAGGGTATTAAAGGAATTCCATTTTTTTAGTTCCCTAAAATCAGCCTTTTAAATATGGAATCATTATCTCTCTTAAACTTAAACCTAGAAATTTTCTCAAATATTATATATAAAAAACGACACTGCCGTTTCTTCTGGCCATCGTAATGCTATTGATGCAATACATTTGCTGGAAAGTCATCGCATATGATTTCTTTATTGAGATCATACATTAATTTGTATAAGTATGACTCGTATGATCTACTGGAGCTGTCAAGTAAGTGATATTTTTGGAGTTACAATTTTGGGGTTTAAATATTCATCAATTTTGCTTTATCGTTCGAACGGAAAAATGAAAACATTATTGTTCGTGAAGATCTATATTATGGATGTGTTTATCACATACTACTCACATGTATGTTATGTTTTTGATGTTTTTTAATATGTATATAAATAAAAAATAAATATTGTTGTTGAAATGAAATCATACATCTTTAAATTGACAAGGCATGGGCTTAAGCGGTCGTTCGTTGCTATTGTGGATGATTATTATTAAATATTAATTCTGACTTCTCTAATGCCAAGTAAACATATTGAGGGTTATGTATGATTAAGTATCATAGCTGATTAGTTGTATCCATTTGCAGATTTGATTATTATCTTCAATGTATTTATATCAAATTCGTTACGTTTAATTGCTACATTTGTGATATTAGTTATTGTTGCAATAACAAATGATTATATACGTCAATTATTTTTTTACAATGAGTAATCATTAATTAATAATTGATGATTAACATTGTATATGTACGTTTGTTTTATTATGAGCCAAAGTATTAATCATTGAAGATTAATACTATATATGTATGTTTTTTTTATTAAGTGTCTAAGTATAAATCATTGATGATGAGCGGTGTTAATCATTGATGATTAACACTGTAACGTCTACTTTCTATTATCATTTATAATCATCAGTCATATGTATATACATAATGTAATTTATGAGTTGTTTTTATTTTGAATGTGTTTGAACTTGATTTTGCAGGTGTGAATCCAATAATAATAACGATCATGAGTGCCTCTCTTTCTCTTATGTGTGATGGCAGCAACAAGAAAAATCAAAGCAAGAATAATCATTAGGGCTGCAACAATGTTTTAATGATTACTAATGAATCAAATATTTTTATATTTGTTTTATTCATTTGTGATTACAGCTAAACTAATTTTTTTCTTGTATATTGTATTTTATTCATTAATGATTACAAATGTATAGTTTCATTTTTTTATCTTTGTGTTATGATTACAATTGTATTAAATTTTTATATTTTTTTGTACTTTATTCATTTTACTATTTATTGTTACTTGTAATCATTCATGATTAACATAATCATATCAAATATAATTTTTAAAAATTCTCAAAAAGTTCATTTTTATGTATATTTTATTCATTGATGATTACAACAGAATTTTGTATAATCTCTATAAAAATACAGTTAAAAAATTAAATCACTAAAATTATAAAAATATTTTTTTCTATTCATTCATGATTGAAACCGTGAAAAAAAAAAAGAACAAACTATTAAAATTTCGAATTTTGACAAATGAATTGATAAAAATATTTTTTTTATCTTCCATTAATAGAATAACAAAAAAATCAATTAACTGTATTTTAGGTAACAACAATCGTAATCTCTATAATCATGGAAACTGAATAATTTAATCACATGATTATAGGGAAAACATAATTATTTAGGATTTTTAATTAATTAGACATATTGTTAAATTACTATAATATCCCTATAAAATGATTGGTCCAAAATCATTCTCGCATTCTCAACCTTTTAATCGTTCTCATTTTAAAAATAATAATATTATAAATTCAAATAACAATGCATCAACCAAAAAAACATATTTTTTTCTTACGGAAGAACAATACGCCTGCAAGAAAACATAAGTTTTTTTTTATAGAGTCAACAATGCACATATAGTAAAATTATATATATTTCCTATAGAAGGATAGCCGTATCTTTTACTACGTCGTTGCTTATTTGTTCTTTGACTACAATGCAACTCGAGCAATGTAACTCAAGGATGATAGAATATTGACACTTTATAACATTTGACATGTGGGGAGAGATAGTTGATTCTCTATCAAAATTAGGATGTTAATTCATTATAAACTGCATGTTTACCTTCTTCTACATTAGTCTTCATCTTAAACACATAAAGTAGTGGACATAGAGGAGACAGAGCATCAACAATCGACTACAAAACAACATACTCATGCATCGTTGTATTGAAACACAATCGAATCGAGATGATAACCAATGACCAACAATTAGGGAGACTCACATTTCAATAATCAATCAAGTACGTAAAAATATGTAATCTTTGAAATTAGTTATGTCGTGACTAGTTAGTGATAATATTTTATGATTTTTGTTGCATGGTTGAACGCAACGTCGGGAACAAGCAATGTGTTACTACTCGCAAAGAAAACGATGGCTGACACATACTTAACGATATTCCATTTGGTAAAGACAGCTGTATTTATCATAAATAATAATCGTTAACAATAAAATGTCCTCATAAATGTTTTTCGAGCTGCTTTATGTCAGAAAAATTATAAATACGATATCACATGCACTATGTAATGAGTTTAATTTGTGGCCATTTTATAATGCTCTTTTTGATTATTAAGTGATATGATTGTAAAACATGTAGTCATTTTAATGAAAAACTCATT
The DNA here is from genome assembly GCA_023525715.1 of Cichorium intybus. Taxonomy (NCBI): domain Eukaryota; kingdom Viridiplantae; phylum Streptophyta; class Magnoliopsida; order Asterales; family Asteraceae; genus Cichorium; species Cichorium intybus. The sequence continues at coordinate 23,185,711 of CM042012.1, forward strand.
TTAATACCTAACTAAGTCGATCAATTTTGGTTAAACATTTAATCAAGTTTTCGAAATTACTTTGTTAGCTGTAAAATACAAACCAAATAAAGTTACTTGCAGGTAAATAGGTCAACATTATTATATCTAATACATCTACCAAAATGTCTACTTTTATGTAATTCGATCAAAAGTATTAAGATGGAATATCATCATATTTTATGAGGTTGATATGTTTTTGGCTTACATATTTTTTTTTAAAGTTTTCATATAATTCATCAGAAAAAGGAAAACCATCAAAAATCGACAACGCAACTCTTTTATTTAGTGTTATTTACACCACACCAACTTGACGTATCCAAAAGCCAAATTAAAATTATTGGAATTAGAAAACGTGACTGAACTTTAATGTTAATTTAGCGATTTTATAATATAAATCTGAAAATGAAATCAAATTCGAATTATTTGTTTTCCTTTTTGCAAAATAACATATAAAAAATGCTTGTTTTTTCTCCACAAAATCATTTTTCTTTCAAAATAATAGAAAATATTGATGGGGTTCCAAAGATTAGGTTAAATGCTTTGCTTGTGGATGGACCTTACGTTGTTTATAACTAATGCAACATGGAAACTTTTTAGATGAACTATAGAGCCACTTGTATTCAGTATTTTACTTGTAACAAAAAACATATAATAAATTAACAAAAACTAAAAAAGAACTTTGGAATTGGGTAAAGATGTTGGAAGTTGGTAGGAAGAAAACTCACTTGTTTAAACCTTTACCTTTTACCTTTCTTTAGTCAAAGACATATTGTAATTTGTTTGTTTCAAATATGTTGGCATTGTTCTTAGTATACCCAACAAGCCCTTTTTCAGAAAAAGAAAAAGAAAAATTATATATATATATATATATATATATATATATATATATATATATATATATATATATATATATATATATATATATATATATATATATATATATATATATATATATATATATATATATATATATATATATAAAAGATTAAACATGAATTACATCTATTGTGTGAATATAAGACTAATTATGGAGCGTCCGATCAAAATGATCAACGATTTTAGATGCAGGCGACTAATCGTAAAATATGATAATTAATTAATCATATTTTACAATTAAACCCCTAAATTGGTATTTTAGTCTATTAATCAGATTTTAAAAAAGGAAACCCTAATTTATCTCCTAATTTGGTAGGATTTAATAAAATATTCAATTTTCTAATTTAATAAAATTTAAACATGTATTTTGTGATTAAATAAAAACACCAATTATATTTAAAAAAAACGTAGATCTATTTGATATTAGATGAACACATATTTTCAATCATTCTTAAAGAATACAACCATTATAATAACATAAACAAGAATACATACAACACTTAGAAAAATATACACAAACTTTCTATACTATATTCTTTAAGAATCTATTTATAAGATATAATACATTCTTTGTTTAGAATACAACATTCTTGAAGAATATGCAAACAAAAAAAAAAAGTACAACATATATATATATATATATTACATTCTTTAAGAATATGTTTGTAAACAGACCAAATTGAAATACAAAAAATCATATATTCTTCCCTATTGTTCATCATTTTATCAACTTTGTTCATCTTCGACCAACCACCCCTACTTGTAATATTCTTGAATCATCAATCCTATTTTTCTTAGTCTCCATTCTTAAAGAATTGTTTGTTTTCAGTCTTTCATTCTAAAAAAATACACTTACCATATGTTAGATCTAGTCTTTTATTCTTGAAAAATACGAAAACTTTCGTTCATCATCGCCCTACAAATACAACCAACAAATCAATTATCTACTCATCTTCATATCTTCCTAAAAAAGGAACGTGTGATCGACCAATTTCACGATTTTAATTTGTCGAAAAAAATTTGAAATCCTAAAAAATATAACATGATTGAATACAAGAAAATTATACGAAAACGAATCGAGAAAAGCTAGGTATTCAAGAACGACAGTGAGATAAATAGGAGCATCGGCACCGACACTCTCCACATTATTTCCGGCTTAATAGAAACGACCAATAAACAGGGCGCTTAGCCTCGACATTATTGAAGAGACGAGCAACGATTTCTCGAACACTTTGTTTAGCGAGGTCGATCTCATATATTGGAAAAAGAAATCTGGTCGCTCGTCGGCCAGATGAAGGTGGACGTCGAGTAGTGGAGTCATCATACATGCGCTTCGTTGTAGCAAAGTCTGCTCCGACATTGAGAGGTCGACGAGTTCATAAGTGGGAGAGGTTGATGTGAGAGAGAGAATGATATTTGTATATCTAGTCACATAATTATTGTAAGTTTATTTTAAATTTATATTATATTTCATAATTAAAGGGATTTAAGTTAATCAATTATTAATTGAAAATTGTAAAACACCTTATTTGCCCTTAATAATTGATTAGACCAAAATTATATATATATATATATATATATATATATATATATATATATATATATATATATATATATATATATATATATATATATATATATAAGATCAATTATCATTTGAGAACTCATATGTTAATGAGAACTTGAGAACTGCTAAACAATAATTTTTTTTGGAAAAAATTACTTAATACAGTAAGTCGCTTATCTTAAGACATTTCGTAAAAAAAAATCTAAAAACGTCGATTTTTAAGGTGCACATATGCATAAAAAGTGCACATATACACATTTGCACAAAAATACACATATATATGTTTTGTATATGGACAGTTTTATAAAAAAAGTTTAACGAAAAGTATTGAATATAAGCGACTTAGTGCATTAAGTCATTTAAAAAAATCTAGTTTAAGAGCTCTTAAGTTCTGCTAAATATATGAGTAATCAAATGATCCTGACTATAAATATATATATATATATATATATATATATATATATATATATATATATATATATATATATATATATATATATATATATATATATATATATATATATATATATATATATATATATATATATATATATATATATATATATATATATATAATACATATGTGTAAGTTGTAAGTTCAAATAAAATTACCAAAAATGTTATCATATAAGAATATATAGTTCTAAATATAAAATGAATAAAGCACAATATAATGATAATATATATATATATATATATATATATATATATATATATATATATATATATATATATATATATATATATATATATAATCATAAATGATTAAATGACAACATATAGATAAAAAAAATCAACTACAAGTGTAATTGTAAATGAATATGGAATACAATTTGGAAAAAAATATAATTCAATTTTAATTTTAAATGATTAACACACAATGCACTATAGGTTTGTTATTTATTCTCGCATTGAATCTTTTGGCACGAAATGACCTACTTTGACATGAACTTATGCTCCTTTTTTATAGCTGAAATCCTCATGTTTGTTTTATGAACGTGAGTGATACCTACAAATTTTGATGCATTTTGTCGTTTGTGATCACCATCGATCTTTTGGTTGACTTTATTGTGTTTCTAGTTTTAAATGGCTTACTAAAAATTATGAAAGTTTTACGGTAATCACATATAACTTCAAACTAACAAAAAAAATCAAAGCCCATATAAACAATTAATATATCAAAACAAAAAATCAAAACCCATACATTGTGCATATTCTATTCGTTTGTGATTATAGTTCTAATTACAAATGAATAACACATAAATTTGTATACACTTTATATAACAATTAATTTATGATTATCATTGTAATCATAAAATATAACTCTATTATGAACAAATTATAATTACATATGAATTTGTAGATTATAATCTATATATATATCTATATAACTCTTATAATAGAGGTCATTATGAATATGGTTCAAGATATGTCTCTTTCTTGCACCATATTCATTTGAAACTTACAAAGCTTTTCACTTTCATATAATTAAACATATACAACTCAAGAGTCTTTTAACCTATGATACTTAATTGTTACTTATTACACCTAATTAATCTAAGAGTCATATATAGTTCACATATAAATTTGATTCTATCTTGGAGAATATGATGGAAGAAAAATTGACTTGAGAGCACACCCACTTTGAAATTTCAAATTTTCATATTGTATTACAAAGGAGAAACATGAAGAAACTAAAACAAATCATAAGTCATGAGGCAAGAGGCAAGAGGCAAGAGGCAAGAAAGAAACGACATGGTTGCTAACACATACTTTGGAGGTACATATGTTAATATTGTATTAGAAAGAAGAAACGTGAAGAGATAAAGTGCATATTGGTTCTACCTCAACATAACGTTAGAAAGATATATAATACATTTAGTATAATTGATTATTCATTGTAATTAGTGATTTTCAATGCCTCGATAATCTATTGTTGATCCACAAGTATGTAATATATATATATATATATATATATATATATATATATATATATATATATATATATATATATATATATATATATATATATATATATATATATATATATATATAATGTTTTCTAATCCATATTCATCAAAAAAATGTTTTATAATGTTTGAATAATTGGGCTTATGTTGTTTAATGAAGTATTTAATGGTTTGGTTTTGTAGAATTTTTTTAAGATTAATATTATTTAATAGGAAAAATGATATAAAAGTTGACATTATTGTCATGTAAAAAAATTAAACATTGAAAAGGTAAAAAATCGTCACATAAATACAAGTAAAAAAGCTTTAGCTACAAAACATCTTAATACTTTAGCAAACAAACATCTTTTACGCTTTTCAGATTAGCATTATTTGGCAAGGAAAATAATATTAAAGTTGTGACATTATGTATTATTGTTAATACATTTTATTTGTTTGTATTAGATTCTAACATAGTTCATGTCAATGTGTTATATTATATTTTTAATGTTGGATTGTTCATATACACTTAACTTAAAATAGATGATTATATTATATTGTTTGACTTTTAGTTAAAATTGTTAGTATTCTCGCTTTTTTAGATTTTTATTTTCAAGATTTAAATAACGATGGATTGTATTTCTTATTAGTTTGACAATGAATATGAAGAAAAATATATGATCTCTATTTCATCTCTCTTGGTTCTTAATATAATGAGTTGAATTTTTAAGTTTTTGAAATCAACATGTTGGTTTATTTGAATGAAGAATGATGTTACTATCAATAGATTATCTATTGACTTGATTTGCCAAGATGATGGTCAAATAATTATTAGTTTTTTTGATCGTTCTTTAGTTATGAATTTATTTGTTTTCATTGTGATCATTGTTACATTTTTAACATTAATCTTATATTTATTTTTTATGATGTTTGGTTGATGTTTTTAGATTAAATGATGTAGCATGGATAAGATTGTTGAGCAAAAAAAACTACTAATTTAAAGCATAGTAATAATATAATAGAAAAAACTACTAATCTAAAACTTAATAAAAGTATAATAAAAATAATAATAAACTTTATAAAACATGATATAAATATAATTATAGTAATTTTATGCATCAAATTCGTTATAAAATGTTATCTAAAATAAATGACCAAAATCATCTGTCATCGTTATCATTATCATTATCATTATCATTAGCATTATCATGATCATGATCATTATCATTATCATTATCATTATCATTATAAATCATATAATAGAGGTGTTTAAAGGTATATGGTTGAAGATATGAATCATGCGTGCACCATATTTATTTGAAACTTCCAAAACCCTTCAACTTTCAACTAATTAATTACAATCATTCAAGAGTTTTTGGCTTGCATACTAATAATATTAAGTAGTCTATTTAAGATGTTATAATTTATGAGTATCAAATGATGGTAGTTGAATAGGTTTTAAGTTTTTTAAATTAATCAATTAAGCACTTAATGAAATGTTTTTAATTGAAATATATTATATTGATTAAACTTTTTGACTTTTAAGTAGTATATAAAAATAAAAGCATATGGTTTGATAAAAATAATTATATCTTATATATTAATTCTGAAACTTTTATTTAAATAAATTAATTATAAGTGATTAAATCGTTATCTTTCTTTATTTTTATATTTATCATTATAATCTTTATAATTATTATAATAAATACCTTACAATTCAATGTGGTTCAAGATATATCATCTATCTTGAACCATGTTTTTTTGAAACTACCAAACTCTTCAACTTAATCTAATTAACTGGTTAGTAATTCATATTGGTTAATCATAAATAAAAACCTTTCAATTCTCACCTAATTAATTACTACAACATAAGAGTTTTTCTAACTTATGATATTTAATAGTTGATTATGGTTAATATAGATGTATATATAGTTTATTGAGATAAATTAATTTGCTTGGCTTAAAGAATAAGATGAAGGAAAATAAGACTTGAAACACATTTATATATTTTGCTAACATCCATTGAGATTTCGTGGTTTAGTTTCATTATTTACTAACTTACCTTAATATTTCTTTTTTTTCTAGGTATTTATGTGTTCATCGGATGAAAAAGAGAAATATAGAGAACTATCTTTTGCATAATGTTATATGTATATCAAATTCATAAAATTCATACTACGATATTATTCAAGAGACAAAAGTGATTCTTTTTTCTTTAATTATCAATGAGAGTTAGTTATGTTTAAAGAAAGTCTTTAAGTTTGATTTTGTGAAATTGTTTACAAGTCAAAGTATATTGTTAGTTTTTATAATAGATAAGGTAAACAATGAAATGTAATGATTCGAATGTAATTAAATAATAAAATATGCAAAAGTTGTTATTCATTACCTTTGATGAAACTAATGAAGAAAAATTTTCATAATAATACAATTCTTTCTCAATATTAACATTTGTAATATTATTACTATGTTTATTTCTATTTTATTTTAGATGTTAAGCTAATTCATGTTAAGACATTTTCTTATGTTTTAATTACACTATCCATATGTAATACATAATTACTATTGGATGTTTCATTGATGTTGGTTAAATTAACATGTTAATAACATTATAATTATATTAAATATATGATTTTGATATTATGTTTGGGTTGTGTGATGAAAATTTTATAATTGATACATGATATATATTGTGATGAGATATTTATAACTAAACCTACGTATTTATATTAGATCTAATGTTTTCAGATTCTTATATAATATGTCAATATTTTTTATCAAATATTTTTATTCCTGCGCAACGCGCGGGGATACGCCTAGTTATATTCATAAATGAACATCAAACTATCATCACAACCTGATATTAATTAAAGTAGCAACATTATATTCATCAATCGACAAAATTCAACTACAGTCAGTCAGCCACTTATAGATCTACTTCATTGAACTAAAACTAAAACCAATACAAAAATCATATAAACCACTCAACATCATCATGATATTAACTTTTATAACCTAAAATACAAATTTAGGTCAAAATGGAGGAAAAACACTTTAAAGAAAAAAGACGCAATCTGTAATCTCTCAATCATTTAATATTAAAATTGTATTATATTTTTTTTTCTAAATTGTGTTTCATATTCATTAACAATTACACCTGTAGTTGATTTTTTTATCCATATTCATTAAAATTGTGTTTCATATATATATATATATATATATATATATATATATATATATATATATATATATATATATATATATATATATATATATATATATATATATATATATATAATCATAAATGACAACATATAGATATAAAATCAATTACAGGTGTAATTGTTAATGAATATGGAACACAATTTAGAAAAAAAAAATAATACAATTTTAATATTAAATGATTAACACACAATGCACTATAGATTTCTTATTTACTATTGTCTTGAATCTTTTGGCTCGAAATGACCTGCTTCGACATGAACTATGCTCCTTTTTATAGTTGAAATCCACATGTTTGTGTAAAGAACGTTATGAAAGGTTTTCCGCAACCATGAACTAAAAAAACCTAAGTTCACATGCAACCTAGAAAAGATCTATGTTTTCTTACTTTGAACATGTAACTAATTCCTAAAGGCCAAACAAAAATTAACTAAAAGAATAAATCAGAAAAACTAACCTTTAGTTTTAATCTTGAAGCCAAGCAGCACAAGTGTCCTGCCTCAAATGATATCACACCCAGGGAGCCAGAGGAAGGTCACGAAAATTCCAGAGAGAATAATAGAATGAGCACAAATAATGAGGCCTAGGGTTCCCTATTTATAGGGAAACAAGAAACCCTAGCCGTCAGCCATTTTCCGGATTATACGTACGCACGTCGCGGCCTTTACATTGGCGCGCCGCGCGCCGCAATTCAACTATTGAATTCGTACGAATATGTACGTGCGTCGCGGCCTTTACATTGGCGCGTCGCGCGCCGCAATTCAACTATTGAATTTGTACGACTTTAATCCCTGACTTCCTGATTAATCTAATTAATGCCACAGAAATTAATCTAATTAATTCCTGATTAATTATTAATCAATCAATATAGTTTCTAATTAATATATTATCACTTTAATATATTAACAAACCATATCTTTTATTTCTATTGATTTATTAATCCCATAATAAACCAACCTTTCTCTCTACCGAACTTTCTACCAAACCTCCAGCTATGAGGGCAACCCAAATGGACTTTGCTTCTATTAATTATGTAAATACAAATTATTAGTCATGGCTTAGACACCTAATCTAACAGTCTCCCACTTGGATAAGTCTATGACTATAATTACCAATTTAAACTCTAATTAATCAGCAAACTGTAGCTTCCTAGAAACTGCTGCCGAACTCTGACCTAGTCAGTTCTGTCCATAGATAAGTGATCAGATGATCCTCCGTCCAACAAGATATTTTCAGACATGAGACATGGATTGAGATCAATATCTGTCTGACACACTGTTTCCCGATTTCCGATTTTTTCTTATGACTTTTAGACTTCTAATTGAATGAATCAATTCAGTCCTGGCTGGCCAGCGCTTTAGTCAACTTCAAAATCATCGAGTGGCCAACAGATATCTGTTTCCCGTCTAGGTCAAGGGACGAATAAGCTTCGACTAATATGTTATATCTTTTACCCGACAAATCACTCACAACAGCACGTTTTATAACACCGAGTTACCGATACGTTTTCGTACTATCAATGAACAACCTCCTTGCAAATTATAACTCATGTCTCTCAACTTTAAGACCATAAGATATTATCGTCTCAACATTGCTCGTGATGTAATCCATGAAGCAATCTATTGAGCGCGGGTTTATCCAATACTCAAATCTCCATTTCCAAGTACTCATGAACATTGCAGCAATCTTATTGCTATGTCTAACTCCTTAGACAATCTACAAACCAATTCATGACAGTCTTCCTTCATACTTACTCCCTAAAAGTATGAGTGACTGTGGATATTTGAACAATCCAATTATTCAGGAAGTAAACATGCAAAAGTGAAACATAAAATCTGACTGACAGCTACTCCTGCTTATTACCAAGTCTCCACGAGGTAATCACCAGGTCAGATTTTCATAACTATTATCGGTTTCTTATTCTCTTTTAAACTTTCAATTCAAGCCTTTTATATCTATGTCTATGACCTTTTCACTCTTTCTATGTATCCAAGTGTCTAACACTTATACACTTTATTGCAGATGATCCTATCGGATACTCTTCCGATGATATCTCAATTTGTCATTTTGTCATTCTCTCTCACAACTCCATTCCGGTGATGTGTACCGTGACTGCCCATGGTTCTCGGGTCTTTAGTCTACATGACTATACCCTAAGACAATTTCGAGGTGTCATGATGTGCCGGTGAACCACACGCGCTCCATCAGAAACCAACGAAATTCTTTAACCATGAAGTCCTACAGCATCACGTTCTGGTGTAAACAATTACCAATTTGAAAACCCTTTCAAATCAATCACCCTAATCATTTCCCAATGATTTCTCAAGTCTGTTCAAAAATCCATTCAATATTCTCAGCCAGGCAATATCCTGAATCCAACTTACAGTGCTCTAAGCATTAAGTCATCAGGATATGTTCATAACACTTCTGATTTGTCCAAGAGGCTCGAGGAACCTGATGTAATCTCATTCCAAGCCCTTTCGGAATCCTAAGATTACCAATAATCCTTGTGTCATGATTTCCGGAAACCATTTCCTTTCAGGGACTCTTTCTTATGCATCTTGAATCCCATCAAGATCATATTCTCAACGGCTAAGTCAATACTGTCAGTCTCATCTATCTGATAGATGTCTATGAACTACGTGAGCATGCTGCACCTTCTTTGTTTCTTTCATGCCAATTCATTACACTTTGCAATGACAGGAAACTCTATTCCTAGGGTTATGCATCTTGAATCTCATCAAGATCATATTGGCAGAATTCTGATCTATCTAATAGATGTTCACAACCACCTGAGTATGTTGTATCTCTTAAAGTCTTTCATAGCGAACCGTTTCTTAACACCAAGTCATTACACTTTGTAATGATAAGAGACGTTTCCTAGAACCAGTATGTAACCCACATACAATGATAGCAGATAACAACGATACTCCCACTGGCTTTGACACCGTTATATGACTCTTTCGGACTATTCACAAAATCCAGAACTTATGGCACATTTTGCGAAACCGAAATCCAAACCTTTCCGACATATTAAAGGAAATCTTTCAGGCTATTCACAAAATCCAAACCTTTTGGCCTATTTTGAGAATCCGAATATCCTTTCTTGCGAGATGCCCATGGGACGAATCCCGGGGCCAGGTACCTTTTGTAATGGCATGCTCTATGTGAGTCCCTATTAGTGTGCCGGTAAACCACACACGCTCCACTAACGACTCTTACTATGCCATGCAGAATCCTCTCGGATTACATCTTCTATTGAGAGTGCTTCTCTCATAATCAATTGCTTGACTCCAAGTGATGACTCATTCAACCAGATGTTCTGTAAGTATATTTCTATGTTCCCTTCTTTTGATGATTCAATTACACCCACTGGTTCCTAGACCAGTTGTAAAGATCAATCAAACTGTCACATAGACTGTGTCTCGCGGTAAGGTTCTCTTATTTGGCAGCAACTGGGCTCACCAATGCTTCCAGCAGTCGGATTACTTATCCGTACCATCTTTAGTGTTTTACCACTACCCGGTATATCACCCAAATCATAACTCCTTATGACAGTGACAATAACTACTGGTCAAGCGAAGAGAGGGTATGTCAGGTTTAACAGGAATCTAATTCCTGGTCAAGTCCCAGTGGTGACTAAAGGTTCTTTCACTTGGCTAATCCCTGAACTCATTCAGAATTATTCTTACTCCCACTGTTTCCTTAGAACTTGAGTTCTTTCTAAAAGTACTCTTCTTCCAAAGGATAACCGGAGTGGCCAACGAAACGACATTGCTGATCAGTTTCAGGCTTATCATGAGATTCAGACGAATGCTACATGACCCTGGACTTTCTATGTACTAGTGGGACGATCCCAGCTTTACATTTTAGACAGTGTCAACATAACCTACTTAGTCTAAGATGTGGTCGGAATATGGCTTCTGCGGTCTGACTGGTTGAATATTCAATTCATTGAAATATTAGTCGGAAATGTATCCAGTGTATCTTATACACCGAGGATCAAAACTATTTCGATCAATGCTCCATCATCTTCCCTAAGACACATTATAACCATTAGTGTTCTTGGAAGAGGATAAACTGTGAAACATTTTCTCAGTCTATGTTGTTACTCAGGTTCTGTTGATCTTATACTTCCTTTGAAATCCTTGAATACTTCAAGGTTCCAATCAATCGCTTATTCCGATAAACGAAGCCATATTTGTCAAACCATTTGGCAAATATCATGAAGCATAACTAATCGTGTTCTGTTCGAAGATTTGAGCAATACACAGTAACTTATGTATATGTTGCTCAAAATCTTAATACCTTTACAGTTCCATGTAAATTTATGACTTTGTTAATATTGTTCAAGACATGCAATCATCACGTGACTCCAAGTCAACTGATTCCAAAATCCTATCCATTGGATCTTTGGGCGATTCCTTTCTTGCCACAATTAATTTTATTAAGCACTCAATTCATCATGTGACTCTAAGTCAAATGATTCCAAAGTCCTGTCCAACTGGACCTTTGGTTGAAGTGATTCTTATAAAATTCACTCTAACAATCATAAAGAACACAATATACAAATCCAATCCCATTGGATGTATCAACATTCAAGTTATTACCATTTACGTCATCAACACATTCACACAACATTTCGAGGACAATTAAAACAATCATGTTTCAAAAAAAAATATTTCATTAAACCATAATTATCCTCAGAATAATGTACTATGCGAATCCATGTCGTATGTATCTATAAACTAATAACAAGAACAAATATCTAGCTTAACTCAAAAACCGCACGAGCTCCAGATCCAATCTGAATATGCTCCTGTGCGACACCATCCCGCATCCTCCAGAGTTCGTGCATACAGAGCAAATGTGTGAAACACATCCTGTATCAAGGAAATGAGGATCAGGTGTTCTGAATTCTAATATATTTATGAGTTTACCAAACGGTTTGGCTTTGGAGCATTTTTCCAATCTTTCCGTGACTGTGTCCCACCTTGTGGATTCCCAATTTGAAACATCGAACAATCGGTCCAGACGATCTGGATCATTTCTTGATGCACCTTAATACTGGACTCAATCCTGAAGCAGCTGAATTAATGGAACTATGCTTCTCCATGAACGATTCATACAGAGTCGACATTGAATGCACTTCCACGATTGTCTTATCCAGTTACCCTTTCTGTTCATTTGGATGAACAGATCAGCAAGTTGAGCTAATGCTTAACTCCCGATCCCAAAGGGAAACCAGTTTTATACTGTTCGCCTATGTATCCCTCAATCTCGGGAACACACAAACTGGTGCTACTTCCTTCTAGCTTGCAACTTCAAGCTCTTTGAAGATCCTAGTTCGTTCCCTTTATTCAACCAGTTCACGGAACCTTTCCTGAACTAGCTGTGCTAACTTATCATACCCCAGGAATTCTAAATCCCTGCGGAACTCGGGGTTAATGATCAATAGCATAAGGCAACGAACTTCCTTGGACTCAATAGTCAAGGAGTCATGCTCATCACAAGCTGTTGTGTGATGCCATGTTTGGGAGCGGACACTCAGTCGGATATGGTTCGCCAGCAAAACTAAGAACTATTCTCTAATTGCAAAACCATATCATATAGTCAAGGCCAGTCAGCCTTACAATATTAAACAGGTGCTTTCTGAAGCTCTCAGAAATGGGTGAAGGAGGAAAAGGAGGAGAATGACATTTTCTTCAGACATATATAAAATTTGAATTTATTCTTTTAATTAATCCTTTTAAATAATTACCCAATATATATTATTTAACAAGGCTAGGATCCAAAATACCCCAACTATGCTGTGAAGAGGGATGTCGTAGTCACAACACAGTGGTCATTAAGGTAGATAACTTTTATCAATTTCAGTCTTATGAAATTCCTAGATCGGTGAGATTCATTGAACTGTTCAATGGCATGTTTAATCTCGGAAATGCCCCACCGTTTGTGACTGGGATGTCGAGGATCACAAACCGGGTGTAAATAACCATGCAAATTAGCTTGGTACTCTCGGGATCCATTATCATCTCAAATTGATGTGCCGGTTAACCACACACGCTCCATCAACAATGATAACACCCGAGAAACCCATTGCCACTCTTTATGAACCCCCATTGGTGTGCCGGTAACCTACACACGCTCCACCAACGTTTCATAAAGTGCAATGTGCAACTTCATGGATTAGCATCAAATTCACATTTTTCCTAAAGTAACTAGATTGGGAATTCTTGTACGGGTTCTAGTACTTTGATCATTATACTTTTAATGATTAAGCGGTCCTATCAGAACTGTTCGGCTAACGACTCTCCACTGATCAGGCGAGCGGTGGGTGAGAGTGAACACCCATTAGACTGCCATTTTATAGGCAGTCTCCTTATACCCACTTTATAGACCAGCTTCGTGAATGAGGCCTACTAATGATTTGACTAACCAATTTATCTTATACATATAGTATTAACCTTTAATAATATATATATATATATATATATATATATATATATATATATATATATATATATATATATATATATATATATATATATATATATATATATATAAGATGTATTTTAAATCTTTTAAAATATTCCTGGCTTATCTTTTAATTTCCTGAAATTTAACTATTAAATTTCAAATTAAATTAAACATTTAATTTGATTTAATTTATCTTTTAATTAAACTATTAATTAAATTAATTAAATCTAGATATTTTAAACCTTTTAAAATATTTTTAGGATTTATCCTTTAATTTTCGAAATTTAACCATTAAATCAAAATTAAATTAAATCCCTTGAATTATCTTTTAATTAAACAATTAATTAAATTAATTCAAATGTAGATAGGTTTTTCCAAATTAATCAAATCAATTTAAACCTATCTTAAACCCCTAATTATCGAATTCAAACAAACTGGGTTTAAGGTTATCCATTTAATTAACCAATAAAGTTACCAAAAATAGAAAACCTCCTAAAACCCTAACCAGGAAAATCGAAAAAGAAGGGGGGAGGGGCTAGAGTTTCAAAAACCCTAAACCCCAAAATCGAAATCAGGCACAAAAGATTTATAAACAATAAACCCTAATTAGGAAAACTATTACAGCCATTCAATAAGAAAACAACCAAATGCTCTGATACCACTTAAAGGTTTTCCTCAACCATGAACTAAAAAAACCTAAGTTCACATGCAACCTAGAAAAGATCTATGTTTTCTTACTTTGAACATGTAACTAATTCCTAAAGGCCAAACAAAAATTAACTAAAAGAATAAATCAGAAAAACTAACCTTTAGTTTTAATCTTGAAGTCAAGCAGCACAAGTGTCCTGCCTCAAATGAGATCACACCCAGGGAGCCAGAGGAAGGTCACGAAAATTCCAGAGAGAATAATAGAATGAGCACAAATAATGAGGCCTAGGGTTCCCTATTTATAGGGAAACAAGAAACCCTAGCCGTCAGCCATTTTCCGGATTATACGTACGCGCGTCGCGGCCTTTACATTGGCGCCCCGCGCGCCGCAATTCAACTATTGAATTCGTACGAATATGTACGCGCGTCGCGGCCTTTACATTGGAGCGCCGCGCGCAGCAATTCAACTATTGAATTTGTACGACTTTAATCCCTGACTTCCTGATTAATCTAATTAATGCCACAGAAATTAATCTAATTAATTCCTGATTAATTATTAATCAATCAATATAGTTTCTAATTAATATATTATCACTTTAATATATTAACAAACCATATCTTTTATTTCTATTGATTTATTAATCCCATAATAAACCAACCTTTCTCTCTACCGAACTTTCTACCAAACCTCCAGCTATGAGGACAACCCAAATGGACTTTGCTTCTATTAATTATGTAAATACAAATTATTAGTCATTGCTTAGACACCTAATCCAACACGTTAGTGATACACTGATCCCTGAAAATTTTGATACACTTTGTCGTTTGTGATCACCATCGATCTTTTGGCTAACTTTATTGCATTTATAGTTTTAAATGACTTACTACAAATTGTGAAAGTTTTACGGTAATCACAGATAACTTCAAACCTAACAAAAAAAATCAAAACCATATAAACAATTAATATATCAAAACAAAAAAATCAAAACCCATATATCATGCATATTCTATTCATTTATGATTATAATTGTAATCATAAACGAATAACATACAATTTGTATACACTTTATATAATAATTCATTTATGATTATAATGGTAATCATAAAATATAACTCTATTATGAACAAAATATAATTACATCTGAATTTTTATATTATGATTATATTCATAAATGAAAATCAAACTATCATCACAAGCTGATATTAATTAAAGTAACGAGTAACGACCTTATCAATTAAATAATTCAACTACAACCACTTAAAGATTTACTTCATTGAACTAAAACTAAAACCAATACAAAAATCATATAAACCACTCTACATCATCATGATATTAACTTTTATAACCTAAAATACAAATTTAGGTCAAAAGGGAGGAAAAACACTTTAAAGAAAAAATGACGTGAACTGTAATCAAACATCACCTATAGTCATAGTTTTTCATGGGATACGTCATGGAAATTAGACGTAGCGTTAAGTTATCAAAAATTACACCATCTACGGTCAAGTTCTTAATGAAAAAAAGAACTGTCGCTAAATGTCTTTATCTATAGTTTTTTTTTTTGAATGACACAAAACGTTTTATGTACTAGTGTTATTTTTTAGTTTTGAAATTTACATAAACGATAGCCCTAAATGTAAATATTTAGATGGATGTGATATGTTTTCGCGTTCTTATTCTTTTTTTTAATTTTCGAATTTTATATATATATATATATATATATATATATATATATATATATATATATATATATATATATATATATATATATATATATATATATATATATATATATATATATATTTCAATTTTTTTACAAAATGTTTTAAATATAAGCGATTAAGTGTATTATGTCATTTTTTTTGAAAAAAAAATTTCAGTCAAAAGGTTCCTAGGTTCCTAGGAAAAAAATGGTTCCCATTTGAACTTTAGTATATATATATATATATATATATATATATATATATATATAACTCTTATAATAGAGGTCATTCATGAATATGAATCAAGATAACTCAAATACTTGCACCATATTCATTTGAAACTCCCACCTTTTCAACTTCTTCCAATTAATGACTTAGTTAAATGAAATATTTTTTTTATATAAGAACATTATTTTCATGTTTGGTTGTATGCATTCTCTTCTCTTCTCTTTTTGTTATTGTTGTCTAAATTTTAGAAGATGCAGAAAAAAGGTGCAAGATAAAGGTGGGTATGACTATCAAAAATTTAAAATGCTAGAAGCTATTTTGTTATTTTTTGGTTCAATTTGTATTAACTTCTTTTTTCCTTCTACTTTATTTAGATTTCAAGAAAACATTTATGTTGTACATTTAGATCAAAGAGAAATTTATTTTTTTCAATTTATTTGTTACAATATGTTGAAGATGTATGTTCTTATTTTGTAATATCTTATATGATTGTTTGATTGGGTTCCGTCGTCGGTTATGTAACTAATATATGCGTGTATTTTCTTCTCTTCTGTTTTTGTTATTGTTGTCTAAATTCAAGAAGATGAAAAAAATGTGTAAGATAAAGGCGGGTATGACTATCAAAATTTTAAAATACTAAAAGATATTTTAGTTATTTTTTGGTTCAATTTGTATTCACTTCTTTTTTTTCTTCTTCTTTCTTTAGATTTCAAGAAAACATTTATGTTGTATATTTAGATCAAAGAGAAATTTATTCTTTTTCATATGATTAGTCTATTAGTTTTATGTTTTTTAAAATAGATATGGTATTTCTTTTAACTGTTTATTTATTATATACCACTAATGAATAAAAAATAAACACATTTCCTATCATGAAATACATTAAACATCTACAAATTTCTTATTGTCAAATACCTTCTTATACACTCATTCGCTAATCATATTCTAGAACACATTGTTTGAAACTTTGCTTTGAAACAAATATACAAAAATAAGTTATACGAAAAAAATTCAAAAAAGATAGAACTAACATATTATTAGCTTTATTTGCATTAGAAATAGTTCAATATTAATGTTCAAAAATAATATAATACTACACATTAGAGGATCATATTATTCATTTAGTTGACTAAATACAATTTAAATATTTCAATTCTCTTTAATTGAGTACCATAATTATCAATTAAATATCATAAGTAGAAAAAACTCTTCATTGTAGTAGTTTAATGCTAAATAAACTTTGGAATTTGAAGGGTTGTAATATTAATAAAACTTCAATACATTTAACTAACAATTTATTAAAGATGTATGCTATTATTTTGCAATATCATATATGATTGTTTGATTATGTTTCATCATTGTGGACGTAACTAACAATTTATTAAAGATGTACACCATATAGATTTGAAATCGACACAATTTTTTAAATGTTCTTTTAGTAACGATTCAGAATTCATTTGTTAATGTAATATTGATTACAAATAAAATAAAACCTTCTATCTAGACTTTAAAATTTTATAATTTTTAAATACTAATAAGTGGTTTTTAAAAGTCTTATACAACTACTTAATAATAATAACTTATTTTCAAACTTAATTGACGATAATAATAATATATAGTAACGTAAATTCATTATATTACATTAACTTAAAGAAGCATTGTTATTTTAAATAATCATTATGATAGAAATACAAAGATGGTAAAGTAAGTAATAATCAAATTAGTTAATAATCACAATAGTAAATTTAACACTAGATAGAGAATTATATTTAATATTATTCAAGTGTAAATCGCAGGTAACGATCATTGAGTATTGTGATTGTAATAGATGTTTATTGTTCAAAATAGTTACAAGTTTATATATCAACTTAGTGGAAGAGTTATTATTTCATAGATAATGTAAATGACGAAGTTTTTCATACATAATTTTAACCTACGCAACGCGTGGGATTTCGTCTAGTGTATATATATATATATATATATATATATATATATATAGAGAGAGAGAGAGAGAGAGAGAGAGAGAGAGAGAGAGAGATATATATATTTTTTTTTTTGAACATCAAAGATTTTATTAAGCGAGCAAGCGGGAAGCTTGCAAAAACAACGTACAAACAAGATAGGAAGAGAACTAACAGAACAACTAAGCTCCAAACTAATAACGAATGACAAATTAATACAAAAGAGAATGCATCACGCAGCACCAAGAAAACACGGCTATGCCAGATTAACCTAAAAATAGGGACTGTAGCTTTAAAGGAAACCATCATCAAGAAAAAACACTGAACCGCCAAGGGCAAAACCGTCAAAATGCCACCAAGAGAGAAAGCAAACAAAGAAACCCAGCAAACCATTTAAACAACGCTACGAGAATCACCAGAGAAGCCAAGCTTCCACTTGAGGCAGACTAGGGGCAAAATCGCCATATTGATCAAAGCATAGATCTTGTAGGATTTCCATTGAACCACCATAGACACCAAACTTGCAGCAGCCATGCCTCAAAAACTCAGACAACACCTCCAAACTTCAATTATGCCATCAAAACCAGACCCTAATTAATCCAAGGGGAAACTCTGACCAAATTCACCCAATTTGCAACAGTATAACCCAGAGAAGACGACAACTAAAACACAAAAACTTGAGCAGCACCCAGGCTAGGAACTAGCAGCAAATACAAAATCTTCGCATGCAGAAAAACACTAGGGGTAAGTTCAACCATAAACGACTCAGCCCAAACAACTCAATCTCCAAAAAGTCATCTGCGATTTATAAGAAACCAGGGGTAATTCCGACCAAAAGCCACCAAAATCTATGCATCACCAAAAAATTCCAGAGACTTCAAGAACAGGGACATATTTGTCCAATGCACACAATCACCAAGCATAAACACAGGGGCCAATCCACCAATTCGAATCAGACACCAGCCAAATTCAATGAAGAGAATCAACCTGTACACACACACACACCAAAGAACCCCACCCAACCCTTCCTGATGAAACACGAAATGAAAGCACGAAAAAAGTACGCCTCGCAACAGAGAACACACACCAAGACCTAAGTGAGATTCTACCCGGTGAAGAAAAGACACACACAAAACCTGTTGCGAGCGTACAACACCAAAACACCAAGAGCCCAACCCAACCCCACCCTGAGAAGGAACCAACATGTGTAAAATTGCCAAACCAGACCTGAAAAACAATCTTAAGGAGAAAAAAGGAAACAAAACTCACCCACACTGTGTATCCTCACTCTCTAAGTGTACAACACTCACCTATTTACTCACATCACTCTACAGAGAACACAGACCAGAGTTAAATGGATGACAGCACCAAGAATGCCAGTCCAGGGAGCGCTTCTTGCCTCTAAACTTAACCCAATTGAACAAAGTTAATTGGATATCATCAGCGGTTTTTGCAGGATTCTTTCTTTTATTAGTAAAAAATTTTTCATTCCTGGTTTTCCAAATTACCCAACAGGATGCCATTAATAAGGCTGAAAAAAATTTTCTTTCTTTGTCAGAATTAGCACGTGATAAAGTATCCTCAATCTGCATCTGCAAACAGTCATGATTCTTCTTTGTGTAGCCACACCATTTGCTCACCCAATCCCAAACGTTTCTAGTGAATTCACATTGTGCAAATACATGATCTACAGTTTCAATTTCTATACCACAGAAAGAACACACCTCATCTGTCAGCCTAATCCCCCTTTGCAATAAATTATGCTTTACTGGAATTCTATTTAAAGCTAATCTCCAAGAGAAGCAATTGACTTTACAAGGCACCCATGAATTCCACTTGAACAATTTGAGGATTTCATTTTTCATAGAGCATTCGAGGGCATG
This sequence comes from Cichorium intybus, assembly GCA_023525715.1. Classification (NCBI taxonomy): domain Eukaryota; kingdom Viridiplantae; phylum Streptophyta; class Magnoliopsida; order Asterales; family Asteraceae; genus Cichorium; species Cichorium intybus. Next base: position 23,206,250 of record CM042012.1, read on the forward strand.
TCTAATTGATTTAACCGAGAATATACCATTTTTCTCAATGATCCATTCCCAGCAGTCTGAATTTGAAGAGAACTTGAAATTCCCTATAAGCCCCAAACAGGCCTGCAGCTCCAACTTTTCCAAGGGTGACAAGTTTTGCTTTTTCCAATTCCAATCCATCTCTGTCCCCACTTGAGAATTGACATTCACCCGATCCATGACTAAGCAATCTTTCTCAGTTTCCAATCTATATAACCTTGGGAATTTTTCTTTTAGAGGAATGCCAGAGATCCACATGTCTTTCCAAAATCTCGTTTTGTCACCTTTACCAACCTTTCTTCTGAATAAATCTCTCAAACTAATTCCGACTTCCAAAAAATCGCTCTCTATTTCGGTAACATTGAACCACAGACCCTTGTAAAATTTTTTTGCTAATTTACGATCATCAAAGTCAGTTAACCTGTGGATGCCTCTAATCACCCTTGACCATAACGAGGAAGCATCATGTTTTAATTTCCACCACCACTTTGCTAAGAGACACATGTTGAAATTTTTAAGGCTGTTTACTCCTAACCCCCCCATGGATTTAGGAGTTGTCACTGTATCCCACGCAACCCAGTGAATTCCTTTTTTCTCTTCAGATCCGTTCCAAAGGAATTTCCTTCTAATTCTCTCGAGAGTTTCTATCACTTTCACCGGTGCTTTAAATACTGAAAGGTAATACAAGGGAATGCTACCAAGAACTGAGTTCACCAGAGTGAGTCTTCCACCAAAAGATAGACATTTCTTTTTCCATGTTGTTAATTTGTTCTTGAAATTTTCAATTATCGGGTTCCAATTTTTCAATAGTTTCATATTAGCCCCAATGGGTAGACCGAGATAAATGAAGGGGAAGTTAGCAGCTTCACAACCCAAGTAGTCTGCTAACTCCGATAACTCTGTATTTTCAACTCCAATTCCATAGACTTTACTTTTGGAAAAGTTTACCTTGAGGCCGGAGGCAAGATGAAAACATCGCAAGATTCTTTTGAGATTAATGAAGTTGACAGGTGACCATTCTCCAATAAACATGATGTCGTCCGCGTACATAAGATGAGATAGCAATGGGCCATCCATCGGCAACTTCAAACCATGAAATATATTCAACTCACATGCTGATTTCATTGCCACATGCAATCCTTCCATGGCTATGATGAATAAGAAAGGAGATAGTGGATCACCTTGCCGTAATCCTTTCTGAATATTAAATTCCTTTGTTGGAGCGCCATTTACGAGAATTGACCCCCTGCCAGATCTAAGGATACCATGAATCCATCCCCTCCATTTTAACCCGAAGTTCATTTGGGACAAGATTGAGTCCAAATACCCCCAATCAACTGAATCAAAGGCTTTATCTAAATCCACTTTGAATAAGACAGATTTCAATTTGGACTTTTTTGCCCAGTTGCATACTTCGTTTATCATGAAAGGGCTCTCAAGGATATTTCGCCCCTGAATGTAAGCCGATTGCTCTTCACCCACAATTGCATGAATGACTTCTTTCAATCTCCGAGCAAGTATTTTTGAGATTATTTTAACAAAGCATCCAATTAGACTGATTGGCCTGTAATCCTTAAGCGTGACCGGGTCTCTGATCTTAGGAATCAAAGAGATGAACGATGCATTACAACCATTGCTTATTTCACCAGACTTCTCGAAATGTTTGACTGCTTGAAGGACGTCCACCTGAATAATATCCCAGAATTCTTTCAGAAATTTGAAAGTGAACCCATCCGGACCCGGCGCTTTTTCTGATGAACACGACCAAACTGCGTCCTTAACTTCCTCAAGAGAGAAATCACCTTCAATCTTCACTTTATCATCATTTGAGAGTGTTTTAAATTTATCGCTGATAATAGCTGGCCTCCGGACTCGATACGCTCTGAATTTCTCTCTAAAAAATCTAAGTATACAATCTTTAATTTGAGTCGGGTCATTCGTCCACGAGCCATTATCCATTAACCCATTGATTCTTGATCTCTTTTTGTTCCGGTTAATGAAAGCATGAAAGAACCTCGAGTTCTCGTCCCCGTCAATATCCCACTTGATTCGCGACTTTTGCTTTAGATCTTGATTTCTGATAGTTTCAATCTCGTGCAGCCTAGCTTTACAAGCCTTCCATCTCTGATTGTCTTCATCATTTAGTAAGTTGCTTTCGGCCCTCAGCTCCAGATTCTCAATAACTTTCTTTAATCGAGTTTCTTCTCCAATCTCTACTTCTCTACATTGTGACCTCCATTTTTTAAGTTCTTTTTTAACATTTTTTAACTTGTTGAGTAGAATGGTGTCTGCATTCCCATCCTCCACTCCGTCAGACCAAGCTTTTATAACTATCTCCTTGCAGCCGTTCACCGAGATCCAAGAATTGAAAAACCGAAATGGGCTCGGCCCAAAGTCCACGTTTTCGCCTAGAAGAATGATTGGGTTGTGATCAGAATATTCCCGTGGTAATGCAAGAACAGAGGCCGAACTCCATCTATCAAGGAACTTCCTGCAAACTAAAAATCTGTCCAATTTGCTTAACTTCTTCCCGTCATTACTGATCCAAGTGAACCTGTGCCCGCCCATGTTGTACTCCGACAAACCAGCCTCCTTAATAAATGAATTGAAAGCCGCCGTACTGGACTTGCAAAAGAAAGATGATAGTCGATCATCAATACCTCTAACATCATTAAAATCCCCCATTAGAATCCAGTAACCATGAAATGAGGATCTAAATTCCAGAAGTTCCTTCCAAATTCTCTTTCGCACGGTGGGATCATTTGGGGCATAAACATTCACAAAACTAAAATTTTCACTACACCCCATCCAAAGACCAGAAACAATTATGTAATGAGCCGTTATGAACGATTTGCTTTTTTTGAACAAATCTCTGTTCCATAGACAAAATAGACCACCCGATCGCCCGTTTGAGCTTGAAACTTCGATATCAAAATTATCAAAATCCCAAAGGGAAGAAAACATGATGTCTTCAACGTTGACCATTTGTGATTCTTGGATACTAATGAAGTTAATATTGTGTTTTCTTTGAATGCCTTTGACCTGCTTGCTCTTATCTGCATCACCCGCTCCTCTAATATTGTAAGAAAGGAAATTCATTTTTAATTCTTTTTGCCTCCTTCACCTTCAATTTCTGATCTCAACATATGTTCAAATCCCTCTATCTGAAACCCAATAGCAGAACCAACATTTTTAGTTAATCCCAATTCAATCGATATGGAATCACTTGATTTGGAAGGGCTGCGATGATTTGAACGATTGGATGGGAGACTATCGGATCTTCTGGATTTCTTGAAGTTATAGGCACGCACAACATCTTTGAACTTAACCGAGGCAGGATTATTTTTTGCGGCTTTTGGTTTTTTCCCTTTATTGTCTTTGTTCCTGTGTTTTTTGGGGTGATCTTGAGACCTAATCATATCTTCTCCAAGCTTCCCAATTCCTTCATCAGGTTCTACATTCAAGTCAATAGAATCATCTGAGTGTTCGTTGAATGTATTAAAATCCATATCATCGTTACCACCTGGATTAGAGGTAGAACCCTCTGTCGGATCATCACCTGTAACATTATTAGGAGAGCGAGCACCCACAGTGTCGGATCTATGATGAGACTTTAAACATGGATTGTGATTACCAGGAACATCGAACTGATTAATTGAGTGTGAAGTGTTATCATTTAATTCATTCTCCTTTTGCTCTGGCTCGCCACTTAGCCTTTTTGCAATACCTTCATTTTCTTCCATATTAAGATTTACATCATTATTTAGCTTCATATGGTCTTCTCCTCGATCTTCAATGGCCTTACCATTATTTGCAATGCTGACAGAATCCGCCACATGAGTATCATCTTCTTTACTTACATCATTTTCCGCTTTACTTTCTCCCCCCTGGTTGTCTCCATTTGCCCTGTCTAGATCCAGCTCTTGTGTTGCCTTATTCCTTTTTGATGTTTCATTTCTTACGTCGTCTTCTTTAAACATCCCATCTACATCCCACCCATCATCTCTCTCATCATGGTCATATTCTATAGTGTCTGATATTCCGTCCAGATCATCCTCGGAGTCAGATATGAAACAGTCGGGATTACAAAAGGATGGTTGCCATACCTCGCCGTCTTCTTTAATCCAAACGTCAAAGCTGATTTTCCTCCAATTTACCTTAATGATTTGATTTATGGATGTTGCAATGTTAGTTAAAATGCAAACCTTGGCGAATGAAACATTTGCAGCATCCTTAGGGCACTCGCACGGGATCAAAATCCTACCGAACTTGCCAGCGATACAAGTGAAAATCTGTGGGTCCCACATTTCCACTGGAACACCAAAGATCTTTACCCAAATAGCTTTCAAACTTTGCCTATTAGATCCGTCCCACTGTTTTAGCCACGCAAACCACGTTCTCCAGTATTGCTCCTTTTGTTCAAGAAATTTTACAGCTTCGTGAGTATTTTCAAAGTCTATAAGAAACATCAAACCACCCATATATCTCACAGAGGCGGATATGATTTTTTCTGCTTTTATTATGTTGAAAAAGGAGATTAGGCAATCGTAATCCTTTGCTTCTCCAATTAGGCTGCCATTTAACCAAATGCGTGATTTTGGTTGGACATTATCAGGGATGTTTATTGAAATCTGATTATGATCAAGGAATTTTGATGCGTTACCCTTAACAATGTCCACAAAAGTTACCGGTTTTGCCCCTGTTTCCTTGTTCTCATGTCCTTTAAAACGTGGTTCAAAATTTTTTGTAGGTACATAAGAGTTAATTTTACTTGCCTGGTTACCGCCCATATCCTGCCAATAGTTGTTATAATTCCTTTGGTTTTGTCTTTCTACTCCCCAATCCCTTGCCAATGGTTGATTAGTCGTTAATTTCTCGAATTTATTCCGACTTCTGCTGTATTTAGCTACATTAGCATGGATGACCATGTGTCCAATCCTAACATTATTCAATTTTTTCTCCAAAACTGCAACGTCGATGACTTTAATAAACCTTACGAACCCAAAATTAGCTCCACTCCTATCTCTTTTCTTGGCCAGATACAGATCAACGACCTGCCCGTAGTCTTTGAAAATCCTCCACAAGTCCGCTTCAGACACTCCCTCCGGTATGTTTGAGATAAAGAAGTTTGTTGCAATTTTTTCCGTCTGCTGAAAGTCGCTAGATTCCCTTCGATTAGCTGCCCTGTTCCGGTATCTCACTCTCGTCCATCCATCGTTACTCTGGTCTCTCTCTGTTCCTCGCACTCTCCAAGCGACGTTTCCTCTCCCTCTCATCTCTCTCTAGGTTTTGGTTACCTAATTGGAGGAGAGAGATATATAACGAGAGAACCTATTAACTACCTAGGAAAGTTTTTTGTACATAATCTTTTTCAAAAAGAATTATGCCTAAATTTTTGTTTACTAGCGATTAGAGGATTTAAAAATAATCAAACTTTTTTTATATTCAAATTTGTATGCATATGCCTTTTTTTTTGTATATGCAAATGCCTATCGGAATGCAAAAAAAAATTTATCAATTCTTTTTATTCTTGTAATCGCATACTAAGAAAAAATTAGTTCTAATCAATTATTTTGTGTTTTTTTTAACTTTTCGAGTTGTGATTGGCTTAGACAAGATGTCTAGGTGTTTTGAGTGATAATTTATGTCCGTAAATTTGGATGATACAAAAAAAACATGATTGAAAAAAAAACTCCGAAAAAACGTCTCGATAATTTATTATTGTGATTGTTCACTAAAAATGTCCAACAAGTGAATCAAAAATTGCTTCAGTAAACAATGAACTATCGAGTCATTTTTTCGTGGGTGTTTTTTGACGAATCATGTTTTTTACATGATCAAATGATTTATTTTAATGGTTCATCTAAGTACACGTAAATGAAGCACCTTATGGAATTTATGTACAGTTCAACATGAAATTGATTATTTAAACCACTTAAATTAGTTCTCGATGATTATGTAAATTTAGAATATGACGAATTCATTGCTTAAACCAACAAGTTGGGTTATCTCACACTGAGATTTTTAGTATTTAATAAAACAAAGAATCATGTGAACCTGGTTTATATCTTATAATTCCCTAATAAAGATAATAAGGCAGTATGAAATTTAACTTTAAATTCGCTTAAAAACTTTAATATGAATACGAAGGACATGGCGCACATAGTTTATCAAACAACTAATTTGATCATATTTCTATTTTCTTGGTTATACAATGGACTATTAAAATCCTTTGGAGAATGACAAAAAGAGGAAACATATTTAGGCCTTGGGTCTTTAACTTGGGCCGAATCATGGATGTTCTTGTTCAATAACGGGCATAAGCATAAAACTCGTGTATTATATCTTAAGGATACATAACAACAAGATTAATATATTTTAGAGTAAATTATAGTTTTCGTCCATGTGGTTACCCATTTATTTTATTTTTAGTCCAATTTTTGAAATTTCAAATTGATGGTTCTTGTGGTGGCATTTCTTAGCCAGGTAAAAAGACTAAAATATCATTTTTAATTTATTTTTCTTTTTTCTTTACCCTATTCTTTATTTGGTAATTAAAATAAATAAAAATAAACAAAACCCCATTTTTGTTTTTCATTTTTTTTCACGTATTATTTAGGAAAAGAGGTTATCGCGTCTTCCCCCAAGCTTGCTTCCATTATCGTCGACCTGATACCGCCGCCTTCATCTCTGGTAGTGTCTACACGAACTCAACTCCGGTGGTGGTGTCAGGCGTTTCACGGCGGAAACGGGTATTACCCTTTGCATCTGCTCTAAGAGGTTGCCGCCGGCATCATTACGTTGAGTGAATTGGGATCCACTTTGTCACTCCAAACATCTCACACCCAGCTCTACCATCCAGGTTTCTGGATAAAATCTTGCACATGAGCCAGATTTAGGGCCTGTTTGGATGTGCTTATAAAATCAGCTTATTGGCTTATTGACTTTTTGGAAAAACCATAAGCCATAAGCAGTTTTTAATAAGTAAGGAGGCCCTTACTTATGGCTTATGGCTTTTCCAAAAAAGCTAATAAGTCAATAATTTGATTTTATAAGCACATCCGAACAACCCCCCATATTGGTGCTTCTGCTGATATTTTGTATGAAATAGCAAAACAAAGTTTGGGAAGTTCTTACATAAGAATCGAGCGTCGTCGGCACTTCCGATCTTATGGAGTTTTAAGGGAGGCTGATGTCACACCCCGATCCTTGGCGGAATCAATCAAGGCGTGATATATTGTTCAAAGTCTCATGACAACTATGTTATAATATGATTAGATTCAATTAAGTACTAAGTATGCAAACAAGATCCACAACATACAAATACAAATCCAAATACAACAACATTTATTACATCAAATTTAAATAGTCTTGTGGGTTTCTAAGGTACACCCTACTTTTCATCAACTTCATTCTTCAAATCTGCATCATGGGTAAAAACATGTCAACTACGAGAGTTGGTGAGTAATCTAGTTTTATTAAAGAAAATTGTGAGTTTGAATAATTTGAAATTTGTTTTCTTTTGAAGTTAGCAAGCAACTGTTATTGAGATAACAGTTTATAAATCAAAAATTGATTAACAAATGATAACAACAACAATAAGTCCTCACCCTACATATAGATATATATATGTATATATATAGGATGGAGCATCTAATCATCATACACACTCAACCACGTGCAATCAATCACCTTAGCGTCCCAATGCGGGGTGGTCAACCCAATAGCGCTATTATTGTCCATAACGTACCTCAAGAATACGGGCATAGTCATGGAGATTAGACTAAAAATTGTAATTCACTACAAGTACATGTAGCGTAAACAAACAATAATTATACAAATAATGATTCATGTATAAATGTCTCAACAATGTCTCAATGGTGAAAAAATAATAAAATGAAGTTGGAACATATTAAAACCACATGATACACCCCAAAAGTATTGAAAATTATAAAATATGGGGTAGATTACTCACATTAATCCAATAAGGAATGCGCGTGTTGTACGATAGACGGCTCGAGTCAAAATATCGTAGAACCTAATATAATTAATAGTTTTGGTTTAGGAATCGATAAACGGGAATATAGTATTAATAAAAATAATTAGACACATATTCTTATATTAGATGAATTAACAATAATCCAAATTTTGTTTTGAATATTAATGTATTCATATGTTAAATGAATTTCAAATTGAATTAATTACTTTGCTTAATTAATTTATATCTTCACATTAGGCAAGATTTTAATAATCTCTTATTAAAATAATAACTAGTCAAATTATAAGTATTTACAGATTTTATATATTATAAAAAATTATTTATATGAAATAATCATTAAAAATGTATTTTTACATGCTTAGATATTTAGGAAAATGGTTTTAAATACTAACCAGTAATGAAACATTCTGAAATTATCAGAAAATCATTATTTCATAAAATAGTAATTACCGTAAAATTTTCATATTTTTATTAACTGCTTTAGTATTTATTTAGTATTTTAATAATTAAACCACAACAAAATTCGGGAAAAATAATAAATGATTCCCACAAATTCTGGAAAATTAACCATAGTTTTCTAACATTATATTAAGCCTAATGTAAATATTTTGGATATTTTGGACTATGGGAAGTATTTATTATGTTTTTCATTATTAACTAATCAATAAAATCATAAATAATAGGAAAATATTAAGAGAAATTCATTAGACTTTTTATTTATGATTACAATGTTATATATGATATTCTGATAAGGTTTTATAATTTTTGGACATGTGTAGCTATTTATTATCAATTTAAACCATTAAATAATCATTAAATCAGGAAAAATAAGCAAACATTCTTACAAAAATCTGTAAATTTTGTCATGGAGTCTTTAAAATGTTAATAAGGTGCGAAAAATATAAAATCTAGTTTTTAACATACATAACTATATTTTTCAATTTATTTATCTACAACAAAATAAAATACAAAATAAGCATCAAACAGTAATATAAATGCATGAAACTTTATAAATCCACTTTACTCAATATATGGGTTGTTCCAAAATTTTCCCAGAATTTATTGACTGCAAAAAGTATTTTATGTGAATTATTGCTCTATTTTATTACAATAATTATAGTAATTCAATAAAAATAAGTTATTTTCTGAAAATTTCCAGAACTTCTTATTTTATTGATGGAATCCTGAGAAAATCAGGTTTATGCATAAAATGGGTTTTATATATTTTGGTGGATTTAATTTGTTTCATTCATGAATTTGAGACTTTTAACAACATACCTTGATGAATGCTTCAAGAGGGATGAAGATTTGAGTATATTGGAGTGTTCTTGGCTGAAATATGAAGATTTCTAGGAGGAATTTCGAGATTGAGAGTGATAGAAAGAATAGATATGGTTTGAGTGGTGATGAGAATAATGTGTTGGGAGAAAAATGAAAGGAAAGATGATGGGAGGTTTGAGTGGGAGACAATGGGAATAAACTTTTACTTTTGGTGGTCTTCATAATTCCCCACTAACACAAGCATCTTAAGAGTTTTATAAAATTTAATGTAGTGTTTATAAAAATAGAGTTTTATAAAAAATAGGTTATTATTTGATTATAACAATCTACTTTGATTTGAAGTTTAATTATAGCATTCAAGTTTGATTTTTTTAATTTAATTAGAGCATCATAATTTGATGTTATTTTAATATGGTATCATAATTTAATTTGATTATAGTTATAACGTTATACTATGCTATATTGCTATTAACGTCAATTTATATCGTAGTGTAAGGGTTTTGATCCTATTAGCGTCAAGAAATCTCGAGTAGGGTTTATTAAATTTCCAATTGGGTTGGGTTGACCCGAATCCATTTTAGGCGGATGTCACAGTCTCCCCTACTTTAGGAAATTTCGTCCTGAATTTTAAGAAGATAGTACCTTAAGAGAAAAGTTGCGGGTATTTGGTACGCATTTGATCCTCACGCTCCCATGTATACTCGGGTCCACGTGCTGACTGCCACCTAACCTTGACCAGGGGAATGCGACTTCTTTTGAGTTGCTTTTCCTTTCGGTCTGCAATTTCCAAGGGTTTCTCGATAAATTGCATTGTCTCGTCGATTTGGATATCCTCGAGAGGAACATGAAGGTTCTCGTCAGCTAAACACTTCTTGAGGTTGGCTATATGAAATACTGGGTGAACTTTATTAAGCTCTATTGGTAGATCCAACTCGTAGGCTACTGGTCCGATCCTTTTCAGGATTTTGAACGGGCCTACATAGCGTGGTGCCAATTTACCCTTGCGTCCAAATCGAACCACACCTTTCCATGGGGACACTTTTAACATGACCATGTCACCTACGGTAAATTCAAGCGGTTTGCGTCGCTTGTCGGCGTAACTCTTTTGTGGGCTACGAGCTGCGAGAAGGTTATTGCGAATCTGAGTGATTTTGTCGGTTGTTTCTTGGATAAGCTCAGGACCAACGATTGGAGAATCCACTGTTGCGCGAATCACGTGGGACTCGCCAATTTCATGCCAGCAAATAGGAGATCGGCATTTACTGCCATACAATGCCTCGAATGGAGGCATCTTGATGCTAGAATGATAACTGTTATTATAGGAGAATACCACCAACGGTAAATGAGAGTCCTAGTTTCCTCCGAAATCTAAGACACATGCCCTCAACATATCTTCGAGTGTTTGAATTGTCCTCTCAGATTTACCATCGGTTTGAGGATGATAGGCGGTACTGAGATCGAGGCGGGTTCCCATGGCTGCTTGAAGTGATTGCCAAAACTGAGAGAGAAATCTCCCATCACGATCTGCAATGATGCTGAGAGGGATGCCATGCCGACTAACTATCTCGTCGATGTAAATCCGAGCAAGTTGTTCGACCTTGAAATGTTCACGGATGGGAAGGAAATGAGCAGATTTGGTCATACGGTCAATAATTACCCAAATGCTGTCGTGTCCCTTGGTGGTACGGGGAAGTTTGGTTACGAAATCCATGGCAATCGCTTCCTATTTCCACTCGAGGATTACCGGTTGGACCAATAGTCCAGAGGGTCGTTGATGTTCTGCTTTGACCCTGGAATATGTAAGACATTTGGCCACGAATAAAGCAATATCCTTTTTCATTCCCTACCACCAATAATTGGTTCTCAGGCCATGATACATCTTGTCAGCGCCAAGATGAATGGAATATCGAGTTTTATGGATTTCTTCCATCAGGAAGGTACGAAGATTGTCGCGATCTGGGATCTAGATGCGATCTTGATAATAGAAAATACCATCAGATTTACTTTCCAACTCCCCAACAATTCCCGTGGGCATGTCATTTTCGGTAATTTCCGAGTGTTGGGCTCCTCGAATTTGGTCGCTGAGATTGGACAAGATAGGAGAACATGTAAGGTTTTCTGCAAACCATGAACTAAATTACTTAAGTTCACATGCAACATATGAGGATCTATGTTTTCTTCTAATTGAACATATAACAAAACCTAAAGGCCATAAGAAAATTGACTAAAAGAATAAAATCAGAAAACCAACCTTTTAGAATTTCCTGGAAGCTGAGCAGCAAAAATATCCTGCCTCAAATGAGATCACACCCAAGCCGAGAGGATTATGGATCGAAATTCCAGAGAGAAATAATAGAATGAGCAACTGATAATGAGGCCTAGGGTTCCCTATTTATAGGGAACCAAGTGGCAAAGCTAGAAACCCTAGCCGCATCCCATTTTCCGGATTATCTGTACGCGCGCCGCGGCCAAGTCATTTGCGCGCCGCGCGCCGCAATTCAACTATTGAATTCGTACGAATATGTACGCGCGTCGCGGCCTTTACATTGGCGCGCCGCGCGCCGCAATTCAACTATTGAATTTGTACGACTTTAATCCCTGACCTCCTGATTAATCCAATTAATGTCACAGAAATTAATCCAACTAATTTCTGATTAATTATTAATCAAACAATATTATTTCTAATTAATATATTATCTCCATAATATATTAACAAACAATATCTTGATTTATTAGTCATATAATAAATCAACCCTTTCTCTCTACTTAACTTTCCAACAATCCTCCGGCCATGAGGGCAACCCAAATGGACTATGCTACTGTTAATTAGGTAAATACTAATTATTAGTCATGGCTTAGACACCTAATCCAACAGTCTCCCACTTGGATAAGTCTATGACTATAATTACCAATTTAACCTCTAATTAACCAGCACTTTTAGCTTCCTAGAAACTACTGCCGAACTCTGATCTAATCAGTTCTGTCCATAGATAAGTGATCAGATGATCCTCCGTCCAACAAGATATTTTCAGACTCAAGACATGGATAAAATCAATCCCGGTCTGACTCACTGTTCCTCGATATCTGATTTGCATATGACTCTTAGACTACCAATTTAGTCCCGGTTGGCCAACCATTTTAGTCAACTTCAAATTCATCGAGAGGCCTACAGATATCTGTTCCCCGTTAGGGTCAAGGGACGAATAAGCTTCGACTCATATACTTATGTCTTTTACCAGACAAATCACTCACAACAATGCGTTTTATAACACCGAGTTACCGATGCGTTTTCGTATTATCAATGAACAACCGTCTAGCAAATCATAACTCATATGTCTTAGCTTAAAGATCAAAAAATATTATCGTCTCAACATTGCTCGTGATGAAATCCATGAAGCAATCCATTGAGTGCGGGTTTATCCAATACTCAAATCTCCATTTCCAAGTACTCACGAATGGTGCAGCAATCCAATTGCAATGTCTAACTCCTTAGACAATCTATTACCAATTCATGACAGTCTTACTTCACACTTACTCCTAAAAGTGTAATCGACTGTGGATATTTGAATAATCCAATTATTCAGGAAGTAAAACATGCAAAATGAAACACAATGATAAAGTATTGACAAAAGTAGTAAGCCATTACTCATTAATAAATCTCTATTATTAAATCACAAGAGTCAAATACAATACATTGTTACAAGTTTCGAAACCTATCTAATTTACATAAACTTTATATCATCTCTTAATCCAATGCTCCTAGCATGCTGATTATGTTTAATCCTACTCAGAGCCTTTGTCAAGGGATCTGCAGGATTATCTTCCGATGATACCCTCTTTACCACGAGGTGACCTTCTTCTACCTTATGCCTTATGTAGTGGTACTTTCTGTCGATATGCCTGGATTTTCCATGGTCTCGCGGTTCCTTTGTCAAGGCGATCGCACCTTCGTTATCGCAGAACAGTTCCATGGGCTCCTGAATACTCGGGACTACTCCAAGGTCACCGATGAAGTTCTTCAGCCAAGCCGCTTCCTTTGACGCTTCACTTGCTGCTATATACTCTGATTCACAAGTAGAATCAGCCACCGTATCTTGCTTGGAACTTTTCCAAGTTACTGCTCCTCCGTTCAGAAGGAATACCCAGCCAGACTGAGACCGACCACTGTCTCTATCCGTCTGAAAACTGGCATCCGTATATCCTTCAACTCTCAAGGTATCACTGCCTCCAAGGACCAACACCATGTCCTTTGTCCTTCGCAGATACTTGAGTATATTCTTTACCGCTATCCAATGCGCCCTTCCAGGGTTACCCTGGTACCGACTGACCATGCTTAAAGCAAAGGCCACGTCAGGGCGAGTACACGTCATAGGGTTACCCTGGTACCGACTGACTCATTTCAGCTATTTCTTCGTCTGTACTCGGACTTTGAGTCTTACTCAATTTTGCATTACTTTGGATAGGCAGCTCTCCCTTCTTGGAATTTTCCATACTAAACCTTTTCAGTACCTTTTCCAAGTATGTACCCTGACTAAGTCCAATTAGTCTCTTCTTCCTATTTCTCAATATTCTTATCCCGAGAATATAGGCAGCCTCTCCTAGGTCCTTCATGGCGAAACCTTTCCCAAGCCAAGCCTTGATATCTTGCAAGGTTGGGATATCGTTTCCCATGAGCAGTATGTCATCGACATACAGTACCAGAAAGGTGACTATACTCCCACTAACCTTGACATATACGCAGGACTCATCCTCGCTCCTAGAGAAACCAAACTCTTTGACTTTCTCATGGAAACAAAGATTCCAGCTGCGAGAAGCTTGCTTCAATCCGTAGATTGATCTCTCAAGCTTACACACCTTATTAGGATACTTTGCATCGACAAAACCCTCTGGCTGATTCATGTAGACATCCTCAGCCAACTTTCCATTAAGGAAGGCGGTTTTGACGTCCATCTGCCAAATTTCATAGTCATGAAATGCAGCTATGGCCAGCATAATCCTAATAGACTTTATATTGGCTACTGGTGAGAAGGTCTCGTCATAGTCAACCCCTGGGGTTTGAGTAAAGCCCTTCGCAACCAGTCTTGCCTTGAAAGTGTGTACCTTTCCGTCCATGTCGGTCTTCTTCTTGAAGATCCATTTGCACCTGACTGTCTTTCGACCCGGTACGTTGTCAACCAAGTTCCAAACTTGATTGTCATACATGGACTTGATCTCGCTATCCATGGCCTCTTTCCACTTGGCAGACTCAGGGCCCGCCACTGCTTCCTGGTAGTTAACTGGTTCATCCAAATTTATCAGTGTCCTATCACTGACAAATGTGTCCCCATCCGAAGTTATATGGAAACCATAAAACTCGGGTGGCATGCTAACCCTACCGGAACGCCTAAGAGGTAAGGATACATCTGTCGGACCAACAGGAACTTCTTCCTCATGTTGGTTGCTAGTTTCTTCTAAGGTTGCGTCATCTGATGACTCTTGAATCTCTTCCAGATCAATGGTACTCCCACTGTCCTCTTTGAATATGAGCTCTCTCTCTCGAAAGACCGCTCGTCTAGCTACAAAGACCACGTCCTCGCTCGGTCTGTAGAATAGATATCCAAATGACTGTTTGGGATAACCAAGGAAGAAACACCTTTCGCTTCTTTCTGCGAGTTTGTCTTGAGTCTCTCGTCTAACGAAAGCCTCACAACCCCAGACTTTGATATGTGCCAACGAGGGAATTTTCCCCGTCCACATTTCATGAGGTGTTTTAGCAACCTTCTTGGTAGGGACAAGATTGAGGATATGGGCGGCAGTCTCTAAGGCATACCCCCAGAAGTGAATGGGAAGTGAAGCTGGACTCATCATGGAACAGACCATGTCCAACAGGGTTCGGTTGCGCCTCTCCGCAACACCGTTCAACTGTGGTGTCCTGGGAGGTGTCAACTGCGAAACTATTCTGCATTCCTTTAGATAGTCTAAGAACTCGATACTTAGATACTCTCCGCCTCTGTCGGACCTGAGCATCTTTATCTTCCTGCCTAATTGATTCTCTACTTCGTTCTTAAACTCTTTGAACTTTTCAAAGGTGTCCGACTTGTGCTTGATCAAGTAGATATAACCGTATCTACTAAAATCGTCGGTAAAGGTCACGTAGAACCGCGTGCCATCCTTTGTGGTTGATCTGAATGGACCACACACATCCGTGTGAATGATGTCCAGCAGACCCTCACCTCTTTCAAAAGATCCTTTGAAAGGTGATTTAGTCATCTTGCCCAACAGACAAGATTCGCATACATCATCCGACCTGAGGTCGAATGATTCCAATACTCCATCCTTTTGGAGTTGGGCGATGCGTTTCTTGCTGATGTGCCCGAGCCGACTATGCCATAGACATGCCTTTTCTACACCACTAGTAGAATCAATATAATTTACACTATGTCCTAAATTGTCAACACATTCAACAGTTTCATACACACCATCACAAGGATAAGCAGTAAAAATCAAAATACCATTTTTGAAAACAGAAATCGAGCCAATTTTATTATCAAAAGAAAATTGAAATCCTTGTCTGAACAATGCGTGAAATGAAATAATGTTTCTTGCCATTTCTGGCGAATAGCAACAATTAATTAACTCTATACTAACATCACTTCTAAACACTAAACTGTAAACACCGATCTTGGTAACAGGGGACGATCTCCTATTGCCCATGATCAAGTTCAGTCTACCGTGCTCCACCTCCCTGCTTTCCTTTAGGCCCTGCAGATCAGAACAAATGTGAAAACCACATCCTGTATCAAGGACCCAAGAATTAGAAGATGGTGAGTTTTTAGAGATAGTGTATATACCTGCTGTCGATGGCTTTATTTTCCCATCCTTGACATCCTGCAAGTATTTGGGGCAGCTTCTCTTCCAATGGCCCTTCTCTTTGCAGTAGAAACAGTTGGCTTCATCGGGGTTGGCCACACAAGGAATGTGGGAAGTCTTGGTTCTCGAGCCATTACTGGATGACCCGACCTGAACCTTTTCCCTCCAATTTTGCTTAGGAGGGCCCTTCCTTTTCTTTCCTTTGCCACTTCCAATGGCTAGGACGGGCTGATTAACCGAGGGTACACTTTTACCCTTCATCCCGTCCTCAGATACTCAAAGCATACGATGCAACTCAGTCATATTAGCCTGATTGTTGTTCAAATGATAAGCCAGCCTGAACTGGTCATAAGAACTCGGTAAGGAGTTAAGCACTATGTCAACGGCCAACTGCTCCGGTACAGGCATCGCAAGCTTTCTAAGCCACTCCACGTAACCTTGCATTCTTTGCACATGAGTGCAGATTGACTCTCCATCTTTAGGTTTGCTGTTCGTGAAGTCCTTGACCACCTCGCACCTCTCGATGCGCTCTTGCTTGCGGAACTTTTCCGCAAGCTCCTTGTGCATCTCAAAGGGCCAGTAGTCTTCGTATATCCTCTGCAATTCGGGGTTCATTGTGGCGATCATGATGCAGGCCACTTTGGTCGCATCATCAGAATGTTTTTGGTACAAGGCAATTTCCTCGGGAGTAGCAGTTTCAGGGTCAATATCGACAAGCTCGGTCTCGAGGACATACTCCTTGTTCTCGTACCTCAGAGCCATCTTGATATTTCTAATCCAGTCATTGTAGTTTGTCCCGTACAATTGAACCTTGGAACACAGTGAGAGGATAGAGGGAACACTGGAGTTTGAGTGGGGAGCGGATTGATCAGCAGAAGACATCTATAAAAGAAGGTAAGTTTAATTAGATACTTGTCGGTCCTTATAATAACCCAATATAAAATAAGGCTAGGATCCAACTATAACAATTTGCAACATAGAAGAGGGATGCCGTAATCTATAAGCAAATTTTATAAAGGTAGGCGAATGACGATTCAGCCAATTCCACCGCGGAAAATATAATCTTATTATAAATGGAATTCCTAGTTTCTTTTGAGATTTATTGAACTGTTCAATAGCATGTTTAATCTCGGATATGCCCTACCGTTTGTGACTGGGATGCCGAGGATCACAAACCGGGTGTGAATAACCATGCAAATTAGCTTGGTACTCTCGGGGTCCATTATCATCTCAAATTGATGTGCCGGTTAACCACACACGCTCCATCAACAATGATAACACCCGAGACACTCATTGCCACTCTTTATGAACCCCCATTGGTGTGCCGGTAAACCACACACGCTCCACCAACGTTTCATAAAGTGCAATGTGCAATTTCATGGGGTAGCATCAAATTCACATTTTTTTCTAAAGTAACTAGATTGGGATTTTGTGTAAAGGTTCTAGTACTTTGATCATTATACTTTTAATGATTATGTGGTCCTATCAAAACTGTTCGGCTAACGACCCTCCACTGATCAGGCGAGCGGTGGGTGAGAGTGTTCACCCATTAGACTGCCATTTTATAGGCAGCCTCCTTATACCCACTTTATAGACCAGCTTCGTGAATGAGGCCTACTATTGAATTGACTGACCAATTTTATCTTATACATATAGTATTAACAATTAATAACATATATAAGATGTATTTTAAAAACCCTTTAAAATATTCAAGGTTTATCTTTTAATTTTACCAAATTTAACAATTAAATTTTGAATTAAATTAAACCTTAAATTCGATTTAATCAATTTTAATTATCAATTAATTAAATTAATTAAATCTAAATATTTTAAACATTTTAAACTATTTTTCTGGATTTATTCCATTAATTTCGGAATTTTAAAAATTAATTAAATCCCTTTTGAATTATCTTTTAATTAACAATTAATTAAATTAATTCAAATGTAGATAGGTTTATCCAAATTAATCAAATTAATTAAAACCTATCCTAAACCCCCTAGATTTCGAATTCAAATAATGGGGTTTAAGGTTATCCATTTAATTAACAAATAAAGTTACCAAAAATAGAAAACCTCCTAAAACCCTAATGTCTGATTTCGAAATTAACAAGGGGAAATTAGGGTTTCAAAAAACCTAATCCTAAAAGTCGATCCACATAAATATTAGGGTTTATAAGCTTTAAACCCTAAAACAGTTATAGCAATTCAACAAGAAAACAAGACAGGCTCTGATACCACTGTAAGGTTTTCTGCAAACCATGAACTAAATTACTTAAGTTCACATGCAACCTATGAGGATCTATGTTTTCTTCTAATTGAACATATAACAAAACCTAAAGGCCATAATAAAATTGACTAAAAAAATAAAATCAGAAAACCAACCTTTTAGAATTTCCTGGAAGCTGAGCAGCAAAAATATCCTGCCTCAAATGAGATCACACCCAAGCCGAGAGGATTATGGATCGAAATTCCAGAGAGAAATAATAGAATGAGCAACTGATAATGAGGCCTAGGGTTCCCTATTTATAGGGAACCAAGTGGCAAAGCTAGAAACCCTAGCCGCAGCCCATTTTCCGGATTATCTGTACGCGCGCCGCGGCCAAGTCATTTGCGCGCCGCGTGCCGCAATTCAACTATTGAATTCATACGAATATGTACGCGCGTTGCGGCCTTTACATTGGCGCGCCGCGCGCCGCAATTCAACTATTGAATTTGTACGACTTTAATCCCTGACCTCCTGATTAATCCAATTAATGTCACAGAAATTAATCCAATTAATTTCTGATTAATTATTAATCAAACAATATTATTTCTAATTAAAATATTATCTCCATAATATATTAACAAACAATATCTTGATTTATTAGTCATATAATAAATCAACCCTTTCTCTCTACTTAACTTTCCAACAATCCTCCGGCCATGAGGGCAACCCAAATGGACTATGCTACTGTTAATTAGGTAAATACTAATTATTAGTCATGGCTTAGACACCTAATCCAACAGAACATATTAGATGAAATGGTTTGGCATGTTCTTTTCGGCTTAACGCGTCGGCTACCACGTTTGCATTGCTCGGATGATAGCGTATTTCACACTCGTAATCATTTAGGAGTTCGACCCATCGTGTTTGTCTCATATTGAGTTCCTTTTGATTAAGAATATGTTGCAAGCTCTTGTGGTCGGTGAAAATTACGCATTTAGTGCCGTAAAGGTAATGCCTCTAAATTTTAAGAGCGAAAACCACGACACCGAGCTCCAAATCATGAGTCGTATAATTCCTTTCATGGATTTTGAGTTGTCGCGATGCGTAAGCTATAACCTTTCCCCTTTGCATCAAAACACAACCTAGACCGAGATTGGAGGCATCGCAGTATACCACGAAATCTTCAGATCCTTCAGGGAGTGTAAGAATTGGAGCGTCACACAATCTTTGTTTAAGAGTTTGGAAAGCGTCTTCCTGCTTGGGTCCCCAATCAAATGGCGTACCCTTACAAGTGAGAAAAGTAAACGGTAAAGCGATCTTTGAGAAATTTGAAATGAAACACCGGTAATAGCCGGCTAAACCGAGGAATGACCGAATTTCCTTGGGGGTACGTGGGGCTTTCCAATTCTTGACTGCTTCAACTTTTGCGGGATTGACTAAAATACCCTTGTCACTTACAATATGACCAAGGAATTGTACCTTATTTAACCAAAACTCGCATTTCGAAAATTTGGCATAAAGCTGATTTCCTTGCAATGTTTGGAGAGTTAGACGAAGGTGTCTTTCATGGTCTATCTTTGTCTTGGAGTAAATGAGGATGTCATCAATAAAGACGATAACAAAACGGTCGAGATAAGGTTTAAATACCCGATTCATCAAGTCCATGAATGCGCAGGGGCATTCGTTAGGCCAAAAGTCATAACGGTAAACTCGTAATGACCATAGCGGGTTCGGAAAGCGGTTTTGGGGGATGTCTTCTTCCCGTATCGAAGTTGGTGATAACCCGAGCGGAGGTCGATTTTTGAGAAGCATGAAGCTCCTTGAAGCTGATAAAAAAAGGTCGTCGATCCGAGGTAACGGATATCGGTTCTTGATGGTCAATTTATTTAACTCCCGATAATCGATACACATACGAAACGAACCATCTTTCTTTTTGATGAAAATAATCAGGGCTCCCCAAGGTGAAGTACTAGGGCGGATAAATCCCTTATCGGTTAATTCTTGGAGCTGACTTGCCAATTCTTGCATCTCGGTTGGAGCCAACCGATATGGAGACTTGGCAATGGGAGAAGCCTCAGGAACAAGATCGATGCGGAACTCTAGCTCACGTACTGGAGGGAGTCCAGATACGTCATCGGGAAAGATGTCGGGAAAGTCTCGTACAATCGGAATATCTTCGATCTTCTTTTCTTGACCTTTGTTTCCACCACATGGGCTAAGAAAGCCATGTATTCTTTACGTAGATATGATCGAGCTTGAGTACATGACATAAGACTAAGCTTTTTTTGAACGAGTCTCGCCATAAATACGAAGACTTTGACCGTCGGCAAGAGGAATACGAATAAACTTCTCGTAACATACTATTTCCGCATGGTTTTGGGATAGCCAATCCATTCCCACGATGATGTCGAAGCTACCAAGTTCCATAGGAACTAAATTGACGGAAAATTTATGACCGCAAAAATCGAAAGTGCAATCTTGGATGACTGCATTGAGTGAAATGTATTTTCCATTGGCGACTTCTACGGTAAAGTGTTCATCAAGAATCGTGCGAGGTGTGTGAAGTATGGGTTCAAATTCCAAAGACACAAAACTTTTATCGGCACCTGAATCAAAAAGTACTGACGTGTAGCAGTCATTTATGAGAAACGTAAAATTTACGACCTTGTTATCGGTCTGTGCTTGGGTTGCAGTAATGACAAATGCTCGGCCTTTGGGAGCTAGAACCTGCATTGTTGGATTTGCCTGGGCTTGAGTGTTATTGATATTGACAAGCCTAGGACACGTGTTTCTGAAATGGATGGGGTCACCACAGTTGAAGCATGTTCCAGTTGGATACCGAGTTTGTGTTTGCTGATTCGAGGGTAGAGCGAATAGTCGCTGAGTTTTTGGTGCACGACATGTGTCCGCCAAGTGGCCATAGCGACCACAAGTCATACAAAGGCGACACGGGTTGGTGGATATGTGGTGATAGTTACAATGGTTACATAGGGGGTCGTAATGCCATCTATGAGAAATACGTATATGGACTTGTGAGTTATTTGTAAATTAATTATGGAAATTAAGTTTGTAGACATTGTTGGGTAAAATGATTGTAAAACACTTGTTGGGCCATGGTTAGGAGTGTTGGGTACCTTTTGGGCTTTCCATGGGTACTAAATGTGAAGCATGTAGCAATTGCGTGGGCCCCCACAATACTAAGTTTTCACATGTTTTTCCCACTTCAAGGCTCATTAGGGAACTTAATAGTCCAATGAGTTGGCCATTTTGGAGTGTATCCTTTCGGATACGTTTGATAAGGTCGGGTAGTTTGATAGCTCAAAAGTAATGTGAATGACGCGCTTTGGCCTATAGGTTTGGGAACTCTCGCCTTTGGTCCCCAGGTAAGCAAACTGGTCCCTCGGTTGATTGGGATGTATACGAATGCTTACCTAATCAGGACTTTCGGGCTACCGGCACCTCCCCCTTCCAGTTACTACGCGTCCATTACTTTGATCCTACCCAACTAGAGTGGATGACTTTTAATTTCCTATGAGCTCTAAGGAATATATATGTATATAAATTTTTATTTTGAAACCATTTGAGTATGTGTGTGATTTTAAGAGAAAGAGGAGAAAATTCACAAGTGTATGCACACATATAAGCACATCCGAACAGCCCCCCATATTGGTGCTTCTGCTGATATTTTGTATGAAATAGCAAAACAAAGTTTGGGAAGTTCTTACATAAGAATCGAGCGTCGTCGGCACTTCCGATCTTATGGAGTTTTAAGGGAGGCTGATGTCACACCCCGATCCTTGGCGGAATCGATCAAGGCGTGATATATTGTTCAAAGTCTCATGACAACTATGTTATAATATGATTAGATTCAATTAAGTACTAAGTATGCAAACAAGATCCACAACATACAAATACAAATCCAAATACAACAACATTTATTACATCAAATTTAAATAGTCTTGTGGGTTTCTAAGGTACACCCTACTTTTCATCAACTTCATTCTTCAAATCTGCATCATGGGTAAAAACATGTCAACTACGAGAGTTGGTGAGTAATCTAGTTTTATTAAAGAAAATTGTGAGTTTGAATAATTTGAAATTTGTTTTCTTTTGAAGTTAGCAAGCAACTGTTATTGAGATAACAGTTTATAAATCAAAAATTGATTAACAAATGATAACAACAACAATAAGTCCTCACCCTACATATAGATATATATGTATATATATAGGATGGAGCATCTAATCATCATACACACTCAACCACGTGCAATCAATCACCTTAGCGTCTCAAGGCGGGATGGTCAACCCAATAGCGCTATTATTGTCCATAATGTACCTCAAGAATACGGGCATAGTCATGGAGATTAGACTAAAAATTGTAATTCACTACAAGTACATGTAGCGTAAACAAACAATAATTATACAAATAATGATTCATGTATAAATGTCCCAACAATGTCTCAATGGTGAAAAAATAATAAAATGAAGTTGGAACATATTAAAACCACATGATACACCCCAAAAGTATTGAAAATTATAAAATATGGGGTAGATTACTCACATTAATCCAATAAGGAATGCGCGTGTTGTACGATAGACGGCTCGAGTCAAAATGTCGTAGAACCTAATATAATTAATAGTTTTGGCTTAGGAATCGATAAACGGGAATATAGTATTAATAAAAATAATTAGATACATATTCTTATATTAGATGAATTAACAATAATCCAAATTTTGTTTTGAATATTAATGTATTCATATGTTAAATGAATTTTAAATTGAATTAATTACTTTGCTTAATTAATTTATATATTCACATTAGGCAAGATTTTAATAATTTCTTATTAAAATAATAACTAGTCAAATTATAAGTATTTACAGATTTTATATATTATAAACAATTATTTATATGAAATAATCATTAAAAATGCATTTTTACATGCTTAGATATTTAGGAAAATGGTTTTAAATACTAACCAGTAATGAAACATTCTGAAATTATCAGAAAATCATTATTTCATAAAATAGTAATTACCGTAAAATTTTCATATTTTTATTAACTGCTTTAGTATTTATTTAGTATTTTAATAATTAAACCACAACAAAATTCGGGAAAAATAATAAATGATTCCCAAAAATTCTGGGAAATTAACCATAGGTTTCTAACATTATATTGAGCCTACTGTAAATATTTTGGATATTTTGGACTATGGGAAGTATTTATTATGTTTTTCATTATTAACTAATCAATAAAATCATAAATAATAGGAAAATATTAAGAGAAATTCATTAGAATTTTTATTTATGATTAAGATGTTATATATGATATTCTGATAAGGTTTTATAATTTTTGGACATGTGTAGCTATTTATTATCAATTTAAACCATTAAATAATCATTAAATCAGGAAAAATAAGCAAACATTCTTACAAAAATCTGTAAATTTTGTCATGGAGTCTTTAAAATGTTAATAAGGTGCGAAAAATATAAAATCTAGTTTGTAACATACATAACTATATTTTTCAATTTATTTATCTACAACAAAATAAAATACAAAATAAGCATCAAACAGTAATATAAATGCATGAAACTTTATAAATTCACTTTACTCAATATATGGGTTGTTCCAAAATTTTCCCAGAATTTATTGACTGCAAAAAGTATTTTATGTGAATTATTGCTCTATTTTATTGCAATAATTATAGTAATTCAATAAAAATAAGTTATTTTCTGAAAATTTCCAGAACTTCTTATTTTATTGATGGAATCCTGAGAAAATCAGGTTTATGCATAAAATGAGTTTTAGATATTTTGGTGGATTTAATTTGTTTCATTCATGAATTTGAGACTTTTAACAACATACCTTGATGAATGCTTCAAGAGGGATGAAGATTTGAGTATATTGGAGTGTTCTTAGCTGAAATATGAAGATTTCTAAGAGGAATTTCGAGATTGAGAGTGATAGAAAGAATAGATATGGTTTGAGTGGTGATGAGAATAATGTGTTGGGAGAAAAATGAAAGGAAAGATGATGGGAGGTGTGAGTGGGAGACAATGAGAATAAACTTTTACTTTTGGTGGTCTTCATAATTCCCCACTAACACAAGCATCTTAAGAGTTTTATAAAATTTAATGTAGTGTTTATAAAAATAGAGTTTTATAAAAAATAGGTTATTATTTGATTATAACAATCTACTTTGATTTGAAGTTTAATTATAGCATTCAAGTTTGATTTTTTTAATTTAATTAGAGCATCATAATTTGATGTTATTTTAATATGGTATCATAATTTAATTTGATTATAGTTATAACGTTATACTATGCTATATTGCTATTAACGTCAATTTATATCGTAGTGTAAGGGTTTTGATCCTATTAGCGTCAAGAAATCTCGAGTAGGGTTTATTAAATTTCCAATTGGGTTGGGTTGACCCGAATCCATTTTAGGCGGATGTCACAGCTGAAGTGGGTTGACAACACTGGTTGATAAACTAGGCGAGATGACGCTTAAGCTTCTAGCTGATGAAGCTGCATATATTGCGGTTCAATTGATTAGATGTTCTTATGATATCTCGTTAGATTTGAGGTTTAAATATGGTAAACGTGATTATTTTGGTACTAATCCATATCGAAATTTTCGTTTGATCGAAATTGATGAGGATGAAGGTAGAGATATTATTCTTCCTGATGGGGTTCTAATCCTTAATGTTCCAAACTACATCAAATGTGATAAAGGCGAGCGTACTCGATTTTAGTATGGTGTTCTTTCTTTTCAGCAGGTATGGATAGTTTTGCTTTACAGCAGACGAGCGTACACATTGTACTTGGTGATCCTCTTCCTCATCTTGCTCTCCGGATCACTCAACGCTCCCCACGGCTTCGACAACGTTGACATTCTCGTCGGTGAGCTAATACCTCCGATGTCGTAAATTTGGTTTCCCTTCCCACTTACGATCTCCAGCCTCCTATCGCTTTGGTACTGGAAGTTACTTGGCCTGTTGTAGCTCCCTTCCATTATCAATCAAAATTTCTAATCGGAGGAAAATGAGGAGGAAAGCAGCAAAAGAAAATAGATAACTAAAGAAAGACAGATGTGGGCTTTATTGAGAGTAAGAGAGAGACTGGATAGCGAGGGGGTGGAATTTGCCCAAAAAACTACAACAGATACCGATTATTAAGATTGAATTAGTTTTGAATATTTGTCAACATTTTAAGAATAAAGAAGCGATATGGTGTAAAAAAAATTAAACCACAAAAGACCATTCATATAAAAAAATTCTTATAAAGACTTGTAACGATGTTTTTTGTAGACCAGAAGTAGTCTGAAGTACCATATATATACTTTTGTTAAAAGAATTAAGGTTAATGATTAAATGGGTAACGAATTTTGGTGTTTGTCCACATTTAGGTAATTATGTTTTTTTTGTACACCTTTTACCAGTATACTTGTTTGATATGTTTGTAATAAAATAATATTACATATGATTACCGATAATATTATCTTATTTTGGACAAATCAAACAAGTATATTGGTCAAACATGTACGAAAAAACATGGTTACCTAAACATGTACGGAAAAACATAGTTACCTAAACTTAGATGGATGCAGGGGAGCTCTTTAATTGTTTTTGTGCATTTAAATACTTTTATATTATAATATAATTGTTTTTTAGATCTTAGCGCTTTTAATTTAAAATAACAAATTAAAATATACATAATTTCGTCGGGCATAAAGGCCAATAAATGCATAATTTCACACAACATGAGTTAAGATGAAGCAGTGAACAAGAGGAATATAAAACTATTTCACTGGTTTTCAATCATTTTGCCTGCAATCGTTTTTATGTGTTTAAGACCATTAAAAATTTAAAATCTTTTTCAAATAAGCCATTTTCCAAGTTTTAAATGGTCAATAGTTGTACACAACATGTGATAACGCATCTAATTATTGATATAATTCGAAAATGATGTAAAAACCGATCAAGATGTTAATTTCTAAAAAAAGTAGAATACAATAATTAAACAGAAAAAAGGTGACCCGTATACTTATTTGACCTGTTCATAATAAAATAATATTACAGTATCGTAGGTAATATTAAATTATTATGAACAAGTCAAACAACTATACTAATTAAAAATATTAAAAAAAAGATTATTTAAATATCGACAAAAACCTTTAGTTCTTTAAACCAAAGATAACCCAAACTATCAAGCCTGTTTTGGATCGCTCGGCTCAATCGAGCCCCGCACATGATGAAAAACACATACAACACATGTGTGACGCATGACACCTCGTCGTGTACGGGATCGATCAATAGCTCCATCTTCAAATGGGGTCAATGGCAGCTCCAGCAGCATATGCTGTTTATAAACCTTCCAACTTTATTATTCGCCAAGTTTCTTCATCGCCACCAATTCGAATATCCCTTCATCCATTTCAGATAAATCCTCTCCGATTCCCTTCCAGTTCCCCCAAATAAAACCCCCAATTTGTCTACTCACCACTCACCACCATCATGCCAACATATTCGCTCTCTTTAAACCCTTCTCTTTCAATTCCATCCTCCTCTGCATCTTCTTCCTCCTCTTGTTCTTCTATTGTTACCACTTCAAGAATTTCGTGTTTCTATGCCTTTGAACCAAAACCCATCTGCTTTACCCGTCACAAGACTCGATCTTTTCATTGTAAACGACGAACAAGAAAACCAATTATAGTTTCTTCAGCTAATGAAGTTACAATTGAAGAGGCGAGAAAGGACGATGAAGAGGGTCCTCCTTCACAGGTTGAATCTGAGATTAGTACTAAACCTAGGCGTATTGCCCTCTTTGTTGAGCCCTCACCCTTTGCGTGAGTCTCTCTTTTTTTTTATAGAAATATTGATATTTCCAATTTGGGTTTTTGGTTTCTTGAATTGATTAATTGCGGTTAATCTACTTCGCTTTGATTGTTACTAGATAAATTGGTTAAACTGTAAATGTGGATATCCGATTGCTTTTGTTGATGTCAAATTCTCTTCTTGTTTTGATTTTTCCTTCAATCGGATACATCAAATTCCTTATTTCGTCTCAAATTCTACGGATACATTGTCATGTTATTTAATCTCTTTGGATTGCAGGTACGTCTCAGGGTACAAGAATCGGTTCCAAAATTTCATTAGATATCTCCGTGAAATGGGGGATGAGGTAAGTTATAGATCATGAAATTATGTTGTTTGTTACACTTTAATACTAAGAATTCTATTAATCAAATCCTTTCTTTTATCAAAAATCATGAAATTTCATGGGGTTGAGTGTAACTTTAATACTTTATTTGATTGAGGTCAAATTGTTTCTTTTCCACGAAAATCCTGTGCATCATTTTTCTTCGCTGTTCCTTTAGCCCCAATTGTCACACAATAATTACAATCTTTCTGTGTGACAAATGCAACCTTAATTATATATTCAAGAAGCATGATGTAATTGATATTGGATTCTATAAGTAAAAAACATGTACACCTTTTAGAAGTATACATATGTTTTCTTTAATCAATTAGTAGACTCATAATTCACTTTTATAGGTGATGGTCGTAACTACCCATGAAGGGGTACCTCAAGAGTTCTATGGAGCAAAATTGGTTGGCTCTAAAAGGTTAACTTCCTTCAAATTCTTTTATTTTTGTTAAAATTCATGTTAATAGATAGGAACTTTAATTTACCACGTGAAAAATGTTTCATAATTTATATAGTGCTTGATTTTTTTTCTCATGTAGCTTTCCTTGTCCATGGTACCAAAATGTGCCACTTTCTCTTGCACTAAGCCCAAGAATAATCAATGAGGTTAAACAATTTAAACCGGATATCATCCACGCATCTTCTCCGGGTATTATGGTAATTAATTAATTATTATTCTCTTATTTCTCTAAATTCTCGAAACCTATAACATTTGTTACATTAATAACATCTTTGTTGTAAATTATTAGGTCTTCGGTGCACTTGCTATTGCCAAAATGTTGTGTGTTCCTATTGTGATGTCATATCACACACATGTGCCCGTGTAAGCAAAACTACATTTATCACTTAATTATTTAAACCGATAATTTGTGTTACATTAATGATTAACGATTAAATTTTTTTTATAATGCAGTTACATTCCAAGATACACGTTTAGCTGGCTTGTCAAACCTATGTGGTTAATTATAAGTATGTGATTATGCTTCTTTCTTTCTTTCTCATGTCCTTTATCTTCATTGAAATGACGGATTTACCCTTCTCCTATTAGAGTTTCTTCATAGGGCAGCGGATCTCACGTTGGTGCCATCGGTTGCTATTGCAAAGGATCTTCAACAAGCAAGAGTAACAGCTGGTAACCTAAAGATTTTTTTGAGTTCAAATTTTATATAAATTTCGAGTTTAAATAGTAAAAAGGTTATAAGAATGGATTGTTTTTTACTTTTTTTTCAGCTAACAAAATTCGTCTATGGAATAAGGGCGTTGATTCAGAAAGCTTCCATCCTAAGTTCCGTTGTCATGAAATGCGAGTTAGATTAACGTATGTATAACTTTGGGTAAAATTGTAATTAATAGCAACTTACTTTTACTTTATTTCTAATTTTAGTCACTCAACTTTCTAGTTTTGCTCCAATCAATTCACTCGGCCAATTTTTAACCAGTGACATGCTGATGTGGCGCTGACCTTGCACAAATGGAATAGTTTGTTGCCATTTCATGACCTTCCATTTAAATTTCCAAAACGGTTATGACAACCGTCATAAAAAATTCATCTTTGTCTACGTGTTAAAATAATAATTTTCTAGAAATACAATGGTCTTAGTAATGATTTCAAAGGTCCAATGACTAAATTATAAATGAAGTGAAAAACACGTTGCTATTAATTGCAATTTTCCTTATTTAATATTTACTTTGCTCATTTTATAGTTTCCATTCAACATTTTAGAATTTGTTGCATGTTCATGTTTGGTCAACAGTAACGGTCAACCTGAACGGCCATTGATAGTACATGTTGGACGCCTTGGTGTCGAGAAGAGCTTAGATTTCCTTAAAAGGTATTTTTTTTTTAAAATTATATTACATAATATTATTCATATATTGTTACGAAAACTCTTTTAAATGTTCCTTAATTGTGATCTTTGTGTATTTTCAATTTCTGAATTGCATAGTGTCATGGAAAAGATTCCAGAAGCAAGAATAGCTTTCATTGGAGATGGTCCATTCAGGTAAGTCTTTATGAAAGCTACCAATTATATAATTCAATTTATTATAACAACTTCCAAAATCAAAAAAATCAATATTTGTAAGTTTATAAAATCCATACATTTTTTGTTATGTCAGGCAGGACTTAGAGAAGATATTTACAGGCTTGCCAGTGGTATTCACGGGAATGTTACAAGGTGAAGAGTTATCTCAAGCATATGCAAGTGGTGATGTGTTTATAATGCCTTCAGAATCAGAAACACTCGGGTTTGTTGTCTTGGAAGCCATGTCATCCGGGCTGCCCGTGGTAGCTGCCCGAGCTGGTGGTATACCCGACATTATACCCGAAGATCAGGAGGGAAAAACCGGGTACCTCTACACTCCTGGAGATCTTGACGACTGCTTAAACAAACTGCTCCCGCTTTTACACGATAGCAAGTTACGGGCGGATATCGGGCAGGCTGCCCGAGTTGAGATGGAGAAGTTTGATTGGCGGGCAGCCACGAAAGTGATTCGTAACCAACAGTATAATGCTGCCATATGGTTTTGGAGGAAAAAGAGGGCACATCTCTTGAAACCGGTTCAATGGCTCGGGAAGATCTTTTTCCCGGTTCGGATGAATCGGAAGTTAATGGCGGGTGATTTGTGATTGTGATTGTGATTTATGAGTATAAAAATTTGTAAGATATGGGTCGTATGAATTTTTAGATGGTATTATGTAACCATTTGTTTGTAGGAGACAAATTCTAATGGATATAGAAATTACGTTAACAAACTGCAAAAGTATATAAAATGTTCTGCGAAAAACTTACGAGGATATATGATAGTGTCTAGGGATGAGCAAAGGAACCGAACCGGCCGGAACCGGACCGACCTGGACCCGGACCGGGAACCGGAATGTGGTGAAAATATGGAACCGAACCGGACCGCCGGTTCCGGTTCCGGTTCTTGTCGGTTATTAAAAATTGGAACCGGTAAACTTCTTTGAAAATTGCCATGCGAGTTTGTCTATGCGTGCATATATCTTCCTACACGTACGATGTGTTTTATGTCTCAATATATATAGTGATGCGTAGATTTGTGGTGGAAGAGGAGGCCATGATGCAAGTCAGGAGTCCACTAAGTAGAATGGTTTTGTGAGGATGGATTTTAAGTCTCAATATATATAGTGATGTCATATTGCTTCTGCTTCCTTCTTTGGTTTTTGATTGTTAAATTGCAATCTTCATTTGCTTGCAACTTAGAGTTGCTTACGGACCCACCAAAAAAACTTGTTAATGCATATATCACTTTTTGGATTAATTCAAGTGCGTGTGTTTACCGATGGCTAAAATTGATGTCTTTTGATCCATGAATTCGAAGGATATAATTATTGATTAAAAAACGATTATAAGAGTAGTTTTTTCTTTTGATCCAAGAAAGAAAAAACAAACTCTAATATGTGAAATCCAACATCTACTAAAAAAAATTGTTAACCACAAAATTTCAATTTTTCCAATAAAGAAAAAACAAACTTTCAAAATATCCAACAATCAAAACATACTTTTAAGTTTCTCAACAAAGAAAAAAACAAAGTCTAATATGTGAAATCCAACATCTATACGACATTATGACTAATTTCCCGATTTCTTCCCCGTTAGCTTCAAGCTATGTATAGCATCCGCAATGTCTATATATAATGCAAAAGAAAAACGTTATTACTTAATAAAATGTAACAATTAGTAAAAAGACGTTAAAATTAAAATGTAACAAGTATTACCAATAGCGAGATCATCGTCATTTAACAAGTCGTGTACTTCGTCATAGTCATATATAGGCAAGCTACTCTTTTTTAGCCAATTTTGAGTGCATATCAATGCCCCCACAATCACAACGGACAAGTTTGAATGATAGTCGGTAATTACTCGACGACCGTTACTAAATGTGGATTCGGAAGCTACGGTGGAAATTTGCATCCCCAAAATATCTATTAAGAAACAAATTAGTGTATAATACACGACATGAATTTATAAAATAAATATGAAAAATTGAAATAAAAATGGTTGATACCTCTTGCCATTTGAGCAACGATCGGGAACCGCACCGCATTGTTTTTCCACCATGTGAGGATATCATATCCTTGTTCATGTCCGATTGGGTCCTCGTTTAAGTATCGTTGTAATTGACTTTCCGACGAAGATGAGGGGACACTTCCTGAGGTCAGATAGCTTCCAAAGAATTCGTTTTCGTCATCAAAATCAACAACTTCTTTGGGAGTTTCTTGTTGAGACGACGAGGCCGTGTTTGGACTTTCCAAGTATGTCTTGAAAAACTTGTCCAATTTGCATTCGATATCAACAACCACGTGCCTTCGATTCTATCTCATCAACGGACCACTGATTATCTTTGTTCTTGGCTTTAAGCATTTGGGTAAAAACAATTTTCATAAAGTTTGACTTGCATTGAGCATCTAACAATGTGGCAAAGAAGACATAATCACTTATTTTGTCGTAGTCACCCCAATATTTGTCATATTTTTCTTTCATCTCCGGTACCATAAACATAAAATTTGGTTTGTCTCCATGTTTCTTAAGATGTTGCTCTATGTCTAGGATCTCCCGGGTATACGTATGGATGACAGGCTTTGATGAACACGAAACTTTTTCGGTTTTCTTCTTAAACTTCTCAAGGAACTCCATCATCTTTTTGATCTTCTCAAAGTCTGAATGCGTCGGTATCCTTTCCACACTTTTCTGAAACATTGGGTCTATCAAAAAGAACAAAGAAGAAACAATCAAAAGTCATATTACAAGCAAAACTCAGATTACAAAATAAGAAGAAACAAGCAAAACTCACCTTGATGGCTATATTCGCGAAACGCTTCTTTCACATCGTATGCCGAGCTTAGCAATTCAAAGGTAGAGTTCCACCGTGTTGGAGTTTCACCACACAAAAACCTTTGCGTTTCTACAGCCGCATCCTTCATGGCTTGTTTAAAGGTCTTGATCCGTTGCGGGGAGGCTCTAATGTATTTGACCGCCTCTTAAATGCTTTTTACATGGTAAAGTTCGTGCTTTAACCCCATTTTCACAATCAGGTTTATGATATGGGCCATACACCTAATGTGAAAATGTTTGACTTTCTCGTAAATTCCTGGAAGTTCATTAACAATGATGTTGATTGCCGCGTCGTTCGTCTTGGCATTATCAACCGTCATCGTCATGACATTCTTCATGCCCCACTCGTTTATGCAAATTAGCAACTCCCGGGCCATGTCTTCAGCTTTGTGAGTATCAACCTCTCTCGTCTATATGATCTTCATCAAAATCATCTCCATAATCCTATATTCTCAAATTAAAAAATATAATTAGTACATTGTTAAATGGTGCTGAAACAATAAGTGCTAAAACAGAAAAAAAAATACAATAAGTGCTAAAACAGAAAAAAAAATACAATTCTTACTTGGTCATCAAAGTCTTTTCCAATCCAATTATCCGGATTACCATCTCGATTATTAGCTTCATGAACATCCGAGTTTCGGTATCTTGATGATGGTATATTTGGTAACCCATTCATATCCTACATTGTTCATCAACGTAGTCAAATCATATCACATTAGTATCTTCTATAAAGAGTTATTGTTTAATCACTTTGTGTTTAATTCCTATATCTGTTTTCAAAATGATGACATTGTCAAAGCTCACCAAAACTAGATCTATGGAAACTATTGTTTTCTGAAATAACTTAAAAGAGGCATTCATAATTTTCAATTACTACATACGACTAAATGAACTTATACAACAAACTTGAAATTGTAATATTAATCTAACGTCAATGGAATTAAACTTTGATGTTTTTAGGGTAACAAATGCATTCTTAAGTAATTTAGTAAGAAAAATAGTCAATCGGGTTACAAACTATATTACGAAGTACCTGATAACAAATTAACAATTATGGATTGATCTCTTGAATTTAAAGCAAGCAAATTATAACTTCATAATAAAGAAGACAAATTCTATCTAAATAAATCTCTATTCTCTACCTAAAACCAAAAGGAATATATCAGTAGGGTTTTTCCTGATCTTCTTTTCTGTGTTGAGGTGGTTGTACCAAGACCCTGAGGTGTTGGACCTGCTCTCTTCTCTGTGGTTCTCTAATGGTTGTGGTGTGTTACGTACGTTAAATTACAAGTATATTTGACACCTAGATGGTTTGTTTTGACAACACATCAACGTTGCATACTGTACAACAAACACATGGATTTATGCAAAAAAAAAATAAATTGGGAAACAATCTTTTAGCCGACTCCTACACAGAAGCTCGTTGGATAGCTAACATAACAACCAAGCACCCAATTACATTTGAATCCTTGATTTAATTATACTATATTTTATTATTCTTGCTATGTATTATAATATTGATAATACCATTACGCATTAACATAGATCGAATGAATATAAATTATAATTGACACTCTTTGTGTTTGGCATTAACTCCTAAAGCATTAACTCGTAAATCATGCAATACCATTACGGCGTTAACTCGTAAATCATGCAATAACAGCTTTAATGAAAGTATGGCTTTCTTTTAATCGTATATGATGGTTCTTGTGTTTCCTTGTAATATAATCGACACTCACACTCTTTAACAGATACAATTAAGAAAAGTAGAAAACCAAATTGACAGATGAAATATAGAAGAAGAAACTTACTTGATTTTCACCAAATTCTTTCCCAACCCGATTAGATTTATTATCCATAATACTTTCTTTTCTTCAATCTTCAATCAAGTCGACTACTGGGTTCTTCGACAACGTGATCACGACTACTGGGATTGAACGTCGATCGGCTCTAAGGGTTTTGTGGGGTGATTGGGTTTTGTCGATGAGGATTGCCGTGTATGGACTATTGCCAAAAAAACAGCCCACATTTTTTTTTTAATAGTATTCAAATCGTTGATTTATTTGGTACCCCGGTCCGTTTCCCGGTTTTTGGCCGGTTCCGCGGTCCGGTTCCATCCGGTTCCCGGTTCCAAAAATCCCATGAAATTAAGACCCGGCCCCGGCCCGTTCGGTACTACCGGTTCCCGGTTCCCGGGTCAGTTCCGGTTCGGTTCCCGGTTCCAACCGGTTCCCCGGTCCATATGCTCACCCCTAATAGTGTCTTAACAATAATGATGATAATAATAATACCGCTTGGTTACATTTGGTTGTGAAATAACTTAAAAAAGCTTTCTAGTTTCCAATTTTTGTCGAACTATGCATATTCTGTTATCAATTTGTCGGGTAACTTTCATATTTTTCATATTCCATATTTTGTTTTCTCGTTTTCTTATTGAAATATGGCATAAAATCAATCCACATTGGGGGTTCCCACTCTCAAATGTTATCGACATATTACTGCAGCAACCACAAATCATAAGATGTAAAAATATTCATTTAATTGGGTATTAGATGGAATACGGTTTAATTGAAAAAAAGATCGAAATTCTCGTGATCTAATTAATCGGAAAAAGTTGATAGGGACGTTCCTGATGTACAATGTTAGTTTTTGAAAAGCCTAATCTTGATAGAGACGTTTGGTAAATACATAATGGAATCACCAATAGACATTGGTACTAATGATGATGCTAGGACGTTGACAATGGACATACATTACTCATGTCTTTTCGTTTCAAACCCCCTAACCTACACAAACCCTATCATCATAACTTTCAGTAATGCGGATTTAATTAATATGGACTACGAAGACTTCGTTGTTTTTCTTCATGATATGTTGTAAATGATATGATTCATAGTGTTTATTTCTGTCTTCCAAGCATGCCATTCTTTACTAGGCTTAGAATCATGATGTATCGTCATTGCTAAATGGAATTCTTAGATCAAGGTGTTCAGAATATGGGGTAGGATCATCCTATATATTGAACATCATCGCCATAATGTACATGAGACGTGATAGGTTTACAACTTGACAAGTAAATGTATCTAGTTATACACATCAACAAATATAGGAAGGAAAAATAATACACTTGTTGAAAGCATACAAGCTGAAAATGTGCAACGAGAAAGCACATTGGCTCAAAAGCATACAAGTTGATAGTTCACAAGTTGCAAGAGCACAAGGTGAAAGCATACAAGTGGGCACTTTTCAAGTTGCGGACACACAAGATGAAAGCATACATGTTAGAAGCATACAAATGGATACTTCATAAGTTGTAGGCCACAAAATGCAAGGATAACCAAAATTAAGCCGAAGGAAGCAAACTATGATAAAGATGAGGGAGGTAAATCTATTGAGAATCTTGTTATATTAGAATGATAATAAACATGTTATATATGTAATATGCCACGATTTTCAAACTTTTGATGTTTTGCGACTTGTTATACTTTTGATAAGATCTACACTGGTATTTTTATATCAAACTTATGAAAGTTAATGACATTTACTTTTAGTTTAGTATCATTTGATATGTAAAATTAATCCAAAACTTATGGAAGTTAATGACATTTACTTTTACCTTAGTTTACTATGATCCAATATATTATGTATCAAAAATCTAGAAGTTAATGGCATTTTTCAAACCAATTTACCTTTACTTTATGCATACCATGATATGAACTTTGTGTTATTTTGTGTATAAAATTTTGGAACTTAACAACATATTTTAAACCAAATATAACACTGTTAGGAACTAGACCTAAAACTATAACCTATTGCCCAGGAATAATAACGAGAATATAAATGCGGAAATATAAACACAAAGTAACGACACAGAGATTTACGTGGTTCGGTCCAAGATGACCTACGTCCACGGGCAGGAGAGAGTATTCTTTATTCCAGAGCTAAATACAGGTGTTACAGAGCGTATCTAGATTGCTAGTAAATCGGCCTCTTCTGACTACTGACTTCAGACTTGACAACTGACAACCAACCAAAACCCTAATGACCAGCCTTTATATTTATAGGCATTACAAGAAACCCTAGCCGTACCCTAGCTGTTCACGGCCCACGCGACGCGGACACTTAATGGGCCGCGGCGCGCGTGTTTACAATTCATACGGGTTTTAATTCTCAATTCACTATTTAACAATCTCCACCTTGAATTGTGAATTCAACATAGCTCCACCTCGCTCTAGAAACCAAAAAACTTCCTCTCGTCTCCTGCCAGCTTGCCCCGTAGGGACTTACCTCCTGCGAACATCAACCAAGTTCAAGCATAGCTCGAACTTCTCCTTGGGTAACGACTTCGTCAACATATCTGCCGGATTCACCTTGGTATCGATCTTCAAGATTGAGAACTTGTCTTCTTCAACTATGTCACGAATGAAATTTAACCGGATATCAATATGCTTTGTCTTTTCATGATAAACCGGATTCCTCGCTAGACACAAAGCGCTTTCACTATCACAGTTCAAGACAGGCTTCTCCACCTTCAACCCCAGACTCTCCACCAAACCATGTAGCCAGATACACTCCTTTATACCTTCAGTCATTGACATGTATTCCGCTTCAGTTGTAGACAAGGCAACAGTAGGCTGTAAAGTTGACTTCCAACTGACTGCACATCCAAACAAAGTGAAAATATAACACGCGAGCGATCTCCTTTTCACCAAGTCGCCACCATAGTCTGAGTCTGTATATCCCACCAAGTTACTATGAGTATTACCACCATAGACCAGACAAATATTGTAAGAACCCGCGAAAAAGTTGCAAAAGGGTAAAATGGTCTTTTGATACATTACAAGACCATTATGTAAAATAATATGTATTTGTGGAATAATATTATAAGAAATAAAAGTTTATGTGAAATTTGGAGTTTTATCGTGTGAATAGTGAAATTTGACCAAAAAGGGCAAAATGG
The DNA here is from genome assembly GCA_023525715.1 of Cichorium intybus. Lineage (NCBI taxonomy): Eukaryota > Viridiplantae > Streptophyta > Magnoliopsida > Asterales > Asteraceae > Cichorium > Cichorium intybus. Next base: position 23,243,632 of record CM042012.1, read on the forward strand.
TCATTTGACATGAAAATGACCAAATTGTCAAGGAAATGTTAAGTTGGAAGTTAATGAAACATAAATTGTAAAGTTATGAACTCTTGGGCCATTTCTGAATAAAAGAGAGAAGCTAGGGGGCTAAAGTGAAAATGTTTATAAATATTAAATATATATAATATACTAGTTGTAAGACCCGTGTATTACACGGGTTGATTAAAAGATCAAAAGAGTTAGAAATTATTACTAATTATTATTATTATTATTATTATTATTATTATTATTATTATTATTATTATTATTCCTATGAACTATATGTATTCTACTTGATGATTATAATTATTATATCATTTGATTATAATTATTTTTATTATTATTTTACACTCAAAAGTTGTGTTATAATTATTTATATGAAATTAACCGTATGTTGAATTACACAAAGATCCTTCAGGTAAAAGTACACAAATACCCTTCAAGTAAAATTACATAAATACATTTAATGTAAAAATTACACAGATATCCTTAATGTAAAATTACACAAATACTCTTCATGTAAATTTTACAGAAAAACCCTTCGTGTAAAATTACACAAATTCCCTTTAATCAAATAGCCCTTGTGGGACCCGTGGTCAAACCTGATGCATACAGATTAAGACCAACTTTTGCTAGTGAAGCCTTGATGGTTTGTGGGACAACACTAACAGCAAACTGAAACACTTCTATCCCGTTCATTTTTATACATGAAAAAGATGAACGGTCAGGAGGGAGCCTGAGCTGAACCGTTTGTACTCAATGTGGCGGACGGTAGTTAGTTTTCTCTCGACGATTATTTTTTTGACTGACGTTAGTTAGTGATCCGTCGACAATTAGTTTCATTTCAACGTTTTCGTACCGGTTTGTATTAGTAACCATTTTAATATCTCTCATAAATGCATTTCTACAAGAAAAGTTTGCTAATTTACATTAGTTGTTTTAGCTTCAAAGTTGACACCACGAACCATATTGACGCACAAACATTGGTCTACTTAGTATGATGCTTAAACAAGACTCCTAATGCTAAACGTCCTTAAAATGCATTTAAATTAAAATGTAGACGAACTATTCTTTTACGCCCATTTTTAAACAGAAGAGAACAATGCTATAATTGCATTCGAGTATTCAAAATTGAATGTCTAAATAAGAATTAAATTAAACGTACAATGTCATAAAAAATGAAAGTGGGACGTTTTACAAAATAGATCCAAAAAAGTTAACCTGTAGGCCCAATTCGTCGTAAAGTACGTTGTTATTTTTGGCAATTGACCTGAATTCCTGTTAAGAAGAAGCAAGTGCATATCAAAATCACAAGCAACAACTAAATAAAAAAATTACAAAGAACATTTTATATAATATTTCACAATAATGACATGCCTGTAAAAGTTCCTTGTCAATAACAACCGAAGTTTCTTTCTTCTTCGTGTCCACCTTTTGCTTTTCCTTTTTCTCTTCGGTCTGCAACTTGTTGTCCGGATTAATAACCACTAGTCTATAAAAAACATAGGAAAACGAAAAAAAACGTAAAAAAACACAAATAATTTAGATTCGGCTTTTTTCAAGCAACATATACAGCCATCGACTCCTGCACGGTAGTTAATGACAGCAACCTCCTGCATCTGCCTCCGAATTCTCTCAGCCATCGACACGAAGAAGCTCCGGTTCCTTGTGTAGGCGATCAAGCGTAAAGCAAAGGAGTTATCTCCTCATGTTTAGTTATAAACATGAGGAGATAACTGGGAAGGGGAATGAAAAAAAAATGAAAGTACAATGCTACTATTATATAGATCTTTCAATGTAAAACACCTAAAAACAAAAAATAGAAATACATTGTTATATCTGTTGGATTAGGTGTCTAAGCCATGACTAATAATTAGTATTTGCCTAATTAATAGTAGCACAGTCCATTTGGGTTGCCCTCATGGCTGGAGGTTTGTTGGAAAGTTAAGTAGAGAGAAAGGGTTGATTTATTATATGACTAATAAATCAAGATATTGTTTGTTAATATATTATGGAGATAATATATTAATTAGAAATAATATTGTTGAGATTAATAATTAATCAGAAATTAATTGGATTAATTTCTGTGACATTAATTGGATTAATCAGGAGGTCAGGGATTAAAGTCGTACGAATTCAATAGTTGAATTGCGGCGCGCGGCGCGCCAATGTAAAGGCTGCGACGCGCGTACATATCCGTACAAATTCAATAGTTGAATTGCGGCGCGCCAATGTAAAGGCCGCGGCGCGCGTACACATAATCCGGAAAATGGGCTGCGGCTAGGGTTTCTAGCTTTACCCTTTGGTTCCCTATAAATAGGGAACCCTAGACCTCATTATGAGTTGCTCATTCTATTATTTCTCTCTGGAATTTTCGATCCATAATCCTCTCGGCTTGGGTGTGATCTCATTTGAGGCAGGATATTTTTGCTGCTCAGCTTCCAGAAAATTCTAAAAGGTTGGTTTTTCTAATTTTATTCTTTTAGTTAATTTTCTTATGACCTTTGGTTTTTTGTTATATGTTCAATTAGAAGAAAACATAGATCCTTATAGGTTGCATGTGAACTTAGGTTATTTAGTTCATGAATTGCAGAAAACCTTTTAGTGGTATCAGAGCCTGTTTTGTTTTCTTGTTGAATTGTTATAACTGTTTTAGGGTTTAAAGCCTATAAACCCTAATTATATCATGGATCGATTTCTAGGATTAGGGTTTTGGAAACCCTAATCCCCCCCCCCTTGCCTAATTTCGAAAATTGTATTAGGGTTTTGGAAGGTTTTCTATTTTTGGTAACTTTATTTGTTAATTAAATGGATAACCTTAAACCCCATTATTTGAATTCGATTTTTAGGGGGTTTAGGATAGGTTTTAATTAATTTGATTAATTTGGATAAACCTATCTTCATTTGAATTAATTTAATTAATTGTTAATTAAAAGATAATTCAAAAGGGATTTAATTAATTTTATATTGGCGAAATTAATGGAATAAATCCAGAAAAATATTTTAAAATGTTTAAAATATTTAGATTTAATTAATTTAATTAATTGGTAATTAAAATTGATTAAATCGAAATTTAAGGTTTAATTTAATTTAAAATTTAATTGTTAAATTTGGTAAAATTAAAAGATAAACCTTGAATATTTTAAAGGGTTTTAAAATACATCTTATATATGTTATTAATTGTTAATACTATATGTATAAGATAAAATTGGTCAGTCAATTCAATAGTAGGCCTCATTCACGAAGCTGGTCTATAAAGTGGGTATAAGGAGGATGCCTGTAAAATGGCAGTCTAATGGGTGAACACTCTCACCCACTGCTCGCCTGATCAGTGGAGGGTCGTTAGCCGAACAGTTTTGATAGGACCACATAATCATTAAAAGTATAATGATCAAAGTACTAGAACCTTTACACAAAATCCCAATCTAGTTACTTTAAGAAAAATGTGAATTTGATGCTACCCCATGAAATTGCACATTGCACTTTATGAAACGTTGGTGGAGCGTGTGTGGTTTACCGGCACACCAATGGGGGTTCATAAAGAGTGGCAATGGGTGTCTCGGGTGTTATCATTGTTGATGGAGCGTGTGTGGTTTACCGGCACATCAATTTGAGATGATAATGGACCCCGAGAGTACCAAGCTAATTTGCATAGTTATTCACACCCGGTTTGTGATCCTCGGCATCCCAGTCACAAACGGTGGGGCATATCCGAGATTAAACATGCTATTGAACAGTTCAATAAATCTCATAAGAAACTAGGAATTCCATTCATAATAAGATTATTTTTCCGCGGTGGAATTGGCTGAATCGTCATTCGCCTACCTTTATAAAATTTGCTTATAGATTATGGCATCCCTCTTCTATGTTGCAAATTGTTATAGTTGGATCCTAGCCTTATTTTATATTGGGTTATTATAAGGACCGACAAGTATCTAATTAAACTTACCTTCTTTTATAGATGTCTTCTGCTGATCAATCCGCTCTCCACTCCAACTCCAGTGTTCCCTCTATCCTCTCACTGTGTTCCAAGGTTCAATTGAACGGGACAAACTACAATGACTGGATTAGAAATATCAAGATGGCTCTGAGGTACGAGAACAAAGAATATGTCCTCGAGACCGAGCTTGTCGATATTGACCCTGAAACTGCTACTCCCGAGGAAATTTCTTTGTACCAAAAACATTCTGATGATGCGACCAAAGTGGCCTGCATCATGATCGCCACAATGAACCCCGAATTGCAGAGGATATACGAAGACTACTGGCCCTTTGAGATGCACAAGGAGCTTGCGGAAAAGTTCCGCAAGCAAGAGCGTATCGAGAGGTGCGAGGTGGTCAAGGACTTCACGAACAGCAAACCTAAAGATGGAGAGTCCATCTGCACTCATGTGCAAAGAATGCAAGGTTACGTGGAGCGGCTTAGAAAGCTTGCGATGCCTGTACCGGAGCAGTTGGCCGTTGACATAGTGCTTAACTCGTTACCGAGTTCTTATGACCAGTTCAGGCTGGCTTATCATTTGAACAACAATCAGGCTAATATGACTGAGTTGCATCGTATGCTTCGAGTAGCTGAGGACGGGATGAAGGGTAAAAGTGTACCCTCGGTTAATCAGCCCGTCCTAGCCATTGGAAGTGGCAAAGGAAAGAAAAGGAAGGGCCCTCCTAAGCAAAATTGGAGGGAAAAGGTTCAGGTCGGGTCATCCAGTAATGTCTCGAGAACCAAGACTTCCCACATTCCTTGTGTGGCCAACCCCGATGAAGCCAACTGTTTTTACTGCAAAGAGAAGGGCCATTGGAAGAGAAGCTGCCCCAAATACTTGCAGGATGTCAAGGATGGGAAAGTAAAGCCATCGACAGCAGGTATATACACTATCTCTAAAAACTCACCATCTTCTAATTCTTGGGTCCTTGATACAGGATGTGGTTTTCACATTTGTTCTGATTTGCAGGGCCTAAAGGAAAGCAGGGAGGTGGAGCACGGTAGACTGAACTTGATCATGGGCAATAGGAGATCGTCCCCTGTTACCAAGATCGGCGTTTACAGTTTAGTGCTTAGTAGTGATGTTAGTATAGAGTTATTTAATTGTTGCTATTCGCCAGAAATGGCAAGAAACATTATTTCATTTCACGCATTGTTCAGACAAGGATTTCAATTTTCTTTTGATAATAAAATTGGTTCGATTTCTGTTTTCAAAAATGGTATTTTGATTTTTACTGCTTATCCTTGTGATGGTGTGTATGAAACTGTTGAATGTGTTGACAATTTAGGACATAGTGTAAATTATATTGATTCTACTAGTGGTGTAGAAAAGGCATGTCTGTGGCATAGTCAGCTCGGGCACATCAGCAAGAAACGCATCGCCCAACTCCAAAAGGATGGAGTGTTGGAATCATTCGACCTCAGGTCGGATGATGTATGCGAATCTTGTCTGTTGGGCAAGATGACTAAATCACCTTTCAAAGGATCTTTTGAAAGAGGTGAGGGTCTGCTGGACATCATTCACACGGATGTGTGTGGTCCATTCAGATCAACCACAAAGGATGGCACGCGGTTCTACGTGACCTTTACCGACGATTTTAGTAGATACGGTTATATCTACTTGATCAAGAACAAGTCGGACACCTTTGAAAAGTTCAAAGAGTTTAAGAACGAGGTAGAGAATCAATTAGGCAGGAAGATAAAGATGCTCAGATCCGACAGAGGCGGAGAGTATCTAAGTATCGAGTTCCTAGACTATCTAAAGGAATGCAGAATAGTTTCGCAGTTGACACCTCCCAGGACACCACAGTTGAACGGTGTTGCTGAGAGGCGCAACCGAACCCTGTTGGACATGGTTCGTTCTATGATGAGTCGAGCTTCACTTCCCATTCACTTCTGGGGGTATGCCTTAGAGACTGCCGCCCATATCCTCAATCTTGTCCCAACTAAAAAGGTTGCTAAAACACCTCATGAAATGTGGACGGGGAAAGTTCCCTCGTTGGCACATATCAAAGTCTGGGGTTGTGAGGCTTTTGTTAGACGAGAGACTCAAGACAAACTCGCAGAAAGAAGCGAAAGGTGTTTGGTTATCCCAAACAGTCATTTGGATATCTATTCTACAGACCGAGCGAGGACGTGGTCTTTGTAGCTAGACGAGCGGTCTTTCGAGAGAGAGAGCTCATATTCAAAGAGGACAGTGGGAGTACCATTGATCTGGAAGAAATTCAAGAGTCATCAGATGACACAACCTTAGGAGAAACTAGCAACCAACATGAGGAAGAAGTTCCTGTTGGTCCGACAGATGTATCCTTACCTCTTAGGCGTTCCGGTAGGGTTAGCATGCCACCCGAGTTTTATGGGTTTTATATAACTTCGGATGGGGACACGTTTGTCAGTGATAGGACACTGATAAATTTGGATGAACCAGCTAACTACCAGGAAGCAGTGGCGGGTCCTGAGTCTGCCAAGTGGAAAGAGGCCATGGATAGCGAGATCAAGTCCATGTATGACAATCAAGTTTGGAACTTGGTTGACAACGTACCGGGTCGAAAGACAGTCGGGTGCAAATGGATCTTCAAGAAGAAGACCGACATGGACGGAAAAGTACACACTTTCAAGGCAAGACTGGTTGCAAAGGGCTTTACTCAAACCCCAGGGGTTGACTATGACGAGACCTTCTCACCAGTAGCCAAGATAAAGTCTATTAGGATTATGCTGGCCATAGCTGCATTTCATGACTATGAAATTTGGCAGATGGACGTCAAAACCGCCTTCCTTAATGGAAAGTTGACTGAGGATGTCCTACATGAATCAGCCAGAGGGTTTTGTCGATGCAAAGTATCCTAATAAGGTGTGTAAGCTTGAGAGATCAATCTACGGATTGAAGCAAGCTTCTCGCAGCTGGAATCTTTGTTTCCATGAGAAAGTCAAAGAGTTTGGTTTCTCTAGAAGCGAGGATGAGTCCTGCGTATATGTCAAGGCTAGTGGGAGTATAGTCACCTTTCTGGTGCTGTATGTCGATGACATACTGCTCATGGGAAACGATATCCCAACCTTGCAAGATATCAAGGCTTGGCTTGGGAAATGTTTCGCCATGAAGGACCTAGGAGAGGCTGCCTATATTCTCGGGATAAGAATATTGAGAGATAGGAAGAAGAGACTAATTGGACTTAGTCAGGGTACATACTTGGAAAAGGTACTGAAAAGGTTTAGTATGGAAAATTCCAAGAAGGGAGAGCTGCCTATCCAAAGTAATGCAAAATTGAGCAAGACTCAAAGTCCGAGTACAGACGAAGAAATAGCTGAAATGAGTCGGGTACCTTACGCTTCGGCTGTAGGATCGATCATGTACGCTATGACGTGTACTCGCCCTGACGTGGCCTTTGCTTTAAGCATGGTCAGTCGGTACCAGGGTAACCCTGGAAGGGCGTATTGGATAGCTGTAAAGAATATACTCAAGTATCTGCGAAGGACAAAGGACATGGTGTTGGTCCTTGGAGGCAGTGATACATTGAGAGTTGAAGGATATACGGATGCCAGTTTTCAGACGGATAGAGACAGTGGTCGGTCTCAGTCTGGCTGGGTATTCCTTCTGAACGGAGGAGCGGTAACTTGGAAAAGTTCCAAGCAAGATACGGTGGCTGATTCTACATGTGAATCAGAGTATATAGCAGCAAGTGAAGCGTCAAAGGAAGCGGCTTGGCTGAAGAACTTCATCGGTGACCTTGGAGTAGTCCCGAGTATTCAGGAGCCCGTAGAACTGTTCTGCGATAACGAAGGTGCGGTCGCCTTGACAAAGGAACCGCGAGACCATGGAAAGTCCAGGCATATCGACAGAAAGTACCACTACATAAGGCATAAGGTAGAAGAAGGTCACCTCGTGGTAAAGAGGGTATCATCAGAAGATAATCCTGCAGATCCCTTGACAAAGGCTCTGAGTAGGATTAAGCATAATCAGCATGCTAGGAGCATTGGATTAAGAAATGATATAAGTTTTTGTAATTAGATAGGTTTTGAAACTTGTAACAATGTTATTGTATTTGACTCTTGTGATTTAATAATAGAGATTTATTAATGAGTATTTGTTTACTACTTTTGTCAATACTTTATCATTGTGTTTTATTTTGCATGTTTTACTTCCTGAATAATTGGATTATTCAAATATCCACAGTCGATTACACTTTTGGGAGTAAATGTGAAGTAAGACTGTCATGAATTAGTAATAGATTGTCTAAGGAGTTAGACATTGCAATTGGATTGCTGCACCATTCGTGAGTACTTGGAAATGGAGATTTGAGTATTGGATAAACCCGCGCTTAATGGATTGCTTCATGGATTTCATCACGAGCAATATTGAGACGATAATATCTTTTGATTTTTAAGCTAAGACATATGAGTTATGATTTACTAAGCGGTTGTTCATTGATAATACGAAAACGCATCGGTAACTCGGTGTTATAAAACGTATTGTTGTGAGTGATTTGTCTGGTAAAAGACATAAGTATATGAGTCGAAGCTTATTCGTCCCTTAACCCTAACGGGGAACAGATATCTGTAGGCCTCTCGATGAATTTGAAGTTGACTGAAATGGTTGGCCAACCGGGACTAAATTGGTAGTCTAAGAGTCATATACAAATCGGATATCGAGGAACAGTGAATCAGACCAGGATTGACTTTAATCCATGTCTTGAGTCTGAAAATATCTTGTTGGACGGAGGATCATCTGATCACTTATCTATGGACAGAACTGATTAGATCAGAGTTTGGCAGTGGTTTCTAGGAAGCTAAAAGTGCTGGTTAATTAGAGGTTAAATTGGTAATTATAGTCATAGACTTATCCAAGTGGGAGACTGTTGGATTAGGTGTCTAAGCCATGACTAATAATTAGTATTTGCCTAATTAATAGTAGCACAGTCCATTTGGGTTGCCCTCATGGCTGGAGGTTTGTTGGAAAGTTAAGTAGAGAGAAAGGGTTGATTTATTATATGACTAATAAATCAAGATATTGTTTGTTAATATATTATGGAGATAATATATTAATTAGAAATAATATTGTTGAGATTAATAATTAATCAGAAATTAATTGGATTAATTTCTGTGACATTAATTGGATTAATCAGGAGGTCAGGGATTAAAGTCGTACGAATTCAATAGTTGAATTGCGGCGCGCGGCGCGCCAATGTAAAGGCTGCGACGCGCGTACATATCCGTACAAATTCAATAGTTGAATTGCGGCGCGCCAATGTAAAGGCCGCGGCGCGCGTACACATAATCCGGAAAATGGGCTGCGGCTAGGGTTTCTAGCTTTACCCTTTGGTTCCCTATAAATAGGGAACCCTAGACCTCATTATGAGTTGCTCATTCTATTATTTCTCTCTGGAATTTTCGATCCATAATCCTCTCGGCTTGGGTGTGATCTCATTTGAGGCAGGATATTTTTGCTGCTCAGCTTCCAGAAAATTCTAAAAGGTTGGTTTTTCTAATTTTATTCTTTTAGTTAATTTTCTTATGGCCTTTGGTTTTTTGTTATATGTTCAATTAGAAGAAAACATAGATCCTTATAGGTTGCATGTGAACTTAGGTTATTTAGTTCATGAATTGCAGAAAACCTTTCAATATCAGGGTTGGTTTGGTTTTTTAAGAAAATTTTATTTTAATTTCTTACAGTCTAGTTGTTGATGGGTCCGCTTGTTCAAAGCTTTCAAATACCGACTCCCATTTGCTTGGATCAATTCCTATATGGTTAAAAAGGTGAAATAAAATGAAATTTATAGTCTTCTTTTTGGTCAAACAAATAAATAAAATTATGTTGTTATTTTTAACAATTGGTAACAAGGTGCAATGTTTCAAATCACAATCAAGAACAAAAAATTGGAAAGAAACTGAACTTTCGAGTCCCGTGTACGATAAAGTGCAATTCGTTTCTAATCATAGCCAAAAACACCCTAATTCGTAACAAAAAATAAATTTTTCAGAACAGCTATTTTGCAGGAACGCATTGCGATTTCAATGATAAATGTAAGAAATTAACGGAGCAAAATCATATCTAAAATTATGAGTGATTCGTAACTGTCAAACCGGTCATTATTGAGTGATTCGTAACTGTCAAACCGATCATTATTGAGTAATTCGTAACTGTCAAACAAATTAGTTTTTTTAAGAAATTCAAAATCATGAGAAAATGACATATGGCAAAATGAATATGGCGATGACATGTGGCATTTAGTTACTTATTTATTAGGATAGGATGAGAGTTATTCTCCATTATTTGAGAACTCAGTAGAAAAGTCCAGAGAGAGCTAGAGAGAACGAGAGGGAAGAACACGGGAAGATCAAAGATTTGCCAATAATCAAGAAACAACATTGGAATTAGTGATTCCAAGCTTCAAGAGGTAAGATTATCAAGTTCTAAACCAAAAATCTGGAACGAGAGCTATATTCTTGATTTCTGATTTTTCCAAAAATCATAGTTCCAAAGTTATCATCTCAATCATCTTGCTCAAAATCACCATTTAAGCATGTTCTAGTAATGGAATATGTGAAAATTAAGAAAAATGAAGATTTTTGGCCAAGAACCCTAATTCACGGGTCTACATAATCAAGAATAGTTTTTATGGTTTTGCTGAGTCCAAATGATCACTTAGGATGTATTAAGACACTCCTAAGTGGTTAATTTCAAAAAGTTGGATTTTTAGTGAAAATCATCAAAAACGGGTTTTCAAGGAATTGAAGCTAGAATCAGTGATTCCATGGGTTAAAACCTGAGGTAAAGTAAGGGTTTTAGTCATGGAATGATATTAAAACGATTAAGTTAAGTATTAAGCACTTAATAGGCGAAAATAGAGGTCTGCAGCTCGAAAATCGGACCCGAAATCAGGCCAGGAATATTACACGGCCGTGTAATTTTCCAGGAAAAAGTTACACGACCGTGTAACCAAATTAGGCCAACAAAGTTACACGGCCGTGTAATTTATAGGGCCAATATTACACGACCGTGTAACATACTGAGATGGATTTTGAGTTTTGATTTTTGGAAGTTGGATTTTGAGTTATACATTTGTATGGCCTGCAGTTATGTCATATGAGACTCTTAAGTCATAGAATTAGTTGTAGTATGCATTTATTATATATATATATATATATATATATATATATATATATATATATATATATATATATATATATATATATATATATATATATATATATGCTACATGTATAGGTGGTGCTTCGAACATTGTTGAGCACGGAAAAGGGAAGGGTGTACGAGAAGCTTAGTGACCCGTAGTTACACCAAGGTGAGTTTTATGAGGATTTTTCTAGTACATAGCAAAATGATATTTTCAGAAAAGAGATTTCCAAATACTTTTAGATAATAAAGTTTGGAAACAGTTTTGAAAGTAGCTCTAAGAGCTAAGTGTTTAAAAGAGATTTTAAAGAAGTTCAGTTTTTAAAGAAGTATAGTTTGTAAAGTTTTGAAAGAAGCTCCATATGAGAGCTAAAGATTTTGAAGTTAGTTTTAAAATGATTTTCAAGAGTATGAGTCAAAGAGTTAAAGTTTGAGCTTGTTTTGAAATTGTGTCCCATTTGACCAATTTGAGATGAAATGAAGAAAGTAATGAAATAAGAACTAAAACAAAGAAAGTAGTAAGAGTTAGTTGTCCGGATTAGGATCACCCACATAATCGGGAGATCAGAAGACACTACTGGGATGGTACCTCCCGTCGCGAAGTAGTTGTCTAGCTTAGCATACCCTTGTGCTTGAATCCGTTCCAAGTCACAAAGGGGAGTCAGAAAGAGCATAACCTAGCGGGTGGATCTGTTCTGTCCCGCAAGGGGAGCTAGTAGAATGAATTAAATTAAACTAATTCATGAGTTTCAGTTGGTCACCAGAAAATGAGAAAGAAAGCAGTTTTGAGAAAGAAAGTAGTTTTTGAAAACGAAAGCAGTTTTGAGAAAGAAAATAGTTTTAGAGTTTGAAAGTCATGAGGAAATGAAATTTGGAGATTTGTTTCATAAATCAGTTTTAAGTAGTTTACTTGTATTATTTCAAGTTTTGAACCGAAAAGTTTTGGGTCTAAACCCATATCACTCACGAGGCTTTATGTCTCACGTTTATTATTTTAAATGCTATGTACTTAGGTTAGAGGAGCTGAAGAGGAAGTTGGGACCAGTGTATACAGTAAGTTTAAATCATGGTTTTCTATATTGAGTCTGTAATACCCTTTCAGAATAAAGTTTGTAAAAAAAAATTAAGTGACTTTTTCATAGTCACGAGTTGTATAATATTTTTTTAAAAGTAAACTGTATTTAAATATGGTTTGAGAAAGGGGTGTTACAGTTTTGGTATGATAGCCATAGTTTAAGCGAATTAGGTTGGAATACCATCCTAGGCTTAAACTAGCAAGAGTAGTAGAAAGGTGCCTTAGTCAAGATAAGGAGATAATATGCTACTGCTTACAAAATACTATATAGAATTGCGTATTAAACAGACAAGATAAGGAGATAATATGCTACTGCTTACAAAATACTATATAGAATTGCGTATTAAACAGACATTTTGTTTATCTATATAGTAATGGAAGGTGAAAGACAAGCTGACAGGGGTGAGGGCAGTCACACTTCTTCAAGAGGAAGTGGACCCGGACATGTTATTCGAAATGATGGGGCTGAGCCAAACCCACCACCACAACCTGTCACTATGGAAGCTATCCAGTATTTGATCAATAGCCTACGAAATGAGCTGAAACAGGATGTGAATAACATAATTGATAGCCGAATAGGTGAACCTAGTGCCCATTCTTCACAAGAAATCTCTAAAAAGACGACCGAGGAAGAAGCTAGCGGAGAAAACAGAAGGATCCTAAAGGAGAAGGGTTGTTCCTTTAAGTCCTTCATGGCTTGTAAACCGCCCGAGTACCATGGCAGTTTTGAGCTAAAGGTGACAATAAGATGGATCTGAGAAATCGAACAGGTGATGCAAGCTAGCAAGTGTGATGAAAAAGACCAAGTCAACTATGCCTCTCGGCAGTTGAAAGATGATGCTTTAGTGTGGTGGAATACCAAATACGAGAGTTTGGGGAAAGACGTTGTGTATGGCTGGTCATGGGCGGAGTTTGTCTCGTGTCTCAAAGATAAATTCTGTCCCACAAGAGATTTGGAGAAAATGAACGAAGATTTCTTAACGATAAAGAAAGGAGACTCGTCGGTTGACGAATATACGAAGAAGTTTTGTGACATGCTGCCTTTTGTGGGGGAATCTTATCCCTCTGAGCGGTCCCGAATTAACCGATATGTTCGGGGGTTACCATGGAATTATGAGCTAGAAGTAAAGAAAGCTGAAACATTAGACGGGGCGATCAATGCTGCCCGAAACGTGGAGGATGTTGGGAAACGACGAAATGACGAAAGACCAAGTTTTAGTGACAAAAGAAAGACAGTGAGCAGCAGCGGGAATTCAAAGAAGAAAGGGAAAACAAGCCTTAGTCAGACTCGACAGGGGAATGTAAGGAAGTGTGAGAAGTGCGGAAGAGAACATAGTGGCGAATGTCGTGCGGGATCAAACGCCTGTTTTAATTGTGGCGGACTTGGTCACAAAATGAAGGACTGTAAGGCAAAGAAAGCTAGTGAAGTGGAGTGTTTTTCATGCCACCAGCTTGGGCACTATAGTTTCAACTGCCCAAACTAGGGAGGAGAAACTGTGGTGTCAACAGCTCAGAAAAAGACGGAGCCCCAGAAGGTGAAGACTAGAGCCTTCCAGATCACAAGAGAGGAGGCAAGGGAGACTCACGATGTTGTCTCAGGTATACTACTGATCAACTCGACACCTGCATATGTGTTGTTTGATTTCGGTTCTACATATTCGTTCGTGTCTCATGGGTTTGGAGCTAGATTGAAAGTCCCGTTAGAATTGTTAGACATAGTTTTTGAAGTAGAAGTAGCGGATGGAAAGTTTGTCGAAGTTCAGCACATGTACCGAAATTGTGAACTTGATATCAATGACAAGAAATTTCAACTTAATCTTCTTCCCATTGGAATTAAGTCCTTTGATGTGATAATTGGAATGGATTGGCTTGGTGCCAATGACGCGAAGATAGCTTGTGGACAGAAGAGGGTGTTTGTTAAAATCCTAGGAGCTAAAGTGTACGTATATGGAGAAAGAAGAAAGCATGTGCCAAGTCTCATTAGTGTGGCAAAAGCTCGAAGGTGTATCAGGAAAGGGTGTGTATCTTTCCTGGCTTATGTGATGACTGAAGACAAAGTAAAACAGACATATAAAGGCATAGAAGTAGTAAAAGAATTCCCAGAAGTTTTCCCAGATGAGTTACCTGGCTTGCCACCAGAAAGGCAAGTAGAGTTCCGGATAGATCTTGTTCTAGGAGCCTCCCCAATAGCACGAGCACCGTACCGGTTAGCACCAACAGAGATGCGGGAATTAATGTCCCAATTGCAGGAGTTGTTAGATAAAGGCTTTATCAGGCCTAGTTCTTCTCCATGGGGTGCTCCAGTTCTATTTGTAAAGAAGAAAGATGGGTCAATGCGAATGTGCATTGATTACAGAGAATTGAACAAGATTACTATCAAGAACCGTTACCCGTTGCCCAGAATAGATGATTTATTTGATCAGTTACAAGGAGCAGATTATTTCTCAAAGATTGATTTGAGATCCGGATATCACCAAGTCAGGGTGAAAGAGAGTGATGTGGAGAAGACAGCGTTCCGTACACGATACGGGCATTACGAGTTCCTAGTAATGCCATTCGGCCTTACGAATGCACCAGCGGTTTTTATGGACTTAATGAATCGAGTCTGTAAACCATTTCTAGATTGGTTTGTTATAGTGTTCATAGATGACATACTAATATACTCAAAGAACAAAGAAGAGCATGCGAGTCACTTGCGAGTAGTGCTTGAGACTTTGAAGCGAGAACAATTATATGCAAAGTTCTCCAAGTGCGAGTTTTGGATGCGAGAAGTGCAGTTCCTTGGACATGTTGTTTCTATCCAAGGTATAAAAGTTGACCCAGCAAAAGTTGAAGCAGTGATGAAATGGGAGCTACCCAAGACGCCAACAGAAGTTAGAAGTTTTCTCGGTCTTGCCGGGTATTACCGGAGATTTATTCAAGATTTCTCCCGTATAGCTGTGCCACTTACACGACTAACCCGGAAAGAAGAGAAATTTAGATGGCAAGAAGAACAAGAAAGAGCTTTCGCTACATTAAAAGAAAAGTTGTGTAACGCGCCTGTCCTTACGTTACCAGATGGGACAGAAGACTTTGAAGTATACAGCGATGCCTCACATCGGGGGCTGGGCTGTGTGTTAATGCAGAGAGGAAAGGTATAGCATACGCTTCCAGACAATTGAAAGATCCAGAGAAGAAGTATACTACCCACGATTTAGAGCTTGCAGCGATCATATTTTCCTTGAAGATTTGGAGACATTACTTGTATGGAACAAAGTGCAAGCTATTCACTGATCACAAGAGTGTGTAGTATGTGTTCACTCAAAAAGAGTTGAACATGAGACAGAGCAGATGGCTAGAGCTAATCAGTTACTATGATTGCGACATTGTATACCATCCAGGTAAAGCAAATGTAGTAGCAGATGCATTAAGTAGAAAAGCTCCTGAGAAAAGAATCAAGGCAAGATCGATGCGTATAGAGCTAGTGTCCAGTATTATAGAACAGATTAAAGAAGCTCAGCAGAAAGTTGAAGAAAGTGGAGACTTGAAAGATGAGAAACTAGGAAAAGACATGCAGTTTGAAATCAACAGCCAAGGGTTGAAAACTTTTAGGAACCGCATTTGGGTACCGAAAACAGGAGGATTGAGAAAGCTGATTCTAGAAGAGTCGCATAAGTCAAAGTATTCCATACATCCAGGGAGTACCAAGACTTATCAAGATCTGAAAAGACAGTATTGGTGGCCTGGAATGAAGAAGAGGATAGCTAAGTACATCTCCAAGTGTGTCATTTGTGCACAAGTCAAGGCGGAACATCAGGTCCCGCATGGAGATGCTCAGTCACTACACATTCCAACCGGAAAGTGGGAAGATGTAACCATGGACTTTATTGTCGGGCTACTGAGAACGAGAAGAGGTTATGATAGTATATGGGTCATAGTGGACCGGTTGACCAAGAGTGCACTATTTCTAGCCATAAAAGAAACTACTCCATTGGAGCAGTTAGCCCAGTTGTACATAGATGAAGTGTTAAGAAGATATGGTGCACCGCTGTCCATCGTGTCAGACAGAGACCCCAGATTTACCTCTAACTTTTGGAGAGCTTTACAAGAGAAAATGGGAACAAGAATTCAACTAAGTACAGCTTATCATCCACAAACGGATGGTCAGAGTGAACGAACGATTCAGACAGTAGAAGACATGCTACGATCATGCGTGATGGATTTTGGAGGCAGTTGGGATGAACACCTGCCACTAGTGGAGTTTGCATACAATAACAGCTACCATTCTAGCATTAAAATGCCACCCTTTGAGGCATTGTTTGGTAGAAATTGTAGAACTCATTTATGCTGGTTGGAGGCGGGTGAGACTAAGCTTACAGGGCCAGAGATTGTTAGAGTGACTAATGATGAAGATCGGAGTAATTCAAGCCAACATGAAAGCAGCACAAGATCGGCAAAAGAGTTACTCGAATTTAAAGAAGAGACCGTATGACTTGAAAGAAGGAGATTTGGTGATGATAAAAGTGTCGCCATGGAAAGGAGTGGTCAGATTTGGCAAGAGAGGAAAGCTGAGTTCAAGATACATTGGACCTTTTAGAATCCTGAAGAGAGTTGGGTTACAGGCATTCAAGCTGGAGTTACCACCAGAACTCAGTGGAATACATGATACCTTTCATGTATGGTACTTGAAGAAGTACTTTGGAAAAGAAGAACTAGTCATACCGTATACAGATTTGAGGATGGAGACTCCTAACAGATTAGTTGAAGAACCCGAAGCGATTCTAGAAATGCAGACTAAAAAGCTAAGGAACAAGGAGATTGACTTAGTATTAGTCAAGTGGAAGCATCCCTTAGGGTCAAACCTGACTTGGGAGACGTTAGAAGAAATGAAAAGAAGATATCCAGATTTCACAGATTACGAAAAGATTCCGAGGACGGAATCCGTTTAAGGAGGGGTGACTGTAAGAACCCGCGAAAAAGTTGCAAAAGGGTGAAATGGTCTTTTGATACATTACAAGACCATTATGTAAAATAATATGTATTTGTGGAATAATATTATAAGAAATAAAAGTTTATGTGAAATTTGGAGTTTTATCGTGTGAATAGTGAAATTTGACCAAAAAGGGCATAATGGTCATTTGACATGAAAATGACCAAATTGTCAAGGAAATGTTAAGTTGGAAGTTAATGAAACATAAATTGTAAAGTTATGAACTCTTGGGCCATTTCTGAATAAAAGAGAGAAGCTAGGGGGCTAAAGTGAAAATGTTTATAAATATTAAATATATATAATATATGAGAGTTATTCTCCATTATTTGAGAACTCAGTAGAAGAGTCCAGAGAGAGCTAGAGAGAACGAGAGGGAAGAACACGGGAAGATTAAAGATTTGCCAAGAATCAAGAAACAACCTTGGAATTAGTGATTTCAAGCTTCAAGAGGTAAGATTATCAAGTTCTAAACCAAAAATCTGGAACGAGAGTTATATTCTTGATTTCCGATTTTTCCAGAAATCATAGTTCCAAAGTTATCATCTCAATCATCTTGCTCAAAATCACCATTTAAGCATGTTCTAGTAATGGAATATGTGAAAATTAAGAAAAATGAAGATTTTTGGCCAAGAACCCTAATTCACGGGTCTACATAATCAAGAACAGTTTTTATGGTTTTGCTGAGTCCAAATGATCACTTAGGATGTATTAAGACACTCCTAAGTGGTTAATTTCAAAAAGTTGGATTTTTAGTGAAAATCATCAAAAACGGGTTTTCAAGGAATTGAAGCTAGAATCAGTGATTCCATGGGTTAAAACCTGAGGTAAAGTAAGGGTTTTAGTCATGGAATGATATTAAAACGATTAAGTTAAGTATTAAGCACTTAATAGGCGAAAATAGAGGTATGCAGCTCGAAAATCGGACCCGAAATCAGGCCAGGAATATTACACGGCCGTGTAATTTTCCAGGAAAAAGTTACACGACCGTGTAACCAAATTAGGCCAACAAAGTTACACGGCCGTGTAATTTATAGGGCCAATATTACACGACCGTGTAACATACTGAGATGGATTTTGAGTTTTGATTTTTGGAAGTTGGGGTTAGAGTTGTCCGTTTGACCTCAAATTTGAAACACAAGTCTAATATGGCCTAAGACTTCATGGAAAAATGTCGGAACTGAAATACGACCCCTCGGGGGTACTGTAGCAAAATACGCGTATTTCGGAGAAAATTATAAAATGAGCTTATTAATGGTTATACATTTGTATGGCCTGCAGTTATGTCATATGAGACTCTTAAGTCATAGAATTAGTTGTAGTATGCATTTATTATATATATATATATATATATATATATATATATATATATATATATATATATATATATATATATATATATATATATATATATATATATATATATATATATATATATATATATATATATATATATATATATATATATATATATATATATATATATATATATATATATGCTACTTGTATAGGTGGTGCTTCGAACATTGTTGAGCACGGAAAAGGGAAGGGTGTACGAGAAGCTTAGTGACCCGTAGTTACACCAAGGTGAGTTTTATGAGGATTTTTCTAGTACATAGCAAAATGATATTTTCAGAAAAGAGATTTCCAAATACTTTTAGATAATAAAGTTTGGAAACAGTTTTGAAAGTAGCTCTAAGAGCTAAGTGTTTAAAAGAGATTTTAAAGAAGTTCAGTTTTTAAAGAAGTATAGTTTGTAAAGTTTTGAAAGAAGCTCCATATGAGAGCTAAAGATTTTGAAGTTAGTTTTAAAATGATTTTCAAGAGTATGAGTCAAAGAGTTAAAGTTTGAGCTTGTTTTGAAATTGTGTCCCATTTGACCAATTTGAGATGAAATGAAGAAAGTAATGAAATAAGAACTAAAGCAAAGAAAGTAGTAAGAGTTAGTTGTCCGGATTAGGATCACCCACATAATCGGGAGATCAGAAGACACTACTGGGATGGTACCTCCCGTCGTGAAGTAGTTGTCTAGCTTAGCATACCCTTGTACTTGAATCCGTTCCAAGTCACAAAGGGGAGTCAGAAAGAGCATAACCTAGCGGGTGGATCTGTTCTGTCCCGCAAGGGGAGCTAGTAGAATGAATTAAATTAAACTAATTCATGAGTTTCAGTTGGTCACCAGAAAATGAGAAAGAAATCAATTTTGAGAAAGAAAGTAGTTTTTGAAAACGAAAGCAGTTTTGAGAAAGAAAATAGTTTTAGAGTTTGAAAGTCATGAGGAAATGAAATTTGGAGATTTGTTTCATAAATCAGTTTTAAGTAGTTTACTTGTATTATTTCAAGTTTTGAACCGAAAAGTTTTGGGTCTAAATCCATATCACTCACGAGGCTTTATGTCTCACGTTTATTATTTTAAATGCTATGTACTTAGGTGAGAGGAGCTGAAGAGGAAGTTGGGACCAGTGTATACAGTAAGTTTAAATTATGGTTTTCTGTATTGAGTCTGTAATACCCTTTCAGAATAAAGTTTGTAAAAAAAATTAAGTGACTTTTTCATAGTCACGAGTTGTATAATATTTTTTTAAAAGTAAACTGTATTTAAATATGGTTTGAGAAAGGGGTGTTACAAATATCCTTAGTCCCCTTCAAGTATCGCAAGATCCACTTGACAGCTTCCCAGTGAGCTTTCCCAGGATTACTCATAAACCTAATAACCACACTAACTGCATGTGCTAAATCAGGTCTAGTACAGACCATAGCATACATAAGGCTTCCAACTGCACTTGAGTACGGAACTCTACTCATATAGTCTTTTTCCTCATCCGTAGTTGGTATAGTACTTCTGTTTAATTTAAAATGCGCTGCCAAAGGAGTTCCAACTGGTTTTGACTGATCCATACCGAAAGACTGCAAGACTTTCTCAATATATTTCTGCTGAGAAACATATAACAACCCCGCTTTCCTGTCTCTCTGAATCTCCATCCCCAATATCTTCTTTGCTGCACCTAAATCCTTCATTTTAAACTCACTTGCCAAAAGCTTCTTCAAGTTATTAATTTCAGCCATCTCCTTGGCTGCAATGAGCATATCATCAACATATAGCAACAGATAAACAAAGGACCCATTGGACAACTGCTTCAAGTAGACACAATTATCAAACTGATTCCGAATGTAGCCATGCGAAGTCATAAACTAATCAAATCTCTTGTACCACTGTCTAGGAGACTGCTTCAAACCATAAAGAGACTTCTTCAACAGACACACATGATCCTTATTAGAACCTGGAAAACCTTTAGGCTGTGACATATATATCTTCTCCTCCAAGCTTCCATGAAGAAATGCAGTTTTGACATCGAGCTGCTCAAGCTCCAGATTAAACGCACTCACCATAGCTAAAAGAACCCGAATTGACTTGTGCTTCACGACCGGTGAGAAAACCTCATGATAGTCGATTCCTTCCTTTTGAGAAAATCCCTTCGCCACTAACCGTGCCTTGAACCTTGCGGGTTCAACCCCTGGAATTCCTTCCTTCTTCTTAAAGACCCATTTGCATCCAACCGGTTTGACTCCTTTTGGTAATGGAACAAGATCCCACGTTTCATTCTTCTCAAGAGATTGCATCTCTTCATTCATCGCCATCAACCAGCTTGATCCTTCTTTACTTGCCACCGCCTCTTTGTAGGACCGAGGCTCATCAGTACCAATGTTTTCACCAACAGCTAGTGCATATGCAACAGAACCAATATCACCATTAGTGACACATGTAGCATATCTAGCTGGAGTCTTCGTGTTCCTTTTCTCTCTTCTCCTTGCTATAGATTCATCCTCATTGTTCTCACTATCGGCCTCAGCATCACCAGACTGATCCTTATTGGGTTGTTCATGAGTTTCATCACGTCTATGCTGATCATCACTGACATGCTGTTCTTCATTTATCACCATTCTGTCTGGAATTTGTGTGACAAACTCCACCTTCTGGTTGGCACCCTGATCTTTCCCTACATGACTTGTATCACCTCCTCTTTGGTTTACCATAGCAGATTCATTAAAGGTCACATCTCTGCTATTAATAAATTTTGGAGTTCTCCCTTCTTCTGTACACCACAGACGATAACCTTTCACTCCATGTGCATACCCTAGAAATATGCACTTCATTGCCCTCGCCTCAAGTTTACCATCATTAACATGAGCATAAGCCGGACAACCAAATATACGTAAACCAGAATAATCAGAGGGTTTTCCAGACCATACCTCTTGAGGAGTCTTAAAGTCGATTGCAGTTGATGGTGATCTGTTCACCAGATAGCAAGCAGTATTAACCGCTTCCGCCCAGAATTTCTTCGATAAATCAGCATATAACCGCATGCTTCTAGCACGCGCTAACAGTGTTTGGTTCATCCGTTCCGCCACTCCGTTCTGCTGTGGTGTGTGCCGTATAGTGTGATGCCTCACTATACCTTCCGCTTTGCAGAAGTTGTCAAACGGGGCATTGTAGAACTCTAACCCATTGTCAGTTATGAGTGTCTTGACAGATTTTCCGGTCTGTTTTTCAATCATCGTCTTCCACTCCTTGAACTTCCCAAACACTTCGTCTTTAGTCTTCAGAAAATATATCCAAACCTACCTTGAGTAGTCATCAATGAAAGTCACAAAGTATCGATGACCTTTATGAGACTCGACCGGAGAGGGACCCCACAAATCTGAATGAATGTACTCCAGGATTTCCTTGCTTGTGTGTTTACCCGAACTAAACTTCACCCTGCGTTGCTTGCCTTTGTCCCAACCTTCTATGCCACAAATCTGTCTTATCATTACTACTCTCTAAGGATTGAGAAATCGCCACTGTTCCCCTAACAGAATTTCCTTCTAAGACAGGAACCCCACTCTTCTGCACCTTTCCTTTCATAACTACTAGAGAGCCCTTGGTGACCTTCACCCAGTCATCCTCACCAGAGTATTTCAACCCATTCTTTGCTAAAGTAGTAAGAGAAATTAAGTTCTTATTACGAAGATCCGGAACATACAAGCAATCAAGCTTTCTGACCATACCATTGTGCATCATAATCTGTACCGTACCGCTTTCTTTGACCTGAGCAACCCAATCATCACCCAACTTCACCGTTCCTTTCAAGTCTCTAAAAGATTCGAACCAGTCACGATGGAAAGTCGTATGATAAGATGCCCCAGTATCCAAGACCCAAGCATCAACAAAACTAGATGTACAAACAGTCAACACATCGCCTATGTCTTCTTCTTCAGAACCATCCTGAACAATAGCCGCACTGCCATTGTTGCTATTTTCTCCCTTCCCCCCTTTCAGCAATGGACAATTTCTCTTGAAGTGACCCTTCTCCTTGCAGTTATAACACTTGACTTTTGCAGAAACTTTCGATTTCGAACGTGACTTACTCCGATTTCCACCATCTTTCTTATCCGATGTCCTTCCTCTGCCAACGAACAGACCTGAACCGGATGTCTCCTCATTCCCAGAAACTCTACGTTTGAGTTCCTTGGACAGCAGAGAATCCTTCACATCATTCACAGTAATTGTTGTTCTTCCATACAACATAGTATCAACAAAATTCTCATGTGAATTAGGCAGTGAACATAACAAAATAAGGGCTTGATCCTCATCATCAACCTTTACTCCTACTCCTTGAAGATCTAGAATAATCCAGTTGAAAGAATCAAGATGGTCTTTTACTTGAGTACCTTCTGCCATCCGGAAAGTGTACAACCGTTGCTTCTGATACAGCCTATTTGTCAAAGAACTGTTCTAATACGTATCACAGAGCTTCTTCCAAATACCGGCAGCAGTGGGTTGATCAACAACTTCCCTCAACACCTCATCCGTCAAGCTCAAAAGAATAGCACTATGTGCTTTTCCCTTGATCTCCTTCTTCACAGCATCTGTCGTGTCCTTTGCATATTCTCCTTCCACTGCAACTGCGCATCCTTGTTGAACTAGAAGAGCCTTCATCTTAACCTTCCACAAAGTGAAATCATTCGAGCCATTGAACTTCTCTAAATCGAACTTGTGAGATGACATCTTCAATCAACCGATCCTTGTAGTCTTTGATGAACTAGTAAATCTGAAACTGCTTACTGCTCGTCGTCGCCGCGGCGCGGACTTCAACAGGGCGCGACGCGGGCTTGAACAGACGACGCGATCCTTCAACAGGCGCGACACGGTTTTTCAACAGGCGCGACGCAGCGAAGCCGTAAACCCTAGATCTACTACTGATTTCAAACAACCAGAACTACAACACGCAGACCTAAAAACCGCAAATAACCACAGATCTATAACACTACAGATCTGAAACCGCGGCTCTGATACCACTTGTTAGGAAATAGACCTAAAACTATAACCTATTGCCCAGGAATAATAACGAGAATATAAATGCGGAAATATAAACACAGAGTAACGACATAGAGATTTACGTGGTTCGGTCCAAGATGACCTACGTCCACGGGCAGGAGAGAATATTCTTTATTCCAGAGCTAAATACAGGTGTTACAGAGCGTACCTAGATTGCTAGTAAATCGGCCTCTTCTGACTACTGACTTCAGACTTGACAACTGACAACCAACCAAAACCCTAATGACCAGCCTTTATATTTATAGGCATTACAAGAAACCCTAGTCGTACCCTAGCTGTTCACGGCCCACGCGACGCGGACACTTAATGGGCCGCGGCACGCGTGTTTACAATTCACACGGGTTTTAATTCTCAATTCACTATTTAACAAACACCGTACTCCATCATCAAAAAATAGGCTACATACCAATTAAACAAACATGTTCATGATATCAAAATGGTTGCATTAACATGTTATATTAAAAAGTAAATCATTACAATTACAATTCCTGCAACAAACCATGAACGTTTAAAATGTTTGATCTAATTCCTTCCATTTCCATTATCATTTTTTGAAGATCAACATCAAATTTTAGCCTTGTATAAACCCATTTATATATCTACATTTTCAATATTAGTTTTGAAAGAAGCCATCTCATTTTCAACAACTTCAAGCTTTAAATGTTATTCTTCATTGTTTAGTGCCTTCAACTTCTTATGCATAACTGCTATATAGTATCTACATAATGCTCATTTGGAAGTTCGAGATCTATGTAATATAAGTAGTTACATCTTTTACTTGGAACATGCATATTCCATAAATAAATCAAAGAATTTAAATGAAAAAAAAAAAAACACAAGGAATTCGAGTTACTGGCCATCCATTTAGGGCACACCCTAAATCTTCAACCAAAGTAATTAGCCTCACTGTAGCGCGTAGCAACCCTTGATTTCTTCCAACATTTATGCCTATATGGAGAGTTGTATTAAAAGTAGACTTCATTATTGAGCTCCTATGGTTTGATGAAGATGACATTCTGATAAGCTCTCAATAAGATCAATGGGGGTAAATTTAGGGAAGAAAGATGCATTCGCTAACAACTTATAGTATTTACTAATATATCAAGCTCATTTTCCATGTTATGTTGAAATGTAATGCTATGTACATTGGACAAAATATCTCAAGTCAACATGTAGTGAGTAGTAGTCGGTAAAAAGACCAAACCAAACAAAATAAATAAGTTTACAGACCCTGTAGACAGAAAAAACTCTAACAAAAATGGGATTGGAGCAATAGTTCCTTGGAGTTTTTCATATTTTTTTCCTTGATTAATTAATCCTTTAGTATCAAATTTTAATAAGATTAGGTGCTATTTTAAGCTTAGTCTAAGAGGATGGACTAATAGTGACAATCTTGGATAAAACTAGTTGAATTTTCCTGATTGGAGTAAACGTGCAAAATCTATATTGTTGAGGAGAATAACAAGATGAGGACTTAATTGCGAATCTTAGAAGGGATATGAGGGATAGAAATTGTTGTCTTTGAGGGAAGAAGAAAAGGCAAGGGTTTTGATATTATACAATTTATGCTATCTAGTTGTCAGGCTAGTTGTTGTGTTGTTTAATGTTATGCATTATATGTTATATCTAGTTTCCATGCCAAGGTGATGCATATGATGGTTATGTTGTCAAAAGCCATATTTCTTGTCATAGTAGTTGCATTAGTGTCTCAAGTCTTTGAATATCATAGCGGGGTAAGTGATGACTCGATGTGAGATGTATAGTGAAGTTACCACCACTGTTCTTTAGTTTTAATGTTTGCGGTTTAGTCATCGTTTGAGCACGTGACTATTCTAAACGAGTCTTCGGACACGGGCAGGCTAGCCACCCATGAGTGTATGGAACTATGGATTAAGTACCGGTGCAAATAGAGATAGTGTTTCATTGGCAGTACTCTTTTATCGGATTGATAAGTATGAATGCAGATAGCGTAATGTTTCCATTATAGAAGTTAGATGTCTTATGTGGATCAAATACACGTGTAGCTAGATACTTGTTTTTCCATGGCATGTCGTTATTTCTTAAACTTGTTACAAATCGCGATAATTTGTCTGTCGCCAAGAGTCATTTTTACTGGACAACAAAAGACTATAGCTAGACTGATCAAATAATTGTTTTTAAAATTGATATAATTTTCTTTTAAGTCTCATATTATAGCACAAATCGCTTGAAAGTTTATTGTATAGTGGCTTGAACAAACCATTTATTTGCTCAAGAAACAAATAGATCCTCTATAAAAACCCATATCGTACTAATTTCCCTTCTCTCTTTCTCAACATTTTGGAAGATCCTTCGGAGGTGGCAAAAGGGACTCGTTTGGTCCTTTACCATTGTCCACCAAAAATGCCATCTTTAGACCCCACGTTGTATGAATTTCTAAATGGCAATGCATAAACCAAACACCTGCAAATTCAAAGGCAAAAACGTCATGGAAACGTCGATTACATATTAACGGGAAAACTCAATGATTTATTTGCAACAACATATACTTTACCTGGATTGTCTGCTCGGAATCGGATAGCTACCCATCCACCAGAGGGCACACCAATGGTATTCCTTTCGACCGGGTCAACAAGGTTAAATTTATTCGGATCCACTTTCGGGTTATAATTGCCTAATCCCTTGCCCACCGCAAAGAAATTAAACCCGTGTAAATGAACAGGGTGGTTTTCCGCAGCAATAATACCCGTATCCTGTAATACTAACTCAACTGTTGAGTTGTACTTTAGCCTATAAAGCTTAGTCCCACTGCTGGTAGCCAAATTTGCCGGAGGAGCTCCGGTATAATTGAATGAAACAGGTGGTTTACTGGGAAAGTCGGTAGTGAAGACCCCTTTCTTATTGAAGTAATGTGCTTGAAGAAGAGCAGTGGTGGGCATAACAAACGTAACATTGTTAATACTCGCCACAACCCGACTACCATTACCGGCTTTGCATGTTGGGCATGGGTTGATTCCAAGTCCGACCGTGAAATACAAGGAGTGATCGATTTTAAGTGGCACCTTCGCCGGATACTTTTTTGAGTTCAAGCTCCGGAGAGAATCTACGAAGTTGTTGGCAGTGGCGGTGGCGTTTTGAGGAGGCGGGATGGCTAGGGTGGTGGATGTGGTGCTCAGGGTACCAGTGTACAGGAGTGTGGCGACGGCGGTCTTGTTGTCGACGGCGATAGGAGAGTCCATGAATGGCGAGGCTGCCATCATAAACTTACCGGAGCTTTTGCTTGCTGTGACGATGACATTGGTGGTTTGACCTGGTGCTATGACGATTGTATCGATTTGGAAGGGTTTCACATAGGTGGCATCAACTTCTACCACTGTGAGCTTATGGCCGGCGATCTTGAAGAATAGTTCTTCGTTGAGTGCAGCGTTGATTATACGTAGCATGTATGATTTCCCATTTTCTACGCTTACTTGAAATCCTCCTGCATGCATAATATAATTAATTTCAGCATTCGGTACACCTAAAAGAAATATTGCTTAAGAAATTAGATATCCAGAAGTATCTATATATACCTTGTGTCTGACAACCAGAGATAGGTCCGGGATGGCCATTTATGGTATGTGCATCTGATATATTTGGGGCCAAACCCGATTTTAATGCTTCGTTAATCACAGCTTCAGTGTCCGACTTCCACCATTCACCTGCAATAAACATCAATCCATTGGAAGAAAGTACACGAAAAATGAGAACACTTAACATATACTACTTCTTATTATATTATTATTATTTTTGTTCTTTTATATGTTTTATATACATAAAACATATATAAAAGATTTGAAATTTAGTAACATTAAACACAAATCATATTAGAAAAAACCATATATAAGCACTTTATATATGTTCGTAAATACTCTAGAAAACACCAACTCGTTGGTTTTCTACGCCCATATAGTATAAATGCGCATCAGGTTTGGGGAAAGAATACCACTGGATAACTCACCTAAGATAACGACCTGTTCAACATCAGGTTTGGGGAAAGGATAAGGAACTCCAAGTTTAGGTAGAATGACGATGGCGCCATGGACGGTCGCCCTAAGCCATAGAATATGTGCATGCCAGAAAAGCGTGCCTCTTTGCCCCGTTATTGTGAAGTTATAAACGTAGTTCTTTCCTGGCTGGATCGGGCATTGTGTTATATATGCTGGCCCGTCTGCCCATCCTGTTCGCAGTTGTCGTATCCCATGCCTACCAAAGATACATGTTTAATCAAAGAAGATATGAAGTAGACCCATTTACGTAAAATATGTCAAAAATCGTACCAGTGGATCGAGACATTGTATTTGACATGGTTGACAACCCTTACGAGAACTGTGTCTCCCTCTCTAGCATAGAGCGTTGGTCCTGGGAATTGGCCGTTGACTGTTACTATGGGCTTCGTTGAGCACAATCGACTCGCTTTTTTCAATACTACCTGCATCATAAGGTACGATATAAATATTGAGCTAAATGACATCCTTTTCTGCATGCATATGCGTGTTAGTTGGTACCACACTTTCTAAACGTATATACGTAGGACCAGTTGCAAGAGTAAAAACAATATATTGCTCATAAAATAGAAAATACTGACATTGAAATTGTAATGACGAACTCTACCCTCCACCAACAGCGGGAATATGAAGCCAAGAATCATTAAAGCTCGAACCCAACCCTCCATGGATGTTTGTTTTTGAGATGAGATGGGGTGAATGGATGAGGTACCGATGAAAGATAGGACTGGCCAACGCAAGCTTATATACAAGTCATAATGAGCTGATGGATAGCTGCGATGTCGTTTTTCTTTGGTTAGGTGTATAAGTGATTAAGTGTGCGAGCCACTGGTTATCTGATAGAGAGAAGACTTGCTCTTTTTCTTAAATCGAAAGCAAAAGGCTTTGTTAGAGTAAGTTTTAAATGTTTGTTATAACTATTTCGTACGATTCACATAAAGATAAAGTAGTTAATGTGTTTCCAGGAATAAAATATGCTTAATAAAAAATGTTATTTATGGTTAATTACTTAGATTAAAATATAAATATCTTTAACAAAATAAAAAAGGTGGTCAATATTATTAGCAATATGATAACGAATAAAGTATCTATTTAATTATTTGTAAACTATAAATAGTACTAGCAATATGATAACGTAGGATTTAATAATTGTATTTGGTAATTTTGGGAAATGAATTATAAATAATCATGTCTTACCTACTAGGACGACATAATGATTGCCTTTTTAATACCAAGGATTTAATATGGAAAGTTCACAACAAAATATATTGTCCCTACTTGCCTCATCTTTTTATCAAGATCTTATAAAAATTAGACAAAATTTTAATTAATCTAAAGAATTAGGTAAGATCACGGTCCATGAAATGTAATTTGAATATTTTGTTCATTATTTTCCGAAGACATACACAAATAAAGTACAATCTTATCCTAATAAATAAGTAACTCAAAGCCACATGTCATCTCCTCCTTGATTTTGCCACATGTCATTTCCTCATAATTTTGAGTTTAAAAAAAAACCTAATTTTTTTTTTGGAAACGGCAAATATCATTAAAAAGGCACACGCTAGCAAGAAACTAGACGAGGCAAAATACAGAAAGTAAATAAACAAGACAAATACAAGAAAACAAAACCAAGATTACAAAGATAGAAAAGAGAAAGGTGAGATACTCCAATCAATCCAAGATCCGCAACCAAGCTTACCACGGTGTTTACACCAAACGTATGACATTTGCCGTTTCCTAAAAATCAGGCAGTAATATCAATGCTACGGTTTTCATTTGTAAATACTTAGATTATCTCCCCTTCTCTCGATCTCCAGTCAAACGGTCAAACCCTAGCTCTAGAATACGTGCTCTTATGCATCCCACCTTTTGGTTTCCCGCCTAAACTTGCATCTGGACTGTGTTATGTCTCAATTCACTATTCAACGTTTTTTTTGTCAATTCCCCTCAATTGCTCCTCTAATTATGCAATCGTTACCTCTCAAAACGCCACACATAAAATCATATTCTATTCTAATGATTCTCTTCCTTATTTTTCGTGATTTGGGGAGCTAAAATCAACGAATTCGATGAGCTTTCTTCATTGTCATTTTGAAATTTCACGTCTTGGATAGAGGGTTTTTGTTTCTGATGATTATACATACATCCATATGATATGGTTTCATGCATATGTAATTGACGATCTCGAAATGTCGAACCTAATCTGAATGGATACTCGATTTCTTTAATTGTTAGAATCTATTTTTGATTTTGGATACTCGACAGTGGACTCATCGTGCCATCGACCATGGAACCGATTACCAGGTATGTGTATTAAGTTATTTTGTTTATATTTGTTAGTTATCACAACCCAACAATTTTGGTCTTTATGGCTTTCTTTTTGTTTGTGTATGTATTTGTGCTTGTGCAGAACAACTGTTCGATGAAATGCCTACATGAAACCTGAGTAATTTGTCTCATTGCCCAGATTTCAAGTTTAAATTTTCATTGGTTAAGTAAGTTCTAATATTTTATTTGGGTCCATGAGATAGAAGAATTACTCTTTTTTGTTTATGCAACAAGCGAGAAACTAACATAAATGGATTGGACAAAAAGCATTGAATATGTGGATTAGTTGCACGCGATCATAAGTAAAAGCCAAAACTTATTGTCCTATTTGTGCATCTAAATTTACCGTTTCTTATTATGTAAAAGATCATTGGAATTTGGAAGTTTGCTCTCCATGAACTGGGCAGGGATTAATATTCACCTAACAATCTTTTTGTGTTTGTACTGATAATCACTCAATAAAAGGATGGTCATAAGCGTCTGTTTACTTTTACTTGGGATATGCAGTTTTATTTTACATATAGTTTTCGGTTAATACGATTTTTAGTACGTTTGCATATATATTTGTTTATATCTTCGGTCTGAGTATTCATGTCAAACAAGTTATACTTTTTAAAATTCATGTGGTTTGTGGAGTGTTTTAAGAAATAATGTTAATTGTTTAGAGTACTTGAATGGAATGATATTGGTGTTACTAGATCGATGACAGTTTGATCGTTTGTTAGTTTAAGAACAATGTTAATTTTATGTGTGCAGTTCAAGGGGACAATTGTGTCATGTGGTATTGTCTACACTGCTTGCTGCCAAAATCGTTGCTTTGATCCTTTAAAAAGGTACAAAATTTTCACTTTTGTTACATTTTTAAATGTTTTCTTGAACTTTTGTTAATTGTCTAATAAACCCCAATTCCAGCCATACACATTACCGGCCACCACCGCCATCCAACTACGCTCATTGCTACACGCTTCCACTGCCGTTTGCACGACCAACCACCACTGCCACATTACCAACCACCGACGCCTCTGCCATTTTATGTATACAAATTTTAGTTTAAATCATCTTTTTTTTTCTTGTAGAAGTGACAGGTTATTGTTGGTTCACACGTGAAAGCACATTCCAGTTGCTGGTTTGCCGTTTAAGTTCATTGCTGGGATTAGTCCGATCAAAAGTACAGTATAGGATCTGTATAAATGTCCGATCAAAAGTACATATCCATCCGTCTTCAAGATCTTGTTCCTGGATGTAGCAAGGTAAGTCGTTTAATTTGTGTGAAACAAATTTTTTTTGTTTTTCATTTTTATGTTGGTCATTTTTTAAGGTCGCAGGAAAAGCTGTTATGTTTGATGAAATTATCAACTATGTACAGTCACTACAAAGAAAAGTTGAGGTATGAATTTATAACAAACCAAAATAAACTTGATTTCTAACATTTGAACATATATGAATTTTAAAGTTTCTTTTTTGTAGTTTTTGTCAATGAAACTTGCGACTGTTAATCCCCGAATGGATTTTAACATTGAAGGACTTTTAGCAAAAGATGTAAGACATTTTAAGTTTAACCAAAGTTTTTAATTCATTACATAACCCATTCGATCATTCGAATGGGTTATGTAATGACAAAAATTATTATTTTGCTCGACTCGCTTGGTTGGTAATTTTGGTGGTTCTCAAGGTTTAGAGGTATCTTACCAGCTTAGCAGTATTGTGGATAATGGGTTTGAAGCCTGCTCTCTCTCTCTCTCTTGTGGATATTGTGGATAATGAAGGTAAATATGTATGTAAATGTTGTCTAACATTGTTGTTATATGGTTTTCTAGGATCTAAAGGGTTTAGACCTAATATTTTTGAAAAATTACAGTTTTGCCCTTGTGTGAAATTACGATTTTAAAAACTGTAATGCAGGCTAATGATGGAAATTACAATTTTGGTAAGCAGCAATTCTATTATAATACATACATATATAATGTCCTAGATCATCCACTTAATTATAGATTATCGACTGATATTATGGTTTTATGCGTATTATCTGTTTTTAGGTCTAAAAAATGTAGGTACGCTTTTGAGTATTAATGTTTTGGCGATAGGAAGAGACTGTTTCGTAGGAGGATGCAGACAAGTTCAGGCCAAAGAGATAATTTGAAGAATTGATTACCGACAAGATCAGGCCAAAGACTCTGTTTTGTATTCTTTTTTATCTGATTTTCTATTCTTTTTCGTATTTGATTTGTTTCCTCATCAGCAATGTACTTTCAATTAGTTGTCAAACATAGCATCCTACTGTTATTTTTTGTTAAGTATATCATTCTACATGATCAGATATTGTGGCTTTGTATGTGTATTTGGATTTATTATGTGTGTATTACTTTATGTGATAAAGTAGCCAATAGCTAGGAATTTTTTTTCCAGCAAACAAGGTTACAATTATTGTAATAGAACCTCATGTTGTGGCGTTTTTGAAGTTGGCAATTTTAGGATTCCTCCCATGTTTCCCAAAATTAACAAAATGTTTGATGCATGTTGCAGGTGATAAGTGGATGTGAGAAATTTAGACTAACTGAAACTCTTTAGGACGTTGTAATTTGGGAAAAAAACTATAATTCAGTGTGTCTAGAACCTATTTTCTTCCTTTTTATCTTATGAAATCTAATCAGTTTATCGTTATTAATTATATTAATAAAATAATAGTTTTAGTTCTATATTTGTATTTGTTTATAGAATTATATTATAACTTTAAAATGACATTTAAATAAAATGAGTGGGTAGTAGTTGGTGTAGGTCTTGAGAATTAATCAGATTTGGGGGTGAGGACCAAAACAAAAACTTTGCCTCCACCCAAGGTGTTGTTCCCCATGCTGGATTTGAAAAGGCATACATGATTATTTTTTGTTCATATTGCATCTAATATCATTATATGTAGAATAAATAGCAACTTGTTAAGAGTTTTAAATGTATAATATACTAATAAGAACATTGTTTAATTATATTTATATTTTAATTATATTTAATTAAGCATTCTCATTTTTTCATAACATTGGTCATTTACAATTCAATTTATAACAATCCTCAAATAACAATAATATATTATTCGGCATCACTTCGTCTATACGGTAAACAAATCATTTACTTATCTTCAAACATGTCATTCAGTCCAAAAAGAATCTCCCATTGTTTATACACATGATATTTAAAGAATCTTGGAGGAACTTAAATCCATCAATTTAGCCGTGAACTTTAATTTTGTTGGATTCTATGACTTTTCACATGAATTGTTGTATGTACTATATTTGCTTTACAATCTAATTATATTAATGTTTAGGTTTTTTTATTTAATATTTTTTTGCATCATCCCGTATAATACACGGGTCTTACAACTAGTATACTAATAAGAACATTGTTTAATTATATTTATATTTTAATTATATTTAATTAAGCATTCTCATTTTTTCATAACATTGGTCATTTACAATTCAATTTATAACAATCCTCTAATAACAATAATATATTATTCGGCATCACTTCGTCTATACGGTAAACAAAGCATTTACTTATCTTCAAACATGTCATTCAGTCTAAAAAGAATCTCCCATTGTTTATACACATGATATTTAAAGAATCTTGGAGGAACATAAATCCATCAATTTAGCCGTGAACTTTAATTTTGTTGGATTCTATGACTTTTCACATGAATTGTTGTATGTACTATATTTGCTTTACAATCTAATTATATTAATGTTTAGGTTTTTTTATTTAATATTTTTTTGCATCATCCCGTGTAATACACGGGTCTTACAACTAGTGTGATTATATATAAATCATTATCGAATGAAACTTAATAAAAAAACATTTCAGCTCCTAATTCTATAATTAGGTGAATTTTTCAAATTGTAATACCCTAACAGAAAAAAAACACGAGAAAATGTACTTCCATGTTTTTTTTTTTTGAACGGTGGCATAATATAAAATAAAATGCTAGCAAAACGCTAGCAATAATTACAAAGAAGTAATAGTTACATTAGGATTAGACAATCAATCACTCCAAGAAATCATAAACGTACGAAACCTTAAACAAACCCAAAGAAACGATTGAGATTGAATAAAATCTCACAAAACCGCCTTACGAGGCTTACTCTTATCGAACAAGGACCTATTCCGAAAAGACCAAATCGCCCAACCCAAAGTATTACAAACCATCTCCAAACACATTTTAGCCTTTTTCTTCATTCGAAGGTCATCAAACCAAGAATCTCAATCACTAATAGAAGAACATATGGGAATATCAAGCTCCCACCATTTCGCCACTAATGCCCAAAAATCAAAGGCCACCTCACTAGAAAAGAAAAGATGATTGACCGTTTCCACATCCGACATACAAACCGGGCACAAGGTAGAATCCAAATCCATACCTCCTCCTTTCCATATTAACTTTGGAAGGTAAACGGTTCAACCTAAGTTTCCACATAAAAACATTCACCTTAGCAGGGAGAACCCGATTCCACCTAGTCTTCCTATTTGACACCTCCAATAACGAATTGTCAATCAAACTCCTACCCGACGCCACCAAATATCCCCCCGCTGAATCTGAATCCCATACCCAACCATCCTCCTTATTCGAAATCACCACCTGATCCACTAACACCTTCAGGGCTTAAAACTGATCTAACTCAACTCCACCACTCGGCACATGACACAACAACGGACCCCAACTAAGAAGATTCACTCTCTCCGCCACCATACAATTGTTATGTAAGTCCACAGCAAACACACGATTAAACTTGTGACGCAAACACACATCACCACACCACAAATCATTCCAAAAAGAAGTGTTTCTCCCATCCCCTACCTGCCGCTTACACCTAGCGAACAAATCGACCCCTTTCTCTTTCAAAAGAGCTATCAATTTTAAGATTTCTAACCAAGGACTAAACCCCCCCCCCCCCCCCCCGACCGCGCAATCTATTCCACTCGACATCACCACCATGAATTGTATAAACCACCTTAGCCCACAAATCCCCCCGTCTTGTTCTAAACCACCAAATCCATTTAAACAATAAAGCACAATTAAAGCTAAAAATACTCCCAACTCCCAAACCTCCTAACTCCAAACTCGCCATACACTTCCTCCAAGCAACCCATGTCATTTGTCTTTCCTCCAAATCAGCACCAATAAAAAAATTGTTCCTCAAAGATTCCAAAATCTGTTCAACACCTACAGGAATACGATATAGAGACAAATAGTAAGTGGGCAAGCTACCCAAGACCACCTTGATGAGCGCCAAACGACCACCAACAGATAACATACGAGCATGCCACGAAGATAGTCTACTTTTAAAATTATCGACGATTTTATTCCAGTGCTTAATACACCCATATTACAACCCACAGGAACTCCCAAATAAGTAATCGGACTATCCGCAACTCCGCACCCCAACATATGCACCATCTCCTGCATCTCAAAATTCTCAACTCCAACTCCAAGAATCTTACTCTTACTCACATTTATCTTCAAACCAGAAGTGACAAAAACACCTCAGCAACCCAATTAAATTTTTAGCACAACGAACATCCCAATCACAAAGAAAAATAACATCGTCAGCATACATCAAATGTGAAATAACCAACCCATCATTGGCCAAGGACACCCCATTGATAAGATTACAATGCACCGCCTTCGAGACAATGGCATGAAGGCCTTCCATCGCGATGATAAAGAGAAAAGGAGATAATGGATCTCCTTGTCTTAAACCCCTAGCCATTTCAAACTCATCAGTCGGAACACTATTAACAAGAACATAAACACAAACATTAGAAAAACACCCCTTGATCCATCTCCTCCACCGAAAACCAAACCTCATCTCAGCCATAACCACATCCAAAAACTCCAACCGAAGAGAATCGTAAGCTTTTTCAAAATCAACTTTAAACGCAAAAAGCTTCCTGTGTTTATGCTTATACCAATCCATTAGCTCATTAAGAATCATTGGGCCACCAAGAATAAATCTACCATTTAGAAATGCAGACTGTTCCGGACTAATGTACCCACCAATCACCATACTAAGCCGAATAGCTAAAAATTTGCCAATAATTTTATATAGACAACCAATCAGACTAATAGGTCTAAAGTCAAAAACCATTCTAGGATCTTTCACTTTAGGAATCAAAGCAATAAAAGAAGCATTACACCCCTTCGGGAAGTATGAAGAAATAAAAAACTCTCTTACCAAATTGACGACATCATTCTCCTCTAGATCCCAGAAGTGCCTAAGAAAAGCAAAAGAAAAACCATCAGGACCAGGAGCTTTATCCCCACCGCAATCCCACATAGCTCGTTTAATTTCCTCTCAAGAAAAATCAATCTCCAAAATATTAGCATCTTCAACCGACAGCTTCTTAGAAAAAACCGCCCCAACCATGACCGAGGCCCCTCAAAAGGAGAAAACATAGCTTTAAAATGATTAAAAAACTCAGCTTTCACCTCAGAAGGCTCCTCAATCCATATATCGTCCCATAAGACTCCCTTAACAGCCAAATTCCTCCATTTTTTCTTAAGAATCCCATGAAATATTTAGAATTTTCATCACCCTCTGCAGCCCACTTAAGTTTGGCTCTTTGAGAAAGATCCTTATCCTCCAACCCTTCGAGATGTTTAATAACCTTAAGCGAGTCAAGCCTCCTAGCCACATCATCCTTAGACGCCAAGCCTTGGTCAACCAGCCTATCAATCTCAGAAGCACACTCTTGATGCATGACCACAGCCTCCTTCGCCTTAACTTTATACTCACCAATCCAAATTCTAATGATTGCTTTAAGATGCTTTAATTTATTTTTAAAATGAACCATAGAGTTATTATGATTAATGCCATCATTTCGCCACGTATCAACCACCATCCCATGAAAACCATCAATATCCAACCAAGAGTTAAAAAACCGAAAGGGAGTAGGACCATAATCAAACACTTTCTCTTTCAGCAAATAGATCGATGATCCCGGAATACCTTTCTCAAGAACTAACCTCGTGACACCATTAAAAACATCAAAAAACTCTCTGAAACCAAAAATCTATTAAGTCTACTCATTTTAGTAGCCCACCGATTCGTCCAAGAAAGGAAAATCCCCCCATAGAAACATCCACCAACTCTAAGTCTAAAATAAAATCATTAAACACATCCGCTTGATGTTGAACGAACTCGGAATCGAATCTCTCAGAAGCATCCCTAACTTCATTAAAATCGCCTATAACCACCACCGGACCATCCTAACTGCGAAGAAGAGCCCCAATAGCGTGCCATAACAACCTTTTGTCTACCAACAATTGAGGAGCATACACCGTAATAAACATAACTTGCACCCCAGTCGCCAACCAAACACCTTCCACCGCCAAATAGTTTTGAAAACACGACACCTTAGTCTTCTGAAACACCAGTTTATTCCAAATACAAAGAACACCACCCGACATCCCTCTAGCCGAACTAGACGCAAAGTCAAAACCATTATTTCCCCAAAACTGGCAAATCACCCACAAGTCAACAAACGTAAGTTTGGTTTCTAGAATAGAAAGAAAATTAATGGAAAGAATATTCATTGATGACCATGAGAAGTTCCATTAACATTAATAATCTTATGAAGTGTTTCGACACACCCCGGCATATCCCATCCAAGCGCACGCCCCACCGCAATAACATTATCAAGTTGTTCAACACCCGATGTCGAATACTTATTAGTCGAACATTGATTAAACAACTCTTTTTCTCTATGCAGAACATCAACACCACCATCACCGTGAATTGGAGTTTTTGGAGTATCCAACCTCCCATTATCCCCGTCATTATCACCCCCTTGACTACTTTGACAACCATCTGGCTCAGAAACCAAATGAGAGTATCCTGGCGGTATCCCACCATCACTTGAACTCACCAAACATACTTTATATTTAGGGATATCCGACTTACCATTATCCACACCAAGTTCATCACCCTGAAATTTTTTACCAACTTTACCATTAATTTCAGAATCATTTGAAATGAACCCTGTCGGCAACCCACCATCCCAAGTACTCTCCATCGCATCAATCGAATGTGTCTCCACCGTATCATTAATAATTGTTTTCTTAAAATGCTTAAAGGGTGGATTAGATTGTTCAATAAAAGGAAACAAATTAAATGGGTCGCTATCAGCCAGCTCTTGTTAATCAGACCCCATGCTGGCACCATTTTCCCTACACTTGACCTCCGCATCCAATGTCTTAACCACCTCGTCCATATCCACTTTATCCATGGGCTCATCCCTTATAACCTCGTCATCGTCATGAAAAGAATTACCATCACTACCTTCACTTTCCTCATTTACCGAATCACCCCCATTCTCCTCCATGATACCCTGAATGAAAGTTGGTGACCACGAACAAAGTTCCATAATCCGCACACAATACTCCACCCCGCCAAGATTAATAGACACTGATTCGAACACCAAGGGGCCATGCTCAGTCTTGACCCCCACCCTCATACTATATCTGTTAGTACCATCAGTGTCATCATAAAGATCATCTCACCCCACTTACTAGCAATCTTCTTGAATGTATCATAACACCAAGCTAACAATGACAATCCTTCCACCTTAATCCATAGCAACCTCTCTTTAACAACGAAATCATTATGCCAAGGTTTAAGAGTAGAAAACCATGTGTTAAACGCATCGTGCCTCAAAAACGCATCCCTTGATCCAACATATTCAAAATCAAGCAACTCACAAAGACCCCCAAGATAAACCGGCTCAACCTTAAGAAAACCTTCACCTTGACAAATAGCTCTAGTATTTGCAATGGAACGAACATCTTTTAAGCACCCAAGTAAAGCATTAGGATACGCATTATTTGAAAAAACCTCGCCAATATTAATGGAGGTAGATACCGAGTCAAACTTTGTCGCATCAACCGTCTTTTTCTCCCCCACCGACCCTCCAGAAACCACTGCAGCATACGAACTAGCCTGACCGACACGTCCCTCTATTTACTTCCGTAAATATTGCACTTTGGGTTTCTCAACAACCCTGACGACATTCTAGGCGTTACCAAGTTTAGAAAAAACTCTAGGGTGCCTTGCCTTATTTGCATGCAACCTGAGAGATCCAATTCGTATTTGACAGAGAGCGTGTATAAGATTTGTCAGATTACCAATTTTGATAAAACGAACAAAGGAATACATCTGCCCTCTACTATTACGTTTGTCATGAATATAAACATCTACAACTACACCCACACTCTCACAAAGTCTCCTTAATTCTCCCACTGTCAGATGACTAGGGAAGTTAGCGGCATAAATTGTGGTTGAAATATTTTGCAATTGAGTAACATTTGTCTTGCGAGGCTTCTGATTCCCTAATCTTTCGAAAACGGACGTGCGTTTCTTACCCTTAACAGTGATCCACTCTTGATCTCCCATCAAATGCGAAAACGACTTCATTCCTCTTTGAAATTAAAGGAATTTAGATTAAAGAGAATTGGGAATTTGTATTATGTAGCTTCAATGCCAACTCGATAAGTTCAATTATTTTGACTCTAGATTTACGGAATAAAGCAAATAAAAGGAAAAAGTAAAAGCTTTTAAAATTGCATGAAGTATATATTTTAAGTTTTATCAGATCTATTACGACGTGAGCAAGTTGATGTTTCCTATCTCAATGCTTGATGGGTTTGTGATATGGGCCACACTCACATAGACCAAACTCCAGACCAACTAGATGTCCTAGCATGCTCCCATCGGCCCAGGCACAATATTACACACCGAAATCAAGTATCGAACAACCTTATGCAAACCTAACGAACATCTTTGAACAACCTTATCCATGTTATCTGGAAAAAACCTATGAAATAGCTTATCCATTTACACTACTATTGTGTGTGTCATGATAAATGTTCCCTCAACTGAGAATTGTGGCTAGTACTGCAAGTGTAGTGTTAGCTGCAACTTCTCCAGTAAAAACTAACATTCAGTTTTTTCCTTTGCTTTCTGCATTGGCTTTTCAGTAGTGGGCATGCCTTGATTCTATATACCTTCCATGCGAGTGTGAATCTATTAATTTCTCTAGGTTCCTTATTTCATTTATGGGAAACATTTGATCATCTTTTGAACTTAACAATCAAATCATATCATTAGCATTTCATGTTACTTTTGCCCTTGCTGAGAGATATCATTTAGTTTACTCTAGTATTTTTATTTACACTTGAATGCTGATAATAAAACATTAAAGAAATAATTACCTTAGTGATGGGCTCATCATTGATTCTAATAACTAATTTCAACGAGCATATATGGATGTACGTATCATTATACATCCTAGGACCAGTTAATGATGAAAAAATAACTTCAATTACCAACAAAAAAAGGAATTATGATCTAATATGAATAGTGAGCACGAATCAGTAGGGGGTGTTCATCATTGATATCCGATACAATACTTGTATCAGTAGGGCTCATTTCACAAACAATATTTGGTTTAGACTTCTCAAAGACATATAAAACTTAGACTTCTCAAAAATGTTTCTAAAGTGCCGCATAATCTTCCGTTGTCTAGTTTGTCTTTATCTTTGGCTTGTCCAACCTTTGGCCAAAGATTTTCACCAGAAAACCTAGATTTGAGGCGACAGAGATTAGGTTCTGTAAAATAACCGTATCAAGCTTATTATTTTCTTAGTGGGTATTTTCCTAGCACTTTCCCTTTCTTGTTTACGTCAAATATTTTGGAACAAATAAAAAATTATCAACTAAAGGTTTGAGACTATACGATACCTTCAAAATCATTAATATTGTTTGATGTATTTCCACATCTGTGGTAATTAAACTACTCCAACCATGATGCTCAGGACAATAAGTGCATTGAGAATATGCAACACATTTTTTTTGATAACCGAGGACCCCACCCGACCCATTCTTTGGATGACCTTGATGAATCAACCTCGACGCACATGCACACCTGGCAGCAGGGTGTTCCGGGTCAATCACCTACGGGGGTAGAGAGGTGGCCAGTGGCCATCCCCTGATTGAAACCTAACACTCCCTATGGGGAAAGGGAGGGAGTGGGATTAGAACTCAGAACCTCCTCATGGGGAAAGAGAAAGAGTCCTAAGCCTTATCCACTAGGTCATATTAATAACAAATGTATTAGGTATAGGCATTGAGTTATCAGTTTCCTGCTACTTGAATAGTAGAGAAAGCCAGGAAAGGCGTCTTTGTGAAAGCACGGTTGAAGACGCAATTCTTTAGGACAGGGATGTGATAACCTTAATAATTTGGGAAGGGCAATTTTGTCAATATAAATAAGTATACGCTAGCTTGTTCTATTGTGTTCCACTGTTTTGGGTGGGACAAAAATCTTATCAATTAGTCCTATTAGCTCGGTCAAAATCCCACCTAGCAAATGCTACTTTAATAGACAAACATTAACAAGTCACCACATACAAGTCTTTTTCAAATACCCTACTTTAGTATTCTAATAGATAAGGTAATTAATGATTTGATGTAAAGATCATATAAGTAAATATAATTTCCTCGTTGTACTTCCTTCCACATTTAACTGACTGAAATACCTTACAAGAGCTTAAGTATAAGTGACAATTAAGTGGTTTTCGAGTACAAGTAGAATTCATATAATTTGTATAGTTTATTCTATAGGGGTTTGAAATGGGTTTTATACCACTAAAAATGGCCTTCAAGTATACTTGTAAGATCTTAATGTGATTCTACCTCCATGTAAAATGCAATTAAAATATGAGTTGTTTGGGATATTATAGTTGAGATTTTACACTTAGCATAACATGGTCTTGGTCGTAATTAATGTGACCCTAAACATCCTTCAATTATAGCAATATTTTCATTAAATGAATGATTTTATAATGTGGAAAAAGAATATTACCCCTACATTTTAATGTAAAAGATAAAAAAGTTTAATCGTCGTTTTTTGAGGTTAGACCGGTTAGATTTAACACTTCTGTCGATGATGGCACATTGGGGATAGAAGTTGAGAGACATCTTTGTTACTTTCGGTCACAATCTTTTGTAATTTGATTTGTATAACATGCTACAAGAGAGAAGAGAAGATAGAGGAGGAATCAAGTTGCGTTTAAGATATTTGAAGCTAAGATTATATCATTGAAGTTTTATGAGGTATAATCTCCTTCATCTAAGCTTTTGACTCAATCTAAGGTTACTGTTCTCATTTAGAATCCAAAATTTTAAATCATTAATGGTGTTTTAGTGTTCATTGAGTGGTGAATTAAGTTGAGTATATGACTCTAACATCAAACCTTCCATGAATAAACTTGATTCATCGTTTGGTAGAGTTTTGTGTTTTCAAACCCTAGCTAATGAGAGAAATAGGAATTTCATGATTTACTCTAAGCTTTATGTGTGTTTTGACTTTTGATGCTAGAAACTTGTATTTAGTCGCTAACCAATCATCACTTTACCGTTGAAGTGGTTAATTCCATTTCAAAATATGGAGATAAGGACTTTGAACCTTAGCTGAGATTAGTTTTACTCTAGCATTGAAAACATGTGCTCAAGCATACTAGTGTAATTTTGGAACTATATTAATGGTCCTA
The DNA here is from genome assembly GCA_023525715.1 of Cichorium intybus. Classification (NCBI taxonomy): domain Eukaryota; kingdom Viridiplantae; phylum Streptophyta; class Magnoliopsida; order Asterales; family Asteraceae; genus Cichorium; species Cichorium intybus. Next base: position 23,286,122 of record CM042012.1, read on the forward strand.
ATGTTAAGAAGTAAGTAGTTTGTTGAAATCATGAATTGGTTTCAATATGATTCCAATGGATCTTATGGAGATTATGAGCATTTGATGATAATTTCAATTAAATCCATTATTGGAATGGAACTTAATGATTTTCAAAGTAAGTTATGTTGTATATGTGCTTTGCATAAAACCAAATAAATCTACAGAAATGAAACTATAATTTTTAATATATTGAAATGGGTTGAACATCTATATGAACTCATAATCACCATAAGTATGTGTAAGTAACTCAATTCCCTTGTTAAGATTGGAATCATGTATGGTGGAATAGAATCATGATTGAGGATTGAATTTGAATAAGTTCAAAGGCATAGTTATCTATGGAAGGATATATTAGGACTTATTTTAAGTATAATAAGTCACGGTTAAAGTTTAAGGAAGTTTGGAAGCTTTTGGAGCAAAGTACAATTCTTAAATGGATTTTTAAAGGCAACTTGTTTTTAAGGCTATGCAGACTTAGTCGGTCCAAGTAAGATTCTACTCAGTCTAAGGACCAGGTGGCCATACTTCTTGTGTGCTTCTGATTGGTTACTCTACCCACGTAACTTTCTACTCGGTTTGAGTATAAGTTTGGAACACTAACTTTTAACCACTTCTCCATAGCTTTTATATAGATATTAAATTTATACGTAAGACATAAAATGAGTTAAGTAACTAAGTATGGGTATTTTGTCAGCATGTAACCCATTACGATGATTAATATATGGTGATTAAGAAGTCTAGGATTCTTGAAGGAAGTGAAGAATCAATAAAACACTTGAGGTGAGTTTACCATGGGTATATGTCCCTATATATCTAGTTTGATGTTTTAATGATTTCATTCTATATGATAATCTTTATGTGCATTATATCTACTATATGTATTACTGTCATTGCATGAAATTTGATTTTAAAGAAAGGGTCACTCACTTGAAAGCTTTGTTGATTTGAAAATGATTTGGCATCCTACAGGTCATTCACATAGGATGGGAGACATTATGGGCATTCATTATGTCTATGCCATATTTGACTTGAGATGAAGTGGTTAGATTTCTAGATAATCGTCACTTGTAAAAACGAGGTTTGCTACCCCTTGTATGGTACCTGTGTGATGGTTCACAAGTTACATGACTTAGAACTTGAACGAGCACTTGAAAGTGTATGAGTTGTTTTGTGCTACTTAAAGCCTAAATTAGAATGGGAATTTGAATGTGTACAAGTAGAGTGGTTCTTCCATACACGAGCCTTATATTAACCATTTATGTGAGCTTGGATTATTAAGATAAACTTGGTATTGGAATTATCTCATTTTGAATTATTAAATTATTGGAAATTTTTATTGATAATTATTAGCTAACTATTGTTGGATTATTTAATTATATTGAAACTTTGATTCTGTTGTAGGTTATTAACCCGTTTGACTTTGAATATAGGTCAAAAGCACATTGGATATTAGATTATTAAACTTTTGGAAACTTGATTATTTTAAATTGGTTTTGAAAGTTTGAATTTAGTTTAAGGAAATATATCATTCTTACTCTAGAAATGGTTAACCTCGAGTATTCTCACTTGGCTTTTCAATGCCTAACTTTAATTTGGCATGTGGGAAAATTGAAGACTTTAGAGATGAGGAATAAAGAACGCGAGGACATTTAGAAGGCCAGGACTTGTAATGGTTTATTTGAACTATGTTTAGATATTGTTATTGCAACCTCACTATTTTGAAAGTTAAAAACTTGTGTTGAACTTTGGAAGCATATTTTTCGCACTTTAAACATTGAAAACTTTTGAATTAAAATACAATGATTTTAAAATATGATTTAAAACTACCCTAGCAAGGGGTGTTTCAAATCTTGTTAGCTAAAGGGATTATTTTTTTCGTATATCTTCTCAACTTCAATGACTTCTCAATTCTTACCATGGGTCTTCAAGCGCTTTAATTAATGACACACTAGCTGATATGACTTATATATTATGATATTTCACTGATAGTTTGTAAGTTTTTATTAAGTACATTATCGTTAGTGAACTATCTTAAGCCGGTTAGGCTTTACCATATTCATGGCAATAGTAAAACATTCATTTATGGTTTGGGGGAGTGACTTATTGCTAGACACGTACAATTGTATGTATAATTGATTGCTTTTGTCCTTGCACACGTGGATCACACATGAAACAATGAATTTTCTATAATTATAATTATATATGAACTTATGGGATCACACATAAAGATTGTTAAAATGACATGAAATAAATAATATATTAATAAGTGACGAATTTATTATTTACCAACTAGAATATAATTTGTAATTTACTATTTATTGATGAAAATTAAAATAAATAAATAAAAAGAGTTTGTTTATTCATTAAATAAAATAAAATAAATTATTTTAATATAGGCAATTCAGTAAACTAATTTATAAGTTTTGGCTACTTAATTGGTTGGCATGAAAATACTTTCTCAAGGCCCACCCAATAGTTCCAAGTACAAAAGATAGATTGGCTGTGCGTTACAGAAATAAGTCATTACTCATTACTGAAAGCCTTAATACTGCCTCTCCCACACCTTTGAAAATCGGTTCCCCGTATCCCTTATATCCTTTGGTCGATGATTAAGGCAAGCAAGAAGAAAGATCATCCTATGATTGTTAGTTTCTAGAAACATTCATATCATCTCGTGCGGATACCAGTAGCGGTAATCAATCTTGATTACTGTCTCCTACATCAAAGAATCCTTATATTGTGAGTCATGAATTTATAACATTATATGGGTTGTATTTTAGGTTGATTATAAGCTTTTTAAATAGACTACACTTTTGTGAATTATAAATTTTAATCTGTTAATTCTTCTATTGTGTATGATTCATTTAATTGTTTTTGAATCATATAATTCCCATCACCATTTACCACCCACCGTATGCACCACTACGAAGGAGGCCCATACTTATTGTCGATAATATTAAGTTACTTCTCAGTTCTCACCCATTCAATTGCATTAATCTCAAGCTTCTACATTCAACACCATAATATGTACAATCGTCGCAATTACACATAAAACAACATTTAAGTTTTTGGGTTACGTTTCAACCAAGCAACAATCAGTTGTATTACATTCAGGATCCCATTGAAAACCCCAGAACTGTCCTAAAAGCTCTTGTGTGAAAAGTCTATTTTCCAACTCAGAACACCCATATGGTCGTATGACTAATTTTCCTAGCCTTCATACAACTCTTGGGCATAAAATACCTTGATGGGGTCCACTGTAAATGCTTATATGTACCACTGTAAACGCACACTAGTATGAAACTTCATATGGACAGCCTTATTGAATATAATGTGAATGACATACGATAGTGTACATACATTATATCATGGAGAGAAAGGCATTTGAAAGTGTAGGAAGGCCAACCGAGCAAAGCTCGTTTAGAAAATAATTGAAGATAGAAAATAACTAATGAAATCAAACAAAAGTGGCAGGATACTCTTACACATTTCCACCGTCTCGAATGATTTAGGAGAGACATTAAGAGATTGATAAATAGAAAACACTTTATCCGAAACAAAAAAATGAGAGATAAATTCATAAATGTAAATTATATTTTATGAAGTTCTATATAAAGTAACTGATGTTTCATCAACATATCGGTTTAAGCCAACCTCACATTAATGGTCATACAAACATCACATTAGACTCACCACCTAAGTATATTTTACTTCACCTTAGAAACAATCATATTCCATCAATGTCAGTAGTAACCTAATTTTCTTCATTTTATCAGCTAAAATATGTAGATTTCTTCCTAAACATTAAACCTTTAACTTTAATTTAGCAAAATGCAGACTATCTTACAAACAATTCGAAGTTACAATATCAAAATAATTTTGTAAAATCCGCCTTGAGAGAATAGGTAGTTATCTTACAGTATTTTCAAAGGATAATCAACTTATAATAGGATAGCTCTCATTACGATATTTTAATGAGTAACACTTTTGTATTGTAGTCATGGACGAACCTATTATAGAGTCTGGCACACGAGCTACCTCTCAAATTTTTCCGTCAAATATAAATTCAGTACAAATTTGTTGGTAATTCGTCAGTACATGGTTTTAACGACGGATTTGTCACGAACCAATGCCTATAAAAATTGTTAAAGTGTTAATAGAGTTGAATATCACTCAATATGCTACCATTGAAAATTTTTATCTTATCCCATAATTTTTTGGGGGATTGACTATTTATACCTCTTTTAATTTCTGAAGTTACCTCTAGATCATTACATCTATTTTTTTCTTAAATAACTATAATGATTACACAATAATTTAATTTTTTTATCTATAATAAGTATAAAATCATTAAGTAATAATCATTACCTTCATTTTTTTTAATATACAAATCATCTCTTTTTATTATATACAAAGTATATTAAATATACTTTTTATATAAATTTATTATTTATAAATGAAATATAAATTATTTATATGTATTTTATGAACATATTTATAATAATAAAAGACAATTACGAAAAACCAAATATATTCAGGTTCTCTAGTCAAATCCAACCATAAATTTTGGTGGTCGAAGGTTTTGGTGGGTCGAATGCCTGAAGTCAGTGGCGGAAGATTTTGGTAGGTAGGATGTCAGTGGCGAAAGGCTGTATACCGGAAGTTAGTGGAGGAAGGTTTTGGTGGGTTGGATGTCGATGACCGAAGGCTGCATGCTAAAAGTCAGACCAAAGGTTTGGATAGGTTGGAACATAATTGTTTTGTATAACTAAATATTAATGCATGTATATAACAATGAATAATACAACTTAACTAGTTTTTTTAACGACAATTTAATTAGTTATATATAATAAATAAATTATATATTAATAAGTATGTTAAATAAAGTTGAAAATTATTTTAGTTTATATCGGTTTAAAAAAGCAAATCTGACAATTTATGTATTTGATAATCATATATGAAACATAAAAACTATAAATGAGTATAACATCGCCTATATATTAACACAAATTATATATATATATATATATATATATATATATATATATATATATATATATATATATATATATATATATATATATATATATATATATATATATATATACGTATTTGTATATGTATATGTATATGTACATGTACACACATAAATAAGTATCTAATTGCCTAAAAGCTTCGTGGTAAATATAAATAAATTTACATATCTAGTTGAGTCTTTACACTTACTTCTTAGCACATTTCATTTATTTATGTTACTTAAAATATTTAATCGTGAAAGAGTTATAAATCTTTAGTTTTTTTTTTTAAGACAGAAAGCTATTTTAGCAAATTCAAAATTTAATAATAAAATCAAAAATAGTATTTAGAACTTTAGGGTTAATGTTATAAAATGACAACCAATAATATATAATTAGCTCTTTAGGTCACTTATCTTTTAATTGTATTAAATAGGTCACTAAATTTTTTTTTGTTCTCATTACGTCGTTGATGTAGATTTTAACTGGATAAACTGATATTGAATCATATGTGTTGTCCACTGTGCCTTTCAACATAGCACAATTTAGTTATTTATGTTATTCTAACACTGACATTGCATCCATAATGACATCTAATTTGACAAAAATACTCGAATGAAATGCACTCTAATAGTATAATGAGAATATAGAAAAATTTTAGTAATTTATTCAATACAACTAGTTATAAAACCCGTGTATTACACGGGATGATACAAAAAAATTATTAATTAAGAATATCTAAACATTAATAATTTTACATAAGAAATTTGTTTGTGTATCGTGACATCTTGCTTTTGATTTTTACTATTACGACTTTGTATTTTGATAAATATAATTGATTATGAGAATGTCACTGATACTAAAATCAAATTCACTATTATGGTTGGAGTCGTTCTTCAAAATATTATGACGTCAATTGTCTCTCTATTGTCTCCCAAATCATTCTACACATTGAAAAAATAATATGATATTAAAAATCAATTATTTTTGAAATTAAATGATAACAATTAATTTTGAAATTGAATGATAATTAAACCGATCATTAATGAGTTAGAAAGGTTTCAAACAAATTAGCTTTTTTTTTAAAATTTAAAATTATGAGAAAATGACACATGGCAAAATGAATATGGTGATGACATGTGGCTTTGAGTTACTTATTTATTAGGATAGGATTAACATATAAGTAACATAATGAATAAATTATGTATTATTGGTTGTCTTTTATTATATTGACCCATATATAATTTATAAAATTTAGTAAGTAATAAAAATAACTAAAAATTATTTATTTTCATGTGGATAATTATTAATTTTTTCTGCAAAAGAAAAAACAAAAAAAAACAATAATAAGACATTGATTGTAGTATTGGACAGTCGTAGTATTACATTTGGTTAAGTATTATATGTGGTTAATTGTAACATTGTGTTTGTATTTAGAGTTAAGTGCAAATTTGGTCTTTATGGTTTATCAAAAATTGTCATTTTGGTTCAAAAAGTTTTTGACTAGCATCACCGGTTCAAAATAGTAATTTTATTGCGGTTTTGGTCCAAAATTTTTGAAAATATTTGAAATGACGAATTTACCCTTATTATTTTCTTATTCGTTTTTATTTGTTTTAATATTTCAATGATTAAAAAACCCCACCCTACCCCTCTCTATCCTCTTCATCAAGAATCCTAAAATCAAAAAAAATCCTAAACGACAGGTCTGGAATACACATCGTAACCCCAAATCAAAAAACAAGTCTGAACATTAAAGGACATCAAAGAAATAGATGAACCCCAGTTGAAAACTCAATTCCTGAAAACTACTCTCATCAAGATCCCATTTCCCTTAAACTTGATTTAGAACTCATATTCTCGTTTCATCTACAATGAGCGATGGTTTCCCCGATGATCACTCAATGTCTGCAACCTTAATTGCCACCAAGAACGAAATTAGAAACTCACCGTCTAAAAACCTTCTGTCGGTGATTCCGGTTTTGTCAATCTTTTTATGGTAAAATCGAGTTGACGAGTAACGCATTCAGGCTGTATAATAACGCAAATACCAAACCGGAGAAGAATGGTGGCATTCGCTAAAAGCCACGGATAACGACGTACCACAGGCACCAACATCGATCACAAGAAAATGAAGAAGGAGAAAGATAGGATGGTAGTCGATGAGAGGAATCTTTGGGGAGAGTAATGTGTCGTTTTTTCGGTGAGGGTTCCTAACCCTATAAGATTGAGAGAGAGAGAGAGAGGGGAGAGAGAGAGAGAGATAGAGAGAGAGAGAACGAAGAAGGGGAAAGAGAGTTGTACGGAAGAAGAGAAGAACCGGTTAGGAGCCCGATCCTAACCGAGCTCGAGCTCGGCTCGGCACATTTACACCCTTAGTTGTGTACCTACACCTCTATAGAGATGTGGTCCATTGTGTAGTGTAAGATTTGGAGTTGTGATCCACTATGCTGTGTAAGATCTTCGCAACCGATCAACAATGTCATATAAAAGGAACTTGTGACTCACAGAGCCACCGTGCCCCTAAGATTGGCCGCCAGCCCCCATCTCTCCGGCCACAAATGCCTCCTCGGGACCCAAGAAACCCGTACTCCTTTGTTCATCATATTCTACCAGGCACGACGAACGGCAACAACTTTTCTCTGTAACGTCATCCATGCCTCCGGCTAACTCAGCATCGTCGATAACAGAAGAGAGGGCGGAACAAGCCTCACCATAATCCATCGTTCACCAGGATCTCGTTTACGGATTTAAGCAGCTCCACGCTGATGGTTCTAACCTCCATGTGTTCACCCTTGTAGTTTAAGCTAATCTCACAGTCGTTTTTTTTGTTAAATATCATTTCTTTAAACGTAACCATGGAACTCGATTAACCTATACTTTGCAATAGACGAAAGTGATATTTCTTGGAGAATTGAGACACCTGATTAAATTCTCAATTAAATTCGCTTGATGGTTCTAACATCCATGTGTGGAAGGATTTAACAGGAAAGAGGGAATGAGAGAGAGTGTGTGTGGGGGTAGTGGGGTAGGGGTGAGGGTATTTTTCTTTCTTTTTTATTAATAAAATATTTAATAGGTTTAGAAAAAAGGAAAAAGAAATTAAAAGAGGCAATGTGGTCTTTTTACCTAAAGCAAGGACCATGATTGTTAAGTTTATATAACCATAGGGACCTTGAGTGTGAAATTTCAAAGTTGGACCGAAACTAAAAAAACAAATGTAAAACTAAGGGGCCGTTTGGGTGTGCTTATAAAACTGCTTATTGACTTATTGGTTTTTTGGAAAAGCTATAAGTCAATAAGTAAGGGCCTCCTTACTTATTAAAAACTGCTTATTTCCCCTTCCTTATGACTTATAAGCAGTTTTTAATAAGTAAGGAGGTCCTTACTTATTGACTTATGGCTTTTCCAAAAAACCAATAAGTCAATAAGGAGTTTTATAAGCACATCCAAACGGACCCTAAATAGAGACATTATAACGCATTGCAAAATGAGCTCCTAACCTAAAACCCACGCTTAGTTGCCAACGGCAGTTTTGTTTCTCAGTGAACCCTAATGTACCATGACACGAAAATGAAGCACAAAGCTTTATTCGCTGCCTCTCATGGCCGAATTGCCCAAAACCCTTGTCAGCAAACACCTCCTGAAACTTCTCAAATCCAAAAAAGACCCGGTCTCAGCTTTATCCCTATTCGATTCTGCCCTCCGTCACCCAAATTACTCTCCAACCCCTTCCGTTTTTCACCACGTTCTCCGCCGTATTTCAGAATCTCCAACACTCCTACCTCATGTGGCGCGAATAATAAATTTGATTCAAACCAAGAAATGCATATGCGCTGAAGATATCCCATTGATTGTTATCAAAGCGTATTCCAATAACGCCATGGTTGATCATGCATTAGACCTTTTCCAACGAATGACTGAAATTTTTGGGTGCGAACCCGGTATAAGATCTTACAACACTCTGCTCAATGCTTTGGCTGAATCTAATCAATTCAATCGCGCGGATTTATTTTTTAAAAACTTTAGAAGGATGGGTGTTTTCCCGAACTTGGAAACTTACAACATATTGATCAAAATTTTGTGTAAGAAAAAGCAATTTGATAAAGCAAAGGAAATGCTGAATTGGATGTCTGAGAGAGGAATGGCTCCAGATGTGTTCAGTTATGGTACTCTGATAAACGGACTAGTGAAAAGTGGGGAAACGAACAGTGCATTGAAGGTGTTCGATGAAATGTCAGAGAGAGGAGTAACTCCAGATGTGATGTGTTACAATATTTTAATTGATGGACTTTTCAAGAAAGGTGATTTCTTGAAAGCAAACGAGGTGTGGGAAAGGTTGGTAAACTCCTCATCTGTGTATCCAAATGTAGCTACTTATAATGTAATGATTGCTGGTTTTTGCAAGTGTGGACAGTTCAAAGAAAGTCTAAAAATTTGGGAAAGAATGAAGGAAAATGAACGAGAAATGGATCTGTTTACATACAGCACAGTTATAAATGTACTTTGTGAATCAAACAACATTGAAGGTGGCATGACAGTTTTCAAAGAAATGGTTGCCAAAAGTATATCTCCTGATGTTACAATATACAATACCTTGCTCAATGGGTATTGTCATGCTGGAAAGATTAATGAATGCTTTCATCTATGGAATCTCATGGAGAAAGATAACTGCAGAAATATCATCAGTTTCAATATCTTCATTAAAGGATTGTTTGACAACAAGAAAGTGGATGAAGCTATATCTCTATTTCAACTATTACAAGAAAACCCTTCTGTTATAAATTCCACCACTTATGGCATTTTGATCCATGGATTATGCCAAAACGGGTACATGGATAAGGCTTTCACAGTCCTAAAAGAAGCACAAGGTAAAATTAAAAACAACCATCTTGATGTTTATGCATTTTCTTCAATGATCAATGGGTTTTGTAATGCTGGAAGGTTAAACAATGCAGTCCATGTGTTCGATCTAATGCTTACAAATGGCTATACTCCAAACACAAATGTTTGTAACACACTAATAAAAGGCTTCATTCAAGCTCATAAAATTAAAGATGCCATCAACTTCTTTAATAAAATGGTGACAAGTGGTTGTCCTTGTTCCCCGACTATTGTCACTTACAATACTTTAATTGATGGATTATGTAAAGCACAAAGATTTGATGAAGCTTATAGTCTTGTGAAGGAAATGTTGGAAAAGGGATTAAGGCCTGATATGATCACTAATAGTTTGTTAATGCGTGGATTATGTCATGACATGAAAGTGGACATGGCTCTTAAGTTATGGAACCAGGTTCTTGAAAATGGTCTCAAACCTGATGTAATTATGTACAATATTATAATTCATGGGCTTTGTTCTGTTGGGAATGTTGAGTATGCATTAGAGATGTATTTAAAGATGGGTGAGGTTAAATGTGTGGCGAATCTTGTTACGTTTAATACTCTAATGGAGGGTTTTTACAAAGTTGGGGATTTTGTAAATGCGTCGGTTATATGGGGGAGGATTTTGAAAAGTGGGTTTCGGCCTGATATTATATCTTATAATATTGTTCTTAAAGGGTTGTGTTCTTGTCATAAGATACAAGATGCTATTCGTTGTTTGAATGATGTTGTGGCTATGGAGATTGTACCAAGTTTTATTACTTGGAATATACTTGTGAAGGCGGTTTTGCATTCGCAGCCTACAATGAGGCCACAATATAAAAGGTAATTTTGCACAAACTTATTAAATACTCTAGTACAATAATGTTTATAGGCTACAATATTACAAATATCTTTTATGTAACTAAATTTAAAAAACGGGGGAAATAATGCATCAAGTGTAGTAGGTTGTTGGTTAAAGAGATGATACCAACAATGTATGTTGATGCTAAAGTGAAGTCGTATGACGTATAGTCCAAAGTAGCAAGGTCATATTTTGGGTTATCTCTCATACTATATTTGTAATATTTTTATTAAAAGGAATAAGTTTAAAAAAAAATATTTCGATATTAGCATCATCTTATTATAGTGGTATTTTTGGTGATTCTACATATATCACCAAAACCATAATGATGCAAAAGCAAAGTAGCATGATATATCAGTCCGAAGAGTTGAGATCATACTTTGGGTTATTCACCATGCGATATTTATACTCGTTGAATTATTATTTTTACAAATTAACGTAGAATTTAAAATAATAATAATAATACGTCACTCTTTCTTATCCTGTTCTTTTTCGGTATCTATTTTCTGTGTTTCGCCTAACATCTTCTGTTCATAGGTCAATTGTGTAACAAGACCTACCAAAATTACGCCAAGAATCGCGCCTTTTCTCCAATCAAACGACTGAGAGATGAAGGAATCGATCAAAGAGACGCTAATCAAGCCGATTAATCCAAGGTAAATGTTTCTTCTAGTTTTCAATCCTGCTGTTTGTTTCGTCAATTCTTTGATCTTTTCGGCTTCGGTTTTTGCTATTGTTGGGTCAACAGGCTTGCTTGGACCTAAATTCTTGAAGAACAACCCTTCGTTTACTTCGTTCTGGAATCGAACTTCAAACTCATCTAACTTCTTCTGATTCTCCTCTATCTCCAGCTTGTTTGATTCCGCTGATTCTTCAAATGCTTGCATTTGGCTTTCGATATTCCCCATTATCTGTAAATAAAAACAATCGACGAAATATCAGACTCAAACTCAGCGTACGTGAATCAAAATTTGGGGGTAATCGGTATCGGTATAGTAAATGATTTGACAAACCCTAGCACTGGCTTCTTCGAGTTCTTTGCGGGCATTTTCGCCAACTTGGTCGAATTCCGCATTTGCTTCTTCAGCAAACTGTGTAAGATAATCAGATCGTTCATCTAAGAAATCGGTGAGCCGAACTTTTTGGGCTTGAAGCATTGCGATTCTCGCTAGAAGCTCTTGCTTACGGGCATCACCTTCTTCAGGGGTAGTATTGGTGTTTGCATCGGAGTCTTTGGATCTGCGTAGGAACAGCCGTGAGTGGTGGTGGTTCTTGATCGATGAATCTGTCCTGTGAAAGAAATCATGTTTCGTTGTTGTAGTGAAGGTGGTTGTTTGTATGGTTTTCAATGAAATCATGGCTTTCGTCTCTGTTTCTGTTTTGAAGCATTTTCGGACCTCATATTACCTACGTTATCTTATTTTGCTGTTATCTCCATTTTCCAGAGCAATTATTACTAAACCCAGAGCAACAATGATGTGGCTAGTTGTATGATGGTATAGATTTGGCACTTGTTGACCTGGAAAAAGACATTAGCATCTACGTAACTTATATGCGGAAGATAGTTTTTGTTTTCTTGATTTAATTTATCGACTTAAAACATTTGACAAAACTAACCCTACTCTCACATCAATAACAATGACATCACTAGAAGGTTGAGTTGCTTATTAAATATTTAAACTTAATATGTTTTGTATTGTCAAATAATTATCCCATGATTTCCATTCAATGGATTTAAGCCTTCAAGTTATATAATGTATTCTGCATTTTATGGAACTGAAGCCCATTAGGTGTTGGCCCTTTGTGAGTTGCCTTAACAGTCCACAAAGTAGTTGTTGGGCCACTTGTGGGCTGCATAATAATGGTATTTGCTAATTTGCTTATTTGCTATATATATTCTTTCCTATTTCTCTTACAAATATAAATACCACATATTCTCCATATTGATTTTCTTACCAAAACATTTAAGATGACAAAACAAATTTGGTTTGGACTATAAGGATTATTTCTTGGAAAAGAAAAAAACATTCCACTGTCTCACGTTCAGTATAGGGCTTTGGCGACTCCGATTTGTGAGGTTCTCTGGGACTTGAAATTAGTGAGAGATTTAAATATATATTTGGTTTATTGCTGTTATTTATTTTGCGATATTTGTTCTGTAATATATATTTATTCTAATATTGCGCTTCATGGGAGGATAAAATATATCAACGTTGATATTCAATGGTAAGGGACAGGGTGTTTGAAGTTGTTATTAAGGTTGAGAATGTAGAATCTTTACACTAAGGTGTTTGTTTCTTTTTTTAAGAGATAAATGGTCTGTGGTCTGCGGACCATATCTGAAGAAAAAAATGTGAACTAAATGTCTGCAATCTGCAAGAAAATGATTGTTTTTTAAAGTATGCAGAGTATTAAAATAAACTAAATTATTAATCAAATAATATATTTTTTATATTTAACTTTTTATTTTGTCAATTATCTTTTATCAATAATTATCTACAATTTATATTTAAAATATTTTTTTAAGTTATAGGAGGTAAGAATATGCAAAATACTTTAGTCTATGTCTGTGAGAAGAAGATGATCCGTAGACCTTTTTAGGTATGCGGTTTTCGAAAAAACAAACGTCTGTACGCCACCTGCGGACTTCAAACAAGAGAGACCAACAAGGTTTATAGACATAAAACAAAAGATACCCTAAGTGATTGATGTTTATACAAAATCCCTTCGGGCAAACCAATACAATTATTTGTGCGATAAGCTTGGATTTTACAAGGCTTTCCAAATTTACATTAAGGAAATGTGTTGAAAGTCATGGACTTAAAACATTGATTCAATCTAAAATTTGTAAATCGTTAAATGTATTTGTGTTAATGATAATTTTAACTTATTTGTTGAAACCGCAATTAAGTTGAATTAAAGAAGTGTGCGGGTATAAAATGACAACTTGATGAAAGATAAGGTTTAAAGTTGAATGAGTTCGCGAGAATCGTTGAAGCTGCAATGCTATGAGGTATGAGGACATCCACAGGACACCAAGAACACTGTCACGTCAGCGCCATCTCATCAGGACATCCCCGGGACATACCTAAAGAAATGGTATTTGCTCATTTGCTTAAAAAAAGCAGCAGACATAGGACCTTGAACTAGCCGCAATAGTATTTGCATTAAAGATATTCCAAATTCCAAATTTATAACGATCATAAAATCTTGAAGATTTGTTTTACTAGAAAGACTACATCATGTGGCAATAACGCTGGATGGAGTTGTTAAAATATAATGATTATTATATGTTATATCACTCTAGGGAGGCTAATGTGATTGCTGAAACATTGACTCGAAACAAATGCCCTATCTGGTTCAAATCGGAGCATATCAATATGATAAATCATATATTCGGATGGTCAAAAATGCTTCAAAATAAGCGTTGAATAATGATAAATTGGTAAGCAAAAGGATGGTGAACTATGTCAATCACCTTGGTGAGAATAATAAAGGGTTAAAAACTTTCAATGGGATACATTAGATTTGAGGTATGGTAAGGTAGGGATATTTCCTTTAAAGGATGCATAATATTCATGGCACTTGGTACTCCTTGGAAGTATAAATATGTATCAAACACTTAAGCCACTTTATTGGTGGCCCATATTAGAACGAGATGTTGGAAAGCATGTAGACTAGTGTCTAATTTTTCAACAAGTAAAATTTTATCATAAAAAACCACAACAATATGTCTTGTTGTTGCCAATACCCATTAGAGAATTGGACAAAGTCACCATGGATTTTGTGACAAAATTTTCCCACACCCTACAAGGATATGGTTCTATAAAGGTGATTATGGATAGGGTGACCAAAGGATATTACAATGAAGATTTGTAAAACTTTACATAGAAGTATTGAAGTTATATGGGATACCCTTATCCACCATTTCAAACTAGGATACTTGTTTCACCACTAACCTTTGGAAAATTTTCCAAAAGCAAATGGGAATGCAAATTGTGAGGAACATGACTATCGCCCACAAAATAATGCCCAAATTGAACATACCATCCAAACTCTTGAAGATATTTTTAGAGCCTGTGTTGTAGAATTTGGAGGAAGTTAGGATGATTATACAACATTGATAGAGTTTGCATACAACAATAGTTATTATTTGAGTATCAATACGACATCATATGAAGATATATATGAGAGACCATGTAGAACTCCTACTTGTAGGACATAACCTATAGAAAAGCCTCTAGCAGGATGCAGAATAATGCAAGAAACTAAAATAAAGATTAAGCATATTTGAGACCACATCTGTATCACTCAATATAGATAAATGATCATATGTCAACAAAAGAAGGAAGTCATAGAATTACATGAAGGAGATATGGCGATGTTTAAATCTCCCGAATGGAATAATGTTATTGGATTTTAGAAAGGATGAAATTTAATCCCAAGATACATCCAACCCTTCAAACTATTGACAAATGTAGGAGAGGGGGTATATAAGATTGCTTTATCAAAAAAATTCAATGGATAGACAATATATTCCATATGTCTTAACTTTATAAAAGTCTCATTGATGAAACTCAAAGAATATGTCAAGATCAATACAAAGCTAATACATGCAAAAGAACCTGACATCGTTTTAAATTACAAAATAAAGAAGCTACAAAGCAATGAGATAGATATGGTTATGGTAAAATGGTATCATCGTAAGAGAGAAAATGTATAGGAGTCTGATGATAAGTTCAAGACTAAATACCCATATCTGTTTGCATGTAATTAATTTTTGGTACATATCTTATTTTTAAGGTAGGTAGCTTATAATACCTACATTTTCTTATGGACCTTGGCATAGTATATTATATGGAACTTGATTCTTAAACAAACTTTATGTTTCGAAAATAAGTTAAATGGCTAAATTTTACTATGCGTTAAATGGTTAAAAATGACTGAAATGGGTGCTTGGGTCACTTTCATAAAAATGATGAAAGGCAACATCTCATCTTATTAAGGTGACAATATATGTTGTTTAGCATGTGTGGTATTGCAGCCGATTTCCTAGTATGTGTACTGAATTTGAGAAAGGGATGAAGTTGGAAATTGGCGGAGTTGATGAATCTGTTTAATTTACGCGACGCGTTATCTTGAGGAACGCAACAAACTCTTAAAACTACAATGCTAGAATTTAGATACGTTTATAAGTACAATGCTAAAATAATTATCGGATAGGACACGAGATGTATGTAGAAAGTTACACATAGCGATGCAAATGCTACACATCACAAAAGGAGATGTGACACGTTGAAACTGACATAATAAATGTACTAAAAGGTTTAAGTAGGTCTACTACATCATCTCACACAATCTTTGCATATCAAAAATAAAGAGAACAATAAGTAAGAGAGATTTTGAAGTCTGTTTGGAAAGGAAATTTAGGGATTTCATCCCTCTTGACCAATTGAAATGAGGATTCTTGGAAGGTTGTAGCTAAGGATGTGAAATTTTGAAGAAATTAGGGCTTTGGTAAGAAGGAAGCTAATTACAAAAGCTCAAGTTGAAATTGTTGTCTTCTCCAAGCTCTTAAAGGTATGAAACTTATCTTTATGATTTAGTTGAGGTGTAGATATTTATATTGGTGATTTTAGTGTTATCAACATATTTTGGTGTAGTTAGGATTAATATTGAGATATGTTGAGTTCTTTTTACGTTTCGAGACAGAAGGTGCGGAGTGCACACTCGGATAGATAAATATGGACGCTGGTTTACGGGAGTCCTGGGAAAGTTCTCCCTGGGGATGGGGTTCCAAGGGGCTCTGCCCCTTGGCATGGGTTCCAATCTTGCATCCAATGTGAAGTTTTTCCTGCCAAAAGCCCAATTTTGCATCCAAAGTGAAGTGGGCATATTCCCCATCTATTGGCCGTCATTTATATAGGATATTAGATGTTTCCATAAGTTTATAGTGAAATCGAAAAAGAAAAATCTCTAAAAAAGCAAACTATTGGAAGGTATTCATTGTTTTGAATCTTTGATTTGACATGAAATCAAAATTATTGCGTTATTGGATTATCCCAATTCAGATTTTGTGACACCTTAGGCTATAGAGTTGAAATCATAGATTTTCAAAAGTGTTTGCATACATGATCCTTGAATTATCCTAAGTGATTTAGTTATTGATATTTGAAATGCTTTATTTTAACAATTTAAAAGAGAAATATGATTATTTGAAGTAGTACTTGTTTATTTAGTAGTGTCTTGAGGTTCAAACTGGACCTTAAGGCTACAAGCCTTAGTGTCTTATTTATGTGGTTGGAAATGAGTCAAAAAAAGTTGTGGTAAAGGACTGAAATGGTCTGGAATAAAACAGATCGGTGTATGATCGCTCACAAATAACGTGACGCGTAGTGTTAGCAAACATGACACGTAATCCTTGAAACCCCGATGGAACTTATTGCAATACACTGCAGGCGACGTGTTCATATGTTGGGATGCGATGCTTCTTTATAAAAGATTGCATCCCTTATGATTGTTTTGAGTTAAATTGGGCCGATTGGTCCTTGTTAGGAATTATAGTGTTACTAAGGCTTTTTAAAAGGGGGTGAGAATGAGCTATGAATGCTTATATAAGTGAAAACCTATTGTAGGTTGTTTTCAAGTAAAGGGTGTATTGTTTAGGTATAACATTGACATACTATGCTTCTAACTGTGTTTGACTAACAGCTGAGTAACCGTTTCTTTCCCCCTTATTTATGTTGGTAATAATATTAGGTATATGTACCTGTGTGGCTAGAAATGTATGGGCCTAAGTAGCTGGGGAGATAAATGCCTAAGTGGCTGGCTATGAAAGTGCCTTAATGGTTGGGTATGTTACTATTATTGGAGATTTAGTTAGCTTTGATTAGGGGTGCAAATGAGCCGAGCCGGCTCGCGAGCTACCCGGGACCGGCTCGATAAAAGCTCGGCTCGAGACCGGTTTTAAACGAGCCCGAGCCGAGCCCGAGCTTAAATATAAGGCTCGTTTATTAAACGAGCCCGAGCCGAGTCTGTGTCACCAAGCTCGATTAGGCTCGCGAGCCCTAAACGAGCCTATATATATAATATTATATATATATATATATATATATATATATATATATATATATATATATATATATATATATATATATATATATATATATATAATATTTGTTTTACGGACTTAGGATTTACTCCTGCATTAGAGTAAACGAGCTTGTCAACGAGCCCGGGCCGAACTTGAGCTCGTTTTGGCTTGTTAAGAATTAAACGAGCCGATCTCGAGCCTGAGCCGAGCCTGTGTATTTCTTAACGAGCCCGAGCCAAGCTTAGGTCCATAAAGCTCGTAACGAGCCGAGCCCGAGCCGAGCCCTATATATTTCTTAACGGCTCAGGCTCAGGCTCAGGCTCAGGCTCAGGCTCAGGCTCAGGCTCAGGCTCAGGCTCAGGCTCAGGCTCAGGCTCAGGCTCAGGCTCAGGCTCAGGCTCAGGCTCAGGCTCAGGCTCAGGCTCAGGCTCAGGCTCAGGCTCAGGCTCAGGCTCAGGCTCAGGCTCAGGCTCAGGCTCAGGCTCAGGCTCAGGCTCAGGCTCAGGCTCAGGCTCGGGCTCGGGCTCGGGCTCGGGCTCGGGCTCGGGCTCGGGCTCGGGCTCGGGCTCAGGCTCGGCTCGGCTCGTTTGCACCCCTAGCTTTGATGACTTAGAACCAGTAGGGAGTTGTGGTGAGATTCAATGGAAATAGATGGAGAGGCGTTAATACTCGGGTCTATTATGAAAACTATTGTATGATTATGCGTGTATTGTTGGTTGTGATGATTTTTCTGTGTCTTTTTGTATTTGTATGAATTGTTATTTGTGTTAACTATTGGTTGCTCACTAAGCTCTTGTAGCTTACTGTTATGTGTTGATTAACTTTTCAAGACCCAGTAATCTCGTGAGGAAAAAAGAAGTAGCAAATCAATAGGACAACTTGTAGCAGTTGTATAGTTTTGGTCTTAATGTAGTAAGCCCGACTCAAAAGAAGAATGTGTATCCAAATGTTTGTAATATCCTTTTGATACTATTTATATGCTTTTTCGATTATGAAAGTACACCTTAGAAAGGATGGATCTTGATTGTTAATAAGTACATTCGAAATATTTTAAACAAATTTAAGTGTACTTTGTATTAATAAGTCGAGTCTGTAACACCCCAACTTTTACACCATTTTTTTAACTTATTTCACATTTATTTTATTTTACAAAACGTTTTATTATACAACGGGGTATCACAAATTTGCATCACAAACCATAGTTCAAACCTGTCTAGTTTACATTCTTTTACAACAGTGTTTACAATCCCGCACCCGACTCTTTTAATGCCTTTCCTGCTTACCTGAGTACATAGCATTTAAAACAAAATACGTGAGACATAATGTCTCGTGAGCATTATGCGTTTAGACCCAAAAACAGTTTACCAAAAATATCATTATTCTTTAGACTTTCAATATTTCTTTTTCCTGTGAGCGCACCCACAGGTATTCCTTGTTTCTTTCTAATAGTACATTCCTACGAGCGCACCCGTAGGTTTTATACGAGACGCACCCGTATAGCTACTTCCCCAATAGCATGAAACGAATTCATCTATCAAGGTAAGACAACTACTTCGCGACGGGAGGTACCATCCCAGTAGTGTCTTATTGCCACCCCTACCGCAGCAGGCAGTGGTCTTTATCCGGATACTAAGCAACTCATTTTCATGGGCAATTCACATTATTAATTCACTGTGTTTCTGATTCTCTTTCTTTATACATTACAAGCATATTTTTCATAAAAAAATCCGTTTAAAGTCATAAAACCTCTTTGACTCCAAAACATTTTTAAATAAAATTCATTTTGCTATGTACCCGAAAATCCACATAACACTCACCTCGAGTCACCTAGGAGTTATTTAGCTTCTTGAACTCCTTTTCCTTTCACTTGGTTATTCGTATTTGAACCACCACCTATTATTTGAAAAATATACATTTATATTCAATTCATATATATATATATATATATATATATATATATATATATATATATATATATATATATATATATATATATATATATATATATATTTATAACAATTAATTTTACAGCACAAGAGTGCCATACTATGCAACTACTGATTATAATTAGGCTACAACGCTCATTACCATAACTTCCTTTAATTTGTAACTTTTCCCGAAATACGCGTATTTTACTACAGTACCCTCGGGAAGTCGTATTTTGGTTCCGACAATTTTCTACAAAGTTTTAGGCCATAATAAACCTATGTTTAAAATTTGGGATCAAACGGACAAATATTGGTCAAAATCTAAAAACTCAAAATCTCACTGCATGGTCGCCTCGCGACGCGACCAAGGGTGCTGTCGCGACGCGAAGACCACATGCTTCGCGACTCGACCAAGTGTCTGCTCACGACTCGAAGACTACAACCTTCGCGACTCGACCAAGTGTCGGCTCACGACTCGAAGGCTGCCAGCCTCGCGTCGCGACCAAGGGCAGGAGCGTCGCGGCGCGAGCGCTGCTGGTGCAGACCAGAATGTCCGATTTTTTGTGCTGTAAATTCCATTTTTCCATATTAAGCTCTTTATGACTTACTTAATCGTTTTAGACTCATTCCAGGACCAAAACTCATCTTTTAAACAAGTCTTTTAACCTTGGAATCACTGATTCCATCCAAATTCCACAAAAACCCGTTTTTGACATTTTTGGTCCAAAAATCCGAATTACCAATTTATAATTGTTTCTACTGGTTTATTTTGATCAATATAACCTCTGGAACTTATTATAAATCTTTGGAATCAATTTGATCATAAAAACTCACAATCTAGAGTTCTTGATCAAAATCTCAATTCCTTGATAATAGCAACCTACTTTCTCAACACCCTTAAGATTTGTGTGTTTACTTAGTTGTTTAAGCTTGTTTAGATGGAGGAAATCATAGGAACAACCTGAACCATGACCATGATTTCAGATTTCAGTTTGTCCCCGGGATGAACACACAAGAAATTAGGTTAGAAAGCTTGATTACTAACCTTCTTATTAAAGAATTCCTTCTTAAGCTTCAAAACTTGGCTTCTAATCCTGTGAATCCTCAATCTCTGCCCAAATTCTTGATCACTCTCGCTCTCTCCCGATACTTCTGAAATCTTCTGGGAGTTTAGAGAGTCTTCCCCCTTATTTATAGTTCCAAAAATTCCAATTTCAACCCCCTAGTTCCATTTCTCCTATTATGACCACAAAAGTCAAACTTTTAATTCACAAGTGTTTTATTTCTCACAATATTGCCATAAACACAAAATACTTCACATTACGATCCCAAAATATGGCAAAAGACCATTTTGCCCTTCTTTCTTACTTTACAATTACACATAATTATTTTACATTTTATTACAATTTCTCTCGGGTTCTTACAACCTCTCCCCCTTAAGAGGATTCCGTCCTCGGAATCTTCTCATAATTCGTAAAATTGGGATATCTTTTCTTCATGTCTTCTAAAGTCTCCCAAGTCAAATCTGAACCTGACGAGTGCTTCCATTTGACCAACACTAAATCGATTTCTTTATTCCTTAGCTTTTTGGTTCTCACTTCCAACATCGCTTCTGGTTCTTCTATCAGCTTATTCGGGGCTTCTACTTTTAAGTCTTTCAACGGGATAACAAGTTCACTCTTTCCAAAGTACTTTTTCAAATAACACACATGGAACGTATCATGTATACCACTCAGTTCACGTGGTAACTCTAGCTTGAAAGCTTGTTCGCCAATTCTTTTTAAGATCTTGAAAGGTCCAATGTATCTTGGACTCAGTTTACCTCTTTTTCCGAATCTGACTACGCCTTTCCATGGTGATACTTTGAGCATTACCAGATCACCTTCCTTTAGATCATAAGATCTCTTCTTCAAGTCTGCATAACTCTTCTGCCTATCTTGAGCAGCTTTCATATTAGCTTAAATTATTTTGATCTTTTCGTTTGTTATCCTCACAATTTCTGGCCCAGTCATTTTGGTCTCCCCCGCTTCCAACCAACATAAAGGGGTTCTACACTTTCTACCATATAAAGCTTCGAATGGTGGCATTCCAATACTGGAATGATAACTATTGTTATAAGAAAATTCCACCAATGGCAAGTGCTCGTCCCAATTTCCACCAAAATCCAAAGCACACGATCGTAACATATCTTCTACGGTCTGGATAGTTCGTTCACTTTTCCCGTCTGTCTGGGGATGATAAGCTGTACTCATTTTAATTTTTGTCCCCATACGTTCCTGTAGTGCCTCCCACAATTTTGAGGTAAATCGTGGGTCTCTGTCAGACACAATAGACAAGGGAGCTCCATGAAGTCTTATAACTTCATCCTTGTATATATGCGCCAACGTTTCCAATTGTGTATTTTCTTTAATCGCCAAAAACATTGCACTCTTAGTTAAACGGTCAACAATGACCCATATACCATTATGACCTCTTCTAGTTCTTGGCAACCCAAATATGAAATCCATGGTTATGTCTTCCCATTTTCCCGCTGGAATTTGCAGTGGTTGAGTATTTCCGTACGGGGCTTGGTGTTCCGCCTTCACCTGTGCACAGGTTGCACATTTAGAAATATACTTGACTATTCTTTTCTTCATTCCCGGCCACCAATATTGTTCTTTGAGATCCCGATAAGTTTTCGTACTTCCAGGATGAATGGAATACTTTGATTTATGAGATTCTTCTAGAATCAACTTCCGGATTCCACCTGCTTTTGGTACCCATATGCGGTTTCTGACTGTCTTCAGTCCTTGGGTATTTTCCCCAAACACCAAATCTTTTCCCAGCTTTTCCTTCTTTAAGTCACCTTTTTCCAATACTTGTTTCTGCGCGTCTTTGATGCTTTCTATTAGGCTTGATTTCAATTCGATCCTCATCAACCTCTCTTGACTTTTCTTTTCATGAAACTTCCTGCTTAAGGCATCTGCTACCACATTCGCTTTCCCAGGGTGGTAAGCGATTTCACAGTCATAATCATTTATTAGCTCCAGCCACCTACTTTGCCTCATATTGAGATCTTTCTGTGAAAATACGTATTGCAAGCTTTTATGATCCGTGTACAATGTGCACTTTGTTCCGTACAAATAATGCCTCCAGATTTTTAATGCAAACACAATTGCCGCCAATTCCAAATCGTGCGTTGCATACCGAGTTTCGGGTTCTTTTAATTGTCGAGAAGCGTATGCTATCACTTTTCCCCGCTGCATTAATACGCAACCCAATCCTCTATTAGAGGCATCGCTATACACCACGAAATCTTCAGTTCCCTCTGGTAGGGTAAGAACCGGCGCATTACATAACTTTTCTTTTAGTGTCTCAAATGCTTTCTCTTGTTCCGCCCCCCATTCAAATTTTACCCCTTTCCTTGTTAGCTTCGTAAGAGGTACTGCAATTCGTGAAAAATCTTGGATGAATCGTCGGTAATACCCCGCGAGTCCAAGAAAACTTCTCACTTCTGTCGGGGTCTTGGGAATTTCCCATTTCATCACGGCTTCCACCTTTGCGGGATCAACTTTGATGCCTTGGATTGAGACGACGTGTCCAAGGAATTGCACTTCCCTCAACCAGAACTCGCACTTCGAAAATTTTGCGTATAACTTCTCTTTCTTTAAGACTTCCAGTACCGTTCTCAGATGATTCTTGTGTTCTTCTGCATCCTTCGAGTAAATAAGAATGTCATCAATAAAGACGATAACAAACTTATCAAGGAACGGCTTGCACACCCTATTCATCAAATCCATGAAGATTGCCGGGGCATTCGTTAGACCAAAAGGCATGACCAGAAATTCATAATGCCCGTAGCGAGTGCGAAAAGCAGTCTTCTCAATATCTTCATTTCTTACACGCACTTGATGATAACCAGACCGAAGATCAATCTTGGAGAAATAGTCAGCGCCTTGTAATTGATCAAACAGATCGTCTATTCGTGGTAGTGGGTAACGGTTCTTGATGGTAATTTTATTGAGCTCGCGGTAGTCAATGCACATTCGCATCGTGCCATCCTTCTTTTTGACAAACAGCACCGGTGCACCCCAAGGCGACACACTGGGGCGTATGAAGCCTTTATCAAGCAATTCCTGTAATTGGGACATCAACTCCCGCATTTCGGTCGGGGCTAAGCGATATGGAGCACGGGCGATAGGAGAAGCTCCGGGTACAAGATCAATCCGAAATTCAACTTGTCTCTCTGGTGGCAAACAAGGTAAATCGTCTGGAAACACTTCTGGATATTCTTTCACCACGTCAATATCATGTATCGTTTTCTTTACTTTATCTTCCATTATTACATACGCCACATAGGATAAACATCCTTTCATCAAACATCTCCTGACTTTCGCTGTGCTAATCAAATTGGACATCCTCTTGGGTTTTTCACCGTACACATACACTTTGCTGCCACCTGGAATTTTCACTGACACTATCTTTTTTCCACATGCAATTTTCGCGTCGTTGGCTCCAAGCCAATCCATGCCAATGACAACATCAAAAGTCTTCACCCCAATTGGAAGGAGGTTCAACGAGAATTTCTGATCGTCTATACTCAGTTCGCAGCTACGGTACATATGTTTTATCTCCACCTTCTTGCCACTCGCCAGTTCAACCTCACATACCTGATCTAATGGTTCTAACGGTACATTGAATTTTTGGCCAAACTCACGGGACACAAATGAACACGTAGCGCCAGAATCAAATAATACATAAGCAGGCATCTGGTTAATTAATAGGGTACCTGAGACCACGTCTTGTGTCTCCTTTGCTTCTTCCCGGGTGAGTTGGAAGGCGCGAGTTTTCACCTTTTGAGGCTCCGTCTTTTTCTGTGCAGTTGATACCATGGTTTCGCCACCCTTCTTCGGACAGTTGAAACTATAATGCCTCTTTTCGTGACATGAGAAGCACTCGACTTCGCTGAGCTTCGGATAGGTACACTCCTTAGCCTTGTGGCCCGTTCTTCCGCAGTTAAAACAAGCTGTACTTCCCATCTTACATTCGCCCGTATGTTCTTTTCCACATTTCTCACACGTCTTCCGGTTGCCCTGCTTGGTTGACATCACTACCGATTTTCCCTTCTTATTCCAGCTACTACTCCCGCCACTGAATTTACGTTTATCTCCAGAAATTTGCCTCTCCATTGTTCTTCGTTTCCACACATCTTCAACATTTCTTGCTGCCGCAAATGCCTCATCCATTGTTACCGCCTGTTTCACTTCCAATTCATACTCCCAAGGTAGACCTTTCGCGTAACGGTTGATTCGTGCCCGCTCCGTATTATAAATGTTGCCCACAAATGGAAGCATATCGCTAAACTTCTTGGTGTACTCAGCAATAGTCATATTCCCCTTCTTTAAAGTAAGAAATTCATCTTCAAGTTTTTCTATGTCCCGAAGGGGACAGTATTTGTTCTTCAGGCGAGTAGTGAATTCGGTCCACGACCATTTGTAAATTACATCCTTCCCAACCAGTTCGTACAAGGTATTCCACCAAACTAACGCATCGTCTTTTAACATTCGTGAGGCATAATAAACTTTATCTTTCTCATGACACTTGCTGACCTCCAGTACTTGCTCCGTCTCCCGTATCCACCGCATCGTAACTTTCGGCTCAAAACTTCCATAGTATTCGGTTGGTTTACACGTCAGGAAAGTTTTGAAAGAACATCTCTTCTTGTCTTCTGTCCCCACACTATCTTCCTCTGTAACAGAATCTCCATTAGTGGGTCTCCAAGAGGCATCATCCGCTGAAGGATTAAGGTGCGGTTCTCCCAGCCGAGTATTCAGCATTTGACGCATATCTTCCCGCATTTCTGTTTTTAAATTGCTGATGAGATTTTGTATAGCCTCCAAAGTCACAGGTGGAGGTTGCGGTATTGGATTTGGGTTAGGACCCATGTTAACCTCATCATCAACGGGGTTACCCCCATGGGACGGAGTATGACTTGCTGCCCGTGCTTCACTCGAAAGGTTCTGATCACCGCTCGCCATTTACTATATAAAATGAATAAGATTTACGTTTATTATTCCACATAAGTATATTTATCAATATTTATACGGAAACTGTAGCATGTAATCTTTCTATGGAACTATTATTCCCAGTTATCTCTTTACTAATTTCCACAACCAAATCCCTCAGGTTCCCTCGTGACTTCACCATTTCCAAAGCATATCCTGTGGTTACCATAATACGAGCCCAATATTATTTTAACCACCTATATACTTTGGCTCTGATGTTATCACAATATCCCCTGGTTCATCGGTTTCTGTGGACTGCGATACTATATTTTACCAACTCTACCCCGTTAGTTAATACCTAGTACTACTACTTTAATTACTATTAATCCACTAGTTTAAGCCTAGGATGGTTACCCAACCTAATTCGCTTAAACCATGGCTCTGATACCAAATTGTAACACCCCAACTTTTACACCATTTTTTTTTAACTTATTTCACATTTATTTTATTTTACAAAACGTTTTATTATACAACGGGGTATCACAAATTTGCATCACAAACCATAGTTCAAACCTGCTTACCTGAGTACATAGCATTTAAAACAAAATACGTGAGACATAATGTCTCATGAGCATTATGGGTTTAGACCCAAAAACAGTTTACCAAAAATATCATTATTCTTTAGACTTTCAATATTTCTTTTTTCCTGTGAGCGCACCCACAGGTATTCCTTGTTTCTTTCTAATAGTACATTCCTACGAGCGCACCCGTAGGTTTTATACGAGACGCACCCGTATAGCTACTTTCCCAATAGCATGAAACGAATTCATCTATCAAGGTAAGACAACTACTTCGCGACGGGAGGTACCATCCCAGTAGTGTCTTATTGCCACCCCTACCGCATCAGGCAGTGGTCTTTATCCGGATACTAAGCAACTCATTTTCATGGGCAATTCACATTATTAATTCACTGTGTTTCTGATTCTCTTTCTTTATACATTACAAGCATATTTTTCATAAAAAAATCCGTTTAAAGTCATAAAACCTCTTTGACTCCAAAACATTTTTAAATAAAATTCATTTTGCTATGTACCCGAAAATCCACATAACACTCACCTCGAGTCACCTAGGAGTTATTTAGCTTCTTGAACTCCTTTTCCTTTCACTTGGTTATTCGTATTTGAACCACCACCTATTATTTGAAAAATATACATTTATATTCAATTCATATATATATATATATATATATATATATATATATATATATATATATATATATATATATATATATATATATTTATAACAATTAATTTTACAGCACAAGAGTGCCATACTATGCAACTACTGATTATAATTAGGCTACAACGCTCATTACCATAACTTCCTTTAATTTGTAACTTTTCCCGAAATACGCGTATTTTACTACAGTACCCTCGGGAAGTCGTATTTTGGTTCCGACAATTTTCTACAAAGTTTTAGGCCATAATAAACCTATGTTTAAAATTTGGGATCAAACGGACAAATATTGGTCAAAATCTAAAAACTCAAAATCTCACTGCATGGTCGCCTCGCGACGCGACCAAGGGTGCTGTCGCGACGCGAAGACCACATGCTTCGCGACTCGACCAAGTGTCTGCTCACGACTCGAAGACTACAACCTTCGCGACTCGACCAAGTGTCGGCTCACGACTCGAAGGCTGCCAGCCTCGCGTCGCGACCAAGGGCAGGAGCGTCGCGGCGCGAGCGCTGCTGGTGCAGACCAGAATGTCCGATTTTTTGTGCTGTAAATTCCATTTTTCCATATTAAGCTCTTTATGACTTACTTAATCGTTTTAGACTCATTCCAGGACCAAAACTCATCTTTTAAACAAGTCTTTTAACCTTGGAATCACTGATTCCATCCAAATTCCACAAAAACCCGTTTTTGACATTTTTGGTCCAAAAATCCGAATTACCAATTTATAATTGTTTCTACTGGTTTATTTTGATCAATATAACCTCTGGAACTTATTATAAATCTTTGGAATCAATTTGATCATAAAAACTCACAATCTAGAGTTCTTGATCAAAATCTCAATTCCTTGACAATAGCAACCTACTTTCTCAACACCCTTAAGATTTGTGTGTTTACTTAGTTGTTTAAGCTTGTTTAGATGGAGGAAATCATAGGAACAACCTGAACCATGACCATGATTTCAGATTTCAGTTTGTCCCCGGGATGAACACACGAGAAATTAGGTTAGAAAGCTTGATTACTAACCTTCTTATTGAAGAATTCCTTCTTAAGCTTCAAAACTTGGCTTCTAATCCTGTGAATCCTCAATCTCTGCCCAAATTCTTGATCACTCTCGCTCTCTCCCGATACTTCTGAAATCTTCTGGGAGTTTAGAGAGTCTTCCCCCTTATTTATAGTTCCAAAAATTCCAATTTCAACCCCCTAGTTCCATTTCTCCTATTATGACCACAAAAGTCAAACTTTTAATTCACAAGTGTTTTATTTCTCACAATATTGCCATAAACACAAAATACTTCACATTAAGATCCCAAAATATGGCAAAAGACCATTTTGCCCTTCTCTCTTACTTTACAATTACACATAATTATTTTACATTTTATTACAATTTCTCTCGGGTTCTTACAGAGTCTCACATAACGACACCAATGATGCAACCATGTCTGGGAGGGGGAGTCGAGTTGAGGATTTGAGTGTGGTGACTAGTGATTCTTCATGTGGATTGTTTAGATCTCATGGACTTGTTGATCACATATAAAGAGCTAAGGTCATCTTAATCATTGTTTGGCATGGATTGCGCTCGTACCCCCAAGCTAGGGTGTGTTTACTTGAGAGAGTTTATGTGTGAGCAATGATATAAGAATGAGAGCAAGAGATTGTTTACAGATGCCTCTCATGAGGGTGATATTTATAGTGTTAGTATGGGAGACAAGTTTGTCAATGTGTCCCTGAAATTTTGTTGTATTTTGCATATTTTGTAGCTGGTCGTGGACGATGTATGATCATATGATGGTCGTGGGGGTTCTGATGCCATGATACGTGTTGATTTGTGGCGGGACCTTTTGTCTCTTCGGACGCATCTAACTTCGGCCATTTGTCTTACATGCCACGTCTCAGCCGAGTAACTGGGCTACAATGTTTGGGCATCCGGTTCGGGTATATCACTGGTATAGTATTTTTAAAAGTTTATCAAAATATTGGGGGTGGAAGTTATTTGGTTTGGAATCGAAAAACCCGAAGACCAAACCAAACAGAAACCGATTTTGGACCAAATCATATTCGAATTCGGTTTTTGGTTTGGTCTCGGACCAAACCGAATTTGGAATTTGGTTTATGGTTTGGTTTTTGGTCTACCGTGGTTCAGACCAAACCGAACCGAAAAACCGAATATTATTCAATAAGTAATTAAAATGTATGTTAAATTATTTAAAATTTACTTATTTACTCTTTTACCCTTACTCTTTTTGGAATTTTTTTTTTATTTTTTTTAAATTTGGTTTCCTTGGTTTCAAACGGAATTCGAATTCGGTTTTCGGTTTGGTCCACAATAATTTGAATTAGGTTTGGTTCGGTTTATGGTTTGGACCAAAATATTTTCAAGCCGAAGAAACCAGTTCAAGGAAACCGAGAAAACCAATAACCAAACCGATTTACACCCCTACAAAATATAATATAGATGAATTTTTATTGTTATAATCGAACAAAACTTCAAAATAAAAAAGCTACAGCATTTGATGAATTCTCTTAAAATACAATATGTTAATACAATTTAATAAATAATCCATATTATAATATAAAAATTAAAACAATAATATTGCGCAGATAAAAAGTATATATTCTTATTTTTCCTACATAGCCCATGTAATTAACTAAAGCATTATTGGTTTCTACATGTTATCTAATTTATTCAATTCAGCCACACTATTTTTGAATTTATCTATTATATTTATTCAAAAAAAGAAAACGAGTTTCAATAGTGTGTACATAAAACAAAGGCATTCTTCAATCATAAGACAAAAATGGTGTACCATTTACAAAGGCGCTTGACAAGGCATAGGGTTTTGAGCCTCGCTCTCTTTAACTTTACCTTTTCCTTTTTCCTTTTCTTTTGTTGGTTTTCATCCTCACTTTTTGACTTTAATCTGATCAAGATCACTAGTATTTTTTGATCATTGAGCTTTCTACATCTACATTTCAAAAAACAATTATAAAATACCTCTTTTTTATGGTAATCTTGTTATCCGATTCTCACTACACTGCATTTCTAAAGTTTGAATTAAATATTTTACGCATTCATACCCAATAAATTTGTCTTTTATGAAGGTCCCTTAAGTGAATGATATATGTAAAATTAACCAAGAACGTGGCCAAAAAGAAGTGTTCGTACATTTGGCAATTAATTTCCATTA
Organism: Cichorium intybus; assembly: GCA_023525715.1. Classification (NCBI taxonomy): domain Eukaryota; kingdom Viridiplantae; phylum Streptophyta; class Magnoliopsida; order Asterales; family Asteraceae; genus Cichorium; species Cichorium intybus. Next base: position 23,316,313 of record CM042012.1, read on the forward strand.
AGTCTGTTAAAGAGTCTCATAACGGTAAGATATTTCTTAAAATGCTCATTTACATGGCATTAAAGACGACATCTTACAAAGAAAAGAATTCTAATGTTATTCAATGAAAGTAAAGAGGCATGATAGCATAATAACAAGATCCCAATTAACCAACCAATTTTAAAATACATAACCATAAACCATAAACCATAAACCATGTGTTATTATTACACAATGAAAATACAACAAAAGACATTTTTTTTTCTTTTTTTTTTTTCTTTTTTTTTGGGTTTCAGTAGAGTCCAAGCATACTTCGTGCAATCGAATGCGAGCCACTACTCGGTCTACTTTTCCCTGTTGCGATTCCGATTCCGCCCCTTCGACTCCCGCTCAGTGGTGCCAAATAGAATCGTAAAAGCCCGTTGTCAATATGGTTCGGTGAATACCTTGCACTCCGATTCCGGTCCAGACCGGCATTCCCGATTCCAAACCCGTGTTCGTTTCCGATCATGTTAAAGTTTGATTTCCTCATGGAAGTACTTCTCCAGCTAACACTGCTATTGCATCTGAAATCTTTCCTGTTAATTACTCCATTATTGACGTCATTATTGATTTCTCTCCTTGGATCTTGCCATGATTCTGAGTATGATCTTCCAACCCCACTAACAGTACTGCATCTATCTTCATCGTCGTCTTTATTCCGCCGGTGGATGAACCCCCATAGCTTCCACCGCCACCTACGGGGTTTCTTCGTCTCTTTTTTGTCTCCTCCAATTGGGATCCGTAATTCAAATGTTTCGGAACAGTCGTCGCGTAATGAATTTGAATTTGAAACCCTTGGAGGTTCGAATTTTGGGATATTGTAATCGATTGTTGTCGGTGAGACTTTGGTGTTCGAGACTACCGGAGTTACTTTTGTTTCGTCCAGCTCTGCGACTACGGCGGCTGCCATTTTGCGAATGGAGTTTGACCGGTCGAGGCTTTTTCTTCTTTTGGAGGAAGAATCTAAGTAATATTCTCGGGTTTGGATTGACCCGCCTGGGATGTTGTCGTCCGCCATTGGAGGGTGTTCAACGGGGATTTGGGTATCACAACGTGGCACGTGGACTACGGGAACGTCTTCGACCATGGGAGGCAATCGTGGGAAGGTTCTACCAATCAAGTAGCCGTCCCATGAAGCTCTAGGTTCGTCAAAGGAGTACCGCGGGTCGTCAAACGAGATCCGACCCGCATCCAGCGAGAACCTTGGGTCTGTGTCGCACGATCGCCGGCCGAATCCGTAATCAGCGATTTCTGACTGAGTTTCACGGTATTGACGCGAAATCGGCTTCTTCGCCGGCAATGCGGACGATAAACTTACGCCATTACCGCCGGCGACATTCTTCTTCTGCTTTCTCCTCCATTTATGCCATTTTTTGCTCAAAACGGATGCCGCTGACCAGAAATTTGACAGTGAAGGCCTTTTTGATTGTGAATCGAGATCTATGTGATCTTTCATTGGCTTCAAGGAATCTACCGTAACCACCTCTTTTTCTTCGATTTCTGCCGGATCTTCCACAATGTTGTTTTCCAAATCATTCATGCTTCTCGCCTCTAGTTCTTCAGTAACCCTAATTTCGTCGCCTTTGTCCTCGTCCTCGTCATCTTTATGGAAGTGATCTTCTTCGAGCTCCTCTTCGTCGTCTTCTCTGTTGGTTTCGAGAACGATTCCATTGTTGCCTAGATTTTGTTGTGAATATGAGAGTCTGGGCTTGTTTTCGTCGTGGATGGAGAACAGTGACGACAGAGTATTCCGTCCCCTGACGTCGCAGGATTTCCGTTGAGGCTCATAAACACAAGCTGAAATTCCTAGTCCGTCGTTTTTCGAGGCAGAGAAAGACTTCGTGCGTCGGAGCTCCGGGAAGAATGAATTTCTCGTCGTTGACGCTGCTGCCGTCGTCTTGTTTTTGTTTGCATCTGAGGAGGACGGGACTCTAAAAATGGACTTAATTGCCGCAGCGGCGGTGGATGAGGAGGTGGAGTTACGGCGGGAAGAGGAAGAAGCGGCGGCGGCGTTTGCCGATTGGTCTAGGGTAGTGAGACGTTCGCAGAGACATGACGGACAGAAACCAGTGAAGTTCTCGTCAGGATGACGGTCGCAGCTGAAGGATGAGCGCGGTGGCTGCAGCGGCAGTGCCTGCGGTGGTTGGTCGGTTGTTGGATTCATAACAGGCGGTGGTGGCGTGCTGCAGTGCACACTCTGCTCATGTTAGCAACAGTGAAAGAGTAGCAGTGTTTAATGTGAGAATGAAAGCGTTTACGTTTTCGAGAATTTTTTCCAACGGACAGTGAAGGGATTGAGAGAGACAATTGAATTAAATTATCTTTATTTGTTATTTATTTCTATTATTTATCGAAAATATAATAAAATAATCTCACTCGAAACATACTCGCTTTTTCCCTTGGATACTTTGCTTCCCCACGACCCTCTTGTTTTTAATCAAGTGATTAATTATTATTAACTTTAATTAAGGTTTATGTATTTCATTTATTGAATAACAAAACTTGAAAAATATTAGAAAAAACTGCAAAAATGGTCCCTGTGGTTTATACTTTTTCAGGAAACTGGTCCAAACGTTTAAAAAATTTGAAGAAACGTCCTTTTGACAATGTTTCATTGTGGAATTAGTCCCCGTCCAAACTAAAATACCTAATTTACCCTTTTAATATCATTTTCCCTTTTCTTTCAATTATCAATCAATTTTATTAAAGAAAATAAAGTTAAATTACATCCCTCCGCCTCCTCTCCGTCGCTACTCACCCCGCTCCTCTTTCTCTTTCGGTCACGAACCCTAACTCACCTTCGGACGCTATGGCAAATGTTGTGTGTGGTGTTGGTGGAATCAAATCAGAGGGATTGTTGTGTGTGTGTGTGTGTGTGTGTTTGAGAAGGAAAGAGAAGCATCTCTCCCGTCACTCTTTCTCTCTTTAACGTCAACCACCACCACAAATAGTCACAATCGGTGATGCATACCTGCAACATTGAGACCATTATACAGACCACGAGGAATAATCCCAAAAGAATACCATTATTTTTGGCTCTAAGAAGCTGCTCGAGGTCGACCTTAACATTAGAAAATTTTCAAGAGCTTCCCACAGGTCTAATTTCACTTTTTACTCTTTCAATTGATTTTGACAGTGACTATGGGAGGAAGATGGTGGATCAGGAAGAAAGAATTAGGTAGGGAAGAAGAAAAGCTGTTATTTGTGGTGAAGAAGGCAGTGTGTATGAATTTCTTTCCCCACGATGGGTTTGACGAGAGACAGAAAGAAGGGGGTCTGGTGTGGGTGGGGTGGGGTGGGATTGAAAGAAGGATTGCAGTAAGAAAAAACTTTGTTCACGATCTATAGGCAATTGTTCGATTTCTCCAGCCAATTCCTCCAATCCCCTCCTCCACGACTGGATAAGATATATCAAACACATCTTTTAGAGTCTCTAATTTGGAATGAGGATCTGCATCTATCAACCTCGTGATCGAATCCACGACCACCTTCCTCATCGTCTTGATTGTTTCAGGATCAATTTCAACTCGGTGTCTAGGAAGGTGAAGACGATGGTTCTAATCGTGGAGGGTGAAGACGTTGGTTCTAGTCAAGGGGGGAGTGGACGGTGGTATGGAAGAGAGAGAGAGAGAGAGAGAGAGAGAGAGGTGATGAATGTTTTTATTTTTCTTAATTATTAAAAGATGTAAATGGGTAAAAAGAAAAAGAAAAAAGAAATTAAAAGGGTAAAAAAGACATTTCAGTTTGGTCAGGGACCAAATCCACAACGAAACATTGTCAAAAGGACGTTTCCTCCAATTTTTTAAACGTTTGGACCAGTTTCCTGAAAAAGTGTAAACCACAGGGACCATTTTTGCAGTTTTTTCAAAATATTATTTACATGTTGATAATTTTAATTCATATCTCTATATTAATTAGGGTTTACATCTTTACGCATTGTAGTGGAGACATAGTGTTTATTTAAAAAACAAATAAAATTTTGTAAATTTTTTGGATGAATTTGATAAAGAGATGTATATGAAGTTCTACAAAAAAAAAGGTTATGAAAAATTAAGTTTTTAAACAAAAAAATATGGGAAAATTTGTAATCTAAAAATTATTTTGACCAAATTTGTAAAATCAATCTAACATTAAGTTAAACTGTAAGGCCTTCAAGAGTGTCCTCTCTCCTAAGCTCACTTTTTGCCTGCCACTTCAGCATCCAGTCTAGAGGTGCACAAAAGCCGGTTAAAAACCGGTTTCGGTTATTTAAAAACCGGTTTTTTAAAAACCGGTTTTTTTAAAAACCGGTTTCGGTTATAACCGGTCCGGTTTTAACCGGTTTTTTTTAAACGAAATTGAGTTTTAAACCGGTTTTTTTCGGTTTTTAAACCGGTTCGGTTCGGTTAACCGGAAGAAAAACCGGTTTTTTTTCGGTTTTTTAACCGGTTCGGTTTCAGATAAAAAACCGGCTAAAAACCGGTTCGGTTAAAAAACCGGTTCGGTTATTAAAAAACCGGTTATTAAAAAAACCGGTTCGGTTATTATTTTCGGTTATTTAAAAAACCGATTTTTTTGTGCACCTCTAATCCAGTCAGCAACTCTCTCTTATCCCGTCACCCCTGGAAATAGCCACCTCTCACTACCTCTCACTTTCTCTCACTTTTTAATTTAAAAACTTAATTAAAAACCAATTAAAACTATTCTTCAAAATAAAATATTTCATTCAAATCTAAAATTACATTAAAAACCTAAAATATGATAAATTAAAACATAAAATACGATAATTTAAATCCTAGATACGATAAATTAAAACCTAACATACGATAAATTAAAACCTAAAATACGATAATTAAAAGCTAACGACGACAAAACCAAGGTACATGTTTTACAACATTCCACGCATCCATATGCGTGAAATCAGTGTCATGTGTCGACCGATACTCTTGTAATGATTAGGAAAGGATATGTTCGTCGGTGACCCTCTCGAAGCGGTTCGACTTCATAATTTGTTCAAAGTTATACAATTTAACTAACATATGCCTCCATTTGTAATAAAGTTGATCCTTACTCCGATATTCATTTACGCCCAAAATTGTGTGAAACGATTCCACAATACATTCTAGAAACTGCGGGTGTTATGCCTCACATTGGGGTCTTCAGATTCGTTAACGAAGGCGGTCGCTAAAGCTGCCTCTTCTTGTTGAGTCCATCCCCGATGACGGTTTCCATTTTCTACACCAACCATTTTTTGATTATATATATATATATATATATATATATATATATATATATATATATATATATATATATATATATATATATATATATATATATATATATATATATATATATATATATATATATATATATATATATATATATATATATATATATATTAGATGTGTATGAAAAATGTATGAGATGTGGATGTATATATAGAGGTATTTGAAAATTAAAAAGTTTTTTTTATAAACTAGCCGTTGGAGCTAACGGTCACAACCAACCCACGTTGCACGACGAGCCAAGTCCGTGCGAGTCCCAAACTGCGACGTGGCCACATGGGGGCTGTGTTCCTCGCGGCATCGCATGGCGTCGGGCACTGCCTCGCTCGACACACTGGAAGGCCTAAGATAAGTAAAAAAAGTTGTAATAATGTATAAGCGTTGGGATAAAACAAAAAAAATGGTTGGGCTAAAACTGAAAAAAGAAATATATAGAGACTATAGCCGAGTCAGTAATTTAATTTGTAAATATAATTCAACATTCGGTAAATATCGTAAAAGTAATAAACTAAGCTCGTAATTACAAATAAATATTGGGATAAAATAGTGTAAAAAAGTTTATGAAAGAATAAGTTATTAAAAATATAAAGAAAAGTTGGAAAAGTATTGTAATCTAAAATTGTTTTGGCCAAATTTATAAAATCAATCTAACATTTGGTTAAAATTGTAAAAAAAAAAAAAGTAAACTAAGTTCGTAATAATAAATAAACGTTGGGATAAAATAGTAAATAAATAGTTTGGTTAAAATTGTAAAACAAAAAAATAGAGGTGTTATAATTAGGTATGGAACTTAATTTGTAATTTTTAATTTAACAATGGGTAAAAATATAAAAATAGTAAACCAAGTTCATATTAATAAATAGATATTGGGATAGAATAGTAAAAATATAAAAAAATAATTGGGCTAAAATTGTAAAAAGAAAAATAGAATGTTGGAATAGTACGTACCAGGTAAGTGCACCATGTATGGATCAATGTGTGGTTGATGTAGGTGTAGGGACATGTTCTTGTAAGAGACGGCAATTGACAATGATGTCTTGCAAACATGCAATTGTTGTTATATGGGACATGTGAAGGAATAGTGAGAATGTTGGATTTCCAGAAAATTGGGTGCATCAAACATAATGGCGGCAAACATGGAGCGAAATGTACTCGTTGAAAATCGGACCATGAATGGAAGGAGTATGTGGGACAAATCACTGTGCCCAACAACTTTACTACCTCCTAAGCACCATATGCAGATAGGCAGACCAAAGAAGAAGAGAAAGAAATCTGCAATGGAGCTTGAACATTTGGTGAAATGTGATAGAATTTCCAGGTATTAAGTGTGGTAACGGTGGCCATAATGTTTGGAGCTGCAAAGGCCAACCTAGTGGGGGAAGTGGAGGACATGGTAGGGTGCATCAAGTGGAATTTATGGAGGGAATGGGGAGATGCATGAATTGGGAGAATGGCTGAAATGGGGTGAGGTACAGGAATTGGGAGACATACATGAATTGAGAGAGGTGTAGGAATTGAGAGACGTGTAGGAAATGAGAGAAGGGTTGGAATGGGGAGATGGTTTGGTCTTTGATGTTCATTTGAATGGTTGTTTTTGCTTTTGTTTCTTATGTTAAGTAGCCTCTCAAAACATTTCAAGTTTCTTTTGTATCCATATATGGTCAGGTCTACTAGAAAACAATGCATTAATAATTTGGTGTGATGGATGTTTCATGAATTAAGTTACTTTTGCTATTGGATGCTTTGTAATATTCAAGTGTTTGGTATTAGATTGAAATCTATTTTGACTTGCCTCTGTAATTACTTAGTTAGATGGTTTATTCATTTATCTATTGGTATTAGATGCTTTCATATATGCAATTACTTAGTTACCATTCATATGTGTATAATGGTATTAGAACCAAAGTGTATAATTTATACAATTAAGCTTACTTTGATTGAGGAGGCCATGTAGTCAAAAACTTGTAGCATTTGAAATTTCATTAGTTGACATCTATAAAATAGAGCTTAATCATTTTGATTAATCATTGAACTAATTACCAACAAAATAAATTTATTAAGGTTAGGATCCATATTTCACTTTCAGTAATGAAGAGGTATCTCGTAATCACACCAAGAAACTATTTAGGTAGGTAATACTATTTGCTAATTTCAGTTTTTATGAAACTCCTAGATCTTTCGAGATCATTGACTTTAATCATTGGCAAGTTTAATCCCTTTATGCTCATCCTCTCTCATGACAATATGCCACAGATAACAGATTTTGATAGTAAATCAACCATGAAAACCCACATGTCACCCGGCCTAACATTCTCGAGTTATCGCGAGTAGACACATTATTTTGGCAGAATCCTACCCGACTTGTTAGCTATGACACTTCCCACGTTGGGAGGAAACAATTAAATACATGGTTTGATGTGGCAGCATAAGATTTACATTTTCATAATACAGTATTTCGTTTCGTTCAGTTAAAACATTTTAACTTTCTTTTTGGCAAACGGTTATTTTAAACTTTTAAAATCTGTCTTACAATTGCTAATTTTATTTGAAAAAGAACGTTAATGTTTAACAACTTAGTTTGCATGTGTCTTTTATTTAAAACATTTTAACTTTTCATTGGCAAACGCTTATTTTAAACTTTTAAAATCATTATGAAAATGTCAAATTTATTTGAAATTTTTTGTTAACTTTTAACAATTTTTTTTGTGTTTCAATTTCAATTGTGCAATCATGCAACAATTTAAATAAACAGAACATAGTCGTTCAAACATGCAGTAACGATAATATTTGCCTTAAGTCCTATGTGTTTTCCTGTGAGCCAACACACAGAAAACTGTAGTCATTTATAAGGACAAAACCAATCATAAGGATGCTCTGTCTTCACTCGCATTGTCATCATTTTCATGGTTCCTTCTTGGTGGTCTCTGGTTTTCACTTGTTACATTAACTAAACTAATATATTTTTCTAAATAAGCTATTACAATACAGATTAAAAGAAAAATACATTACAAATTAATGATAACAAAATGACACGCGAGTTGCAAAACAACCCATAAAATATCAAAAAAAACCATTCAAGCATCACATATACAGGTCTAGTTGAGGCTAAATGTTGTCGAATCCATACAAGATAAATGCACACTTTCAAACAATTAAAGTGCATTTCACAAAGAACTACCATTCAATGTTTTGATTAACATCCATAAGACATACAAATTGACATAAAAATATCTTTGTTACTAAACACATTGTGCACATGAATATTCAAATGACTTTCATGCTAAAATCATTTAAGCACTAAAAACACAATGAATCAAAACATTGGCACATACTAACAAAATTAAAATGTTTAATTGAACCTGGAACAATTTTGATATTGTAATTATTCTGTATATTAATAACTTTTAAAATTCCTTTTAAATTTTTCTTTGTCGAAACTGAAAATGTTCAACCATCGCAAGGCGAAGTCCATAGGAATGCGACGTTAGAAAATAGTGAACCCGATTTTGAACATATATGTACGACCCAACGCGATGCAAGACCTAGCAAATTGCGATGCTACAAAACCAACTAATCGGGGCTAGACTAGCAGACTACGTAGGGACATACATATGTACGCGATGCAAAGATGCGAGCTGATTGCGATTAGCCTCGAAGGTTGTGACACGATCAAAACAAGGTCGTATCGCATCAGATGAATATAAACAAAGTTTCTTAGCAACATACTTTTAACAGAATAATTCAAACCAAAACACTTCTAAACTGTGCAAAACTAATACAAATCATATTTGTCTGCCTTCTCATTAATCACAAAGAGGTATAAATACAATACATGGGATCCTCTATTTTAGGGAAATATAAACTCTAAATATATAAAAGACAATATTTGGGAATGATATCTGATAATAGCCCCCTCAGTTGGAGCGGGAGGAGGACGTATGCTCAAACTGGATCTGAAGTCCAAAAACAATTGACGTGGTAGGCCTTTGGTGAAGATATCGGCATACTGGTAAGCGGAAGGAACACGAAGAACGTGAATATGTCCAAGAGCTACTTTATTGCGAACAAAATGTATGTTCATCTCAATATGTTTAGTACATTGGTGTTCGACGGGATTGTCGGACATGTATACAGCAGAAACGTTATCACAGTAGACTAATGTGGCTTCCTGTAGGGGTGTGTAAAGTTCGAGAAGAGGTTACGCAACGAACAAGCTTCAGCAACAACATTTGCAACCCCTCTGTATTCCGCTTGGGCACTTGAACGAGAGAGGGTTGCTTGTCATTTTGCAGACGATGAGATCAAGTTGTCTCCTAAGAACACGCAGTAACCAGAAGTTGAACGCCGAGTATCGGGACAACCACCCTAGTCAACATCGGTGTAGGTTACAAGCTTGGAAGGTTTAGAAGAGTATATATGTAAGCCAAAATGTAAGGTGCCTTTTAAATACCATATAATGCGTTTCAAGGCATTAGGATGTGGTTACCGGGACGCACGCATGAATAGACAAATTTGTTAGACTGCATAGGAAATATATGGTCTACTGAACGTTAAGTATTGAAGAGCCCCGGCTAATCGGCGATAAGCCGAAGGATCAGCGGCTGGCTCACCATCAGACGCACTGATCTTGGAGTTGGTATCGACTGGTGTTGCTGTGGGTAATTTACAATTTTCCATGTTTGCGCATTTGGGAATTTCATTGGCGTATGTTTCTTGAGAAAGAAACAAATTACCTTTGGAGTAGCGAACCGAAATACCCAAAAGTAGGTAAGTTTTCCAAGATCATTCATGTCAAATTCAGACTTGAGTGAAGCAATAATAGCAGCCTTTAGTGTAGATGAAGAGGCTATGAGTATGATATCGCCGACATATACAAGAAGATATGCATAGTCATTGTTGTGCCGATAGGTGAACATAAAAGTGTTACTCTTGTTGCACACAAAACCAATGCTTAGTAAATATTGCGCGAAGCATTGATACCAATCCTGCGACTTGTTTGAGACCATACAAGTATTTTTGGAGTTTGCACACAAAGCCGAGATAAGATGGGTCCGCAAAGCCAGGAGGTTGATGCATGCAGATTGTTTCTTTTTAGGTTGCCATGAAGAAATACGTTTTTGACGTCAAGTTGGTGAACGGGCCAATGACGACTTAACACAAGGCTTAAAACAGTTTTTGATGGTTCCTGGTTTGACTACGGGACTATTTGTTTATTCACAGCCAATACCGACTTCTTGATATTTCCCGTTTACGACAAGTCGAGCCTTGTAGCATTCTAGTGAACCATCAGCTTTGAATTTATGTCGACAAATCCAATGACACCCGATGATATTAGCATCATGCGTACGAGGCACTAAATCCCACATGTGTTGCTTAAGTAATGCATTAAACTCGTTAGTCATAGCACAATTCCAATTTTGATCAAGGAGAGCAGATTTAGGACTAGTAGGAATAGGAGATAGTGAGCTAGAATGGAGAAAGTATTTTGGGTTTTGTTTTCGTATACCCATTTTAGAACATGTGTTCATGTGATGATGGACCGGGGTTGCATCAGCTGGTGGGCTGTCAGAGTCGGATGAAGTTGGCATATCTGAAGATGGACTATCAGAATCGGAGGGAGGTTGACTCGAGGAGGGGCTGCTAATATTAGAACCGACCGCAGTGGTATGGGTTGTGTAAATGATGAGATACATAGGGAGAAGGTGGTATGTCATCGAAAAATTAAGAAGAATATGGAGGGTAAGCGTAGCGATGCAAGGAAAAATACTATTGTCGAAAGTGACATGGCGAGAAATGATTTGTTTGTCACTGGAAAGGCTATGACAAAGATAGCCACGATGATTAAGTGGGTACTCGAGAAAGATGGAAGGGATTGAACGTGCAGCCAATTTATTAGGTGTAGTTGAGGAGATGTTTGGATAGCAGAGACATCTGAAGGTTTGTAGATGGAAGTAAGTTGGTTTTTGAAGATAGAGGATTTCGGTACATGTTTCGTTTTGTATGGTGGTAGAGGGGATAATGTTGAGTATGTATGTGGGAATGACAGAGCATGATGCCAAAAAGATGGAGGCAAGGAAGCGTGTAAGAGATTTGTTCGTACCATGTTATTGATAGTATGAATGATGTGTTCGACTTTACTGTTTTGAGGAGATGTGTAAGGGCAAGTGAAGCGAAGATGTGTACCGGTTTTGTGAAACATAGTATTATTAAATTCTATTCTGTTATCGCATTAAACACATTTGCTGGTTTTGTAAAATTGTGTTTGAATGTAAGTATGAAATTGGATATATATTTCAAATACTTGAGATTTTGTTCGTAAAGGGCAAGTCCAAAGAAAATGAGAAAAACCATCAAGTAAGACTAGATAGTATTTATGACCAAGTTTTGATTCAACGGGTGAAGTCCATAAATCAGAACCATATTTGTCTGCCTTCTCATTAATCACAAAGAGGTATAAATACAATACATGGGATCCTCTATTTTAGGGAAAGATAAACTCTAAATATATAAAATACAATAATCGGGAACGATATCTGCTAATAAAACCATGTTCAATTGGCTCTGATACCACTGTTGGGATATGATAACAAAACAAACATACACAGTGGAAGCAAAAACTAAAACAATATCTCACCACGGATCACAAGAACATATGATATTTGCAACTGTAAACTAATAGTGGAGTTCAAGTAATACCTTGTGTGATGATCTAGTGATGTCTAGGATGAACAGGGCCTAAACCAAAACCCCTCTATTGTAATCACACCCAAGACAGCTCGTTGCTTGAAGAACAAGTACCCTTCTTCTATGGTTTATGAGAGAGGTCGACTAGGGAGAAATGAGGGGGGAGGGAGCACAAAATTACTAGGTTAGAATCATATAAAATGTCAATCATGATGGATATTTATAATATCCAATCCATCATCTTTATTTTATCCCATCTTGGATAAAGGCTTTTAAAATTCAAATTATTGACATTTTCACTGAAGACCTTTATCCAAATCTAGTTTCTAACTAATATACCTTTATTTTGATATATTAATAAACTTAGCCCCTCATGATTACTTTCGATCTTTTTTAGCTAAATCATCTATTGTGTGTAACCCAAAGACCTTACCATATATAGTAATATCACCAACTTGTTGTGACCATGAACATATAACCAACAGGAAGAAACAAAAACTAGATATGAGTAGAAACGGGACCTCACTAGCCACATGGAATAGTGAGCATGAAGGACCATTTCCTGATCTCGCCCTGATACCAGAACGGAACGACACCTACACCGAAACTGTTTACATGTATTAGGTAAGGTATCAGTTCTTAGTTATTCATGAATTCGGTAATCGGGATATTCAGTCTAGTACCTTAATATATACCGAAAATCATGTATAAATTACCGGTACCACATATAGTCTCGAACATGTGCACCCACCTCAAATCACTCGACAAAGCCTTACCTTGTTAGAATGATGAACATAAATGCACAAAGCCCATTCATGCTCTTATACAAGTCCTTCTTGCTAGAGTACAATTCTTGTCAACAATTAAAGTCAACGGAATAGAAATACAACACCCCACGACCTCATTTGCAAGAATGAAACCATTGATGTGAAAATGTCATATACCATGTAGTTTCGTTGTTTGAGAATATCCTTAACTAAGTCCATATGTGTTTTTTTAATCTCCAAGGTTGATTTATATTAGGAATCCTTAGCCCGTTGTACACCTTTCACACTTATATGCATCTTTACTATACACTACGTAAACCATACACAAAAGAACTTATTGGCTACGTCATGGCTGAAACACCCCAACTGTTCACTGTTGTATCTCTTTAAGTTCGTATAAAAACTTCAAAACATAAGCATGGCAGGCGTTGAAGAAGTCATGTAAGTGACTGTTATTCTAGTTTTGTGATTTACTCATGCAAATAATATAATTGTTTTGTGGTTAGTTGTTTCTGATTTTGATTTCACTACATGTCTACTTAAGTGTTTGTTACTATGACTTTGATTACACTGGATGTTTACATACATGTATGATTGTATGTAGGGGTGTTCAAAAATATCTGAATTCGAATATCCGTAAATCTGATCCGAAATTATCCAAAATTTTGGATATTCGGATTTTCGGGTATCCGATTTTTAGGATTCAGATTCAGATAGTGATTTTAGAAATTTTCGGATATCCGATATCCGAAACCCAAATAATATTTTTCGTTTTTTCTTCTGTATCCTTATTAATTTATCATGGAACATACATATATACATCATACATGAAATGATACAAACATCGGCGAGATATGATCATTAATTATATGTAAAGTTTAGTATGTACCTGCACAAAGTCCACAAATGCACAAACTGTTTACACGATTTATTTTCGATTCTTCTTTACTTTGTGTTTTTGGTTTGAAATATTGTATCGTAAATATGAAAATATTTATTTTACTTTACACATTGGATAAATGATGCTTACTTTTTAGTATAAATTAACTGATTTGAAAAAAAAAAATATATTTTTTGGATATCCGAAATTATATTTCAATCCGTATCCGAAATTTCGGATATCAATACCCACTATCCGAAATTTTCGGATATCCGGTCGCTAATTGTATGTTTGTTAGCTCCTTAACTAAGTTTTTGATTTACATATTTATAAAGAACGTCACGTAATTGTTCTTGATTCAATGCGTATGGTTTGTTTGCTAGAATATCACATACCCTACATGATGCCATAAGGTTGTATCAAAAACACGTATAGGCCCTATACTCCAGAGTTTCCAAATGATAGAAATTAATTAATTATTACAAATTTGAAAATAATAAAGAGATGAATAATTTGACTTTTAATTAATAAATTGCAATGAATAATTTGTGGGATGGAAACAGTAATATAAGGATTTCAGTATTTTAGTTCTGGTTCGGTCTCATTCGATATCGGTTCAGTATTTAATTACACATATCGAACAAAATCGGTTGAAGTCCCAGTTTTCTAGTATCAAATCTCGATCCTGAATTTGTCTCATACTATCATACTTGATCCGGGCAACGGTACTATATACAGTCTAAAAAAACTGGTACCAATCGGTCTAGTCTGGTTCGGTTCGGTTTAATTCATGACTGGTCCAATACCATTAACACCCTAGCCTTATGTCATGCTACGTCAGCTTCCAAAGAGCAATAGCTGGTAAAAAGCACCGACTAAAGACAAAAAGAAATTGCTTACAGATCCACTAAGGATAAGAAAAACTAAAATGAAACCGGCAATAGCTATCTATATTCGTTGTAACTATTTTGATTATTTGAATTATGTATAATCACTTTTATAGATTTTTAATATTGTATTTTATGTTGGAACCGAATATACTAATAAATTTACAATTTCTACCATGGGATTTATTTTCAAAGATTCGTTGAAGAAAAAGTAAATTACAATCACGCCCATCCACTTTTCTCTATTTAGTTTTTATCTCTCTTTTCCACCTTTCGTTTTCTTTCAATTTATTCTTACACTTCGATAAAAGCAATAACAAATTTACATATAAAGCTACATATCGTAATATAAATTTAATATAATAATCATATATAATTGAACATATAATTATTTAAATCACTATAATTAAGTTGTTAACATGAATCGTCTAATCTTTTATCTTTATCTATTTTATAATATAATATAGATGATATGGTTGAACATAATTTGTTATTCCAAACCGTATTTATTTGAAATCGAAATAATCTGTCATGTTTCTTAAATTAACGATACTCAATTTCAAAATAAATTTCAACAACATATTTCACTTCTATATTACTTCCATATTGTCACATATTTTATGCAACACTCAATATAAAAATTTTGTTTACTTTATATGAAACGTGTTTATAGTTTTATCAATTTAGTTCCAACAAAATATTAATTAATGAAGATTATGTATCAATAAGATGAAAATGGATATTCAAAATGATCGCTCATATAAATTTAAGTGTTCACTTCAACAACTAAAAGTCTTGTTATCATAATGACAAAAAGTGTAGTTTATACTAAATAATAAGATAAAACATAGATTAGTTAAACATGTTAATATTGCATAAACACACGTCAACACCACAATAAAAGATTTAAACTACGTATAAGTGACATTTGGTTCACATAATAACATTAAACTTAATTTTTTATCCCCCGTAGCCACCAAACTATTAGCATATTGATAATAAATTAATAGCTAATTGGTTTTTTTTTTTTTTTTTAGAACGACAAATCTATCCTACTCCTACTCCTAAACTTCTTCTTGTTATGTTAGTGTCAGGGTTTGAACCCATTACCTCCTTGTTAGTATATCACATTGTTAGCCAAGTAGACTAGCCCCAACTTGTAATAGCTAATTGGTAAGTCGATGGAATGCATAAATAAGTTATCTTTTTCTAACCACCAACTACGTTGAATGACGTCTTTAA
The DNA here is from genome assembly GCA_023525715.1 of Cichorium intybus. NCBI lineage: Eukaryota > Viridiplantae > Streptophyta > Magnoliopsida > Asterales > Asteraceae > Cichorium > Cichorium intybus. Next base: position 23,332,058 of record CM042012.1, read on the forward strand.
CATTCTTTTCAATCTTATTAAGGGCCATTTTAATGTATCAAATCAAACATTTATGGAAAATGACAGAGATATGACTACTTTACTTTCATCATGTCTACTGTATTTGGAGTTTGGGCATTGAGTCAACCTTATATATATATATATATATATATATATATATATATATATATATATATATATATATGCAACATCATCACACAAGCTTAGGTATAAACCCCTTTTAAACTATGTCATTTTTACTGAATTTCAACAGCCTGATTTTTTTATAGAAATGTGATTTTTTTCGATTTTATTAAAAAAACATCCTTAATTCTTCCCAAGTGTGTGATCCTGGAGATATGATTTTTCGTCACTCGACTTACTATTTTGCATTGTACCACTCATCTTACTCTCTCAATTGATTCATCAGGTATTTTGATTTCATCTTTTTTTTTTGTTCTTTCCGATGTTAATCACGTTCCTTATTTTTTCCTGCTAATTAAGTTCGAGCCTACTTTCTTCTTCTTGATCACACCCTCTCAATTGATCAGTTTGCTTTCATTAGTTATGTTAATTCAAGGTTTGTAATTTTAGTCTGTGCTAATATGGGAGTCGATTATATACTTCTAATTGCATCTTCTTTTTCGATTTTTTTCTGGTTAACAGACAACATATACATAATTAAGCATATTTAATAGGTTAATGTTGATTAAGCATATTGAATACGTTTGTGTTAATATTCGAATTCATGCTTGACAACATATACCCACTTAGCATTAGTTCAACTAGTTTCTTGTTTTTTATATTACTTAGTTTACGTATGTGATTTGTTAATTTTTATTTTTCTATTTTTCTATTATTCTCGTTAATCAAGTCTCATCACATAGAAATTGGTTATCTATTCCTCTGTTCTTTATTATCTGTATTCAAGACATATTGTTTGCATTAGTTTTACTAGATTTATAATTTTCAATTTTGGACAGGTTAGTTTTTGTTTATAAAAATTACTATTAATGTCTCTGTTCTTTATTGTTGTTTATTGTATTTATTCAGAGCATGATTCCTCTGTTCTTTATTCTATTTATTCAGGACATGATGGTTGACATTGAAACAACTGATCAACATATTGAAACACACATAGTTGATGGTAATGAAGCAAATGGAATGGTAGAATGTGATCAAGGTAAAGATAATGATGAAAGTATATTGGGAAATGTTTTCGATAAACTAGATGATGCATATACATTTTACAATGATTATGCGCTTTTACATGGGTTTGGTTCACGTATTCATCACATATATAAAAATAAGACAACAAATGAACATTATCGAAAAATATATGTATGCAACAAAGAAGGTTCCAAACGATTGGAAGATAATACTTCAAGTGGAAATGAGAAGAAACGTCGTAGAGGTGTAAGAACCGGTTATAAAGCAATGCTTCAAATTTCAAAATAGAAAGATGGAAAATGGTTTGTGGATATATTTAGCGACACACACAGTCACGACTTGAGCATGACACCAACGAAGTTAATGAAACATCGATCTCATGGGAAGTTTCACTGTTCAATGGAATGTAAATCACTTAGTGTCGAACTTGTCAAGCAGGGTTGAAGCCTTGTCAAATTAAAAAGGTTATTAATGCAATGAAAACTTCAAAGGAAGTTGTTACTTCAAAGTAATGTGCTGATGTCTTATCTGAGCAACAAAAACACTATAAAGGAAAGAATTTTTATGGACTTATAAAACATTTCCAAGATAAAGCATTAGTGGCGAGTGACCAATATTTTGCTGTGGATTTGTGTGATGATAGGTGCCTTAGAAATATTTTTTGGGCTGATTGAAGATCAAGAGATGCACATATATATATATATATATATATATATATATATATATATATATATATATATATATATATATATATATATATATATATATATATATATATATATATACACACACACACACATACACACACGGATACTTTAGATTCGTAACAGTCTCCCACTTGGGCATCAGGTCCTCTTCCGTTTGTTACTCGAATGGCCATCTTCTATTATAGGAGACTATTTGTAACAATCTCCTTACCAATTAGTTATGATATTAGACACTATTCCAACAGTCTCCCACTTGGACAAGTAATAAACTACTATTGGTTACAAGTCTTCCACTTAATTAGCAGAGCTTGCTTCCTTAGCCACTGCCGAACTCTGAATCATATTCTTAGAGAAAGCCTTTAGATAAGTGACCAACCATTCTTTTGTTCTACAAGATATCGTATGAACCTGAGACATGGATAAGAATCAATCTCAAGGTTCAAGATTGTGTTATTCGGTTTCCGATTTATGATGACCTTATCAGACTACTGAATTGAACACATCAATCTAGTCAGGGCTAGGCCTAACACTACAATGTCAACATCAAATCACTAAGGGCCCATACATATCGCTTTTTCTATTAAGGCAAGAGGAACGAATAAACTTTGACTACATAGTCATAACCAACTCGTTATGTCATACATGGACATACCTTTTATAACTCCCAGTTACAGTTGTGTTTAGATAAACCAATGTATAGGGGTGCAAATGAGCCGAGCCGGCTCGTGAGCTACCCGGGACCGGCTCGATAAAAGCTCGGCTCGAGACCAATTTTAAACGAGCCCGAGCCGAGCCCGAGCTTAAATATAAGGCTCGTTAATTAAATGAGCCCGAGCCGAGCCTGTGTCACCAAGCTCGATTAGGCTCGCGAGCCCTAAACGAGACTATATATATATATATATATATATATATATATATATATATATATATATATATATATATATATATATATATATATATATATATATATATATATATATATATATATATATATATATATATATATATATATATATATATATATATATATATATATATATATATATAAAATAAACGAGCTTGTTAACGAGTTCGAGCCGAGCTTAAGCTCATTTAGGCTTGTTAAGAATTAAACGAGCCGAGCCCGAGCCCGAGCCGAGCCTGTGTATTTCTTAACGAGCCCGAGCCGAGCTTAGGTCCATAAAACTCGTAACGAGCCGAGCCCTATATATTTCTTAACGAGCCCGAGCCGAGCTTGGTCAGGCTCAGGCTCGGGCTCGGCTCGGCTCGTTTGCACCCCTACCAATGTATAACAGAATTGTAAACTAAAACTCATGCATCTCCGTTTGAAGAATAGAAGATATTATCATATTAAAATTACTCGTGATTATATCCATGAAGTAATCTCTCTAAGTGCGGGTTTATCCAATACCTAAATATCCATTTAAGTACTCATGAGTATTAGTTGCATCTTCATGGCATGTCTAATCTCTATTAGGCATCAACTAATACTCCATGACAATCTTTAATCACTACTTAATTCTAAGAGTATGACCGACTGGGGATGTTTGAGTAAATTAATACTCGAGAAGTGGGTTCTAACCATGCAAAATGGGACACAATAGTAAACTAATGAAATGACTGCACTCCTGCATATATTATGATCTCCACATAATAATTGCCAAATCAGATAAAGATTAATATTGTATTAGTTCCAATATATCAAACAAACATTAAACCAATTCACTGGCAATTTTTTGCCCATTGACTCATAATGATTGACAATGGCTTAGAACAATTCTATTGACCATGAAGTCGTGAAAAAAAAGCTTAAGATCATCGTGACAACCCTTTACAAGGTGAATATGGAAGACGACCCTACTGAATAACGCTGCTTGACATCTGAGATTTTGGCTCACGTATCTCTTTTCTTTCGGTTTACAGATTTTTCCTTGAAATTTAAATTGTTTGAGTTTGTGTATTACAATTGGTGATTCAATTGACTTATGGTATCAAATCGCCATACAAACAATCAAAAGAGCCAGCTTTTGGCTGAACCTAACAATGATTAGTCCTGTTGTTGTAACATTCCCATCTCGGAGACGTTAACTACAAACATGCTTTTAGCGTTGGATATGGAATTGGTGGAACAATTGGAGTCTTCGATTATGCTTTGCGAGAATCTATTGACGAAAGTCCAGGAGATATTTGAATGGAAAATATGGTTGCCGGAGTTGGACCATTAACCCATAAGTTCCGAACAGAACGAAAATGAAAAAAGATGAAAGCGGGAACATGAGATCTAGAGTAGCGGTGGACAATTGCTCATCAATTCCTCAACCTCCGGTAGGGGAGACACCAACTTCGACCTCACAGACACCATTGAAGCATCGACGAAAACTCCAGAAAGACGATTGAGGAGGATTCCTAAGGTAGCATTCTCCTATTAATGACGGAATAGATCCAGAGAGATGATTGACGACAGATCCAGCAATGTCAATTTCTTCAAACGATTGATTAGGGTTATGGAGATAACTGGGAAATGGGAGTCGCAGAGAGAGAGAGAGAGAGACCGGGGTTGAGTGTGTTAGGTTAATTTTTCTTTTTCTTTTTAATTATTAAAATTAATAATTTTTTAAAAGAACAATAAAAAAATAAATTAAAAATGACATTTTAGTTTTTTTACCTGGCCAAAGGACCACTACTGTAAACTTTATACAACCTTAAGGACCTTCAGTGTGAGTTTTCAAAAGTTAGACTTAGAGTGAAAACTCGGATAAACCATAGGGACCAAAAATATAATTTACTCTAAATTTTATTTAAAAAACCATCATTTATTATTTAAAAGCTTAAACATCGTTCATTGAAATGTTGTAAAGAACTATTTACGTCTTATGAGTGTAGTAATCTTGCAATATGTTATTACAAGAACAGACTCTAAATATTTGAAATGTTACTCAACTGTTTTCAATCATATAATTTTACTTCTATACAACACATTAAAATATGCCAAGTTTAACATAAATCAAGAGTGATATCAAACGTCATTATATAAAAAGACATTTAGTCCTTAGAAATGCTCAAAAAGCTTTAAATATATAATAAATTAGAAAAATGAGTTATGCGCCAAACAAAAATATGATAAATATATGAATTTCACATTCTAGAATGTTCCTCTAATATCTAATAATCTGTGACCATTTTCTAGTTTTAACAAAAGGCGTGTGCTAACGAGGGTGAGATGCGAGATCGCCGCAGAGTCACGAGGAGGACGTCGGCGGCTTCACCACCACGGTTACTGTCACGGTGCCTTATTTACTCTATTTCGTTCACATGTCTCTTGCCCATTTCTTTATTAGAACATATATTACAATTAGCTAGTAATTTAATAAATTAATTCATTTATTCAATAATCGATCTATCAAAGTTAGAAATTTTACCTCCAACGGGTTAGAACTTTTTTTATAACACAATATTAAAAAATAATTATATCCAATTTTTTTTAATATGTGTACTAAAGAATTCAAATTAAAAAAAAGTCAAGTTTTTTATATTTATATGCATACCTATATACATACAAATATGTATATAAATTTTTTTGTTTTTTTTTTTCAAAAAAAAAAAAAAAACTTTTTTAAATATAATTTATGAAAAAAACCCAAAAATGTTAAGTTTTTTTTTTGCATATGCATTTTTTTAAGTTTTTTTTTTTTTTTAAAATCTCTTAATCACACGTATTAAAAAAATTGGGTATAATTTTTTTGAAAAATATTATGTAGAAAAAAATTTCATAAAAAATATTATTAGGTTCTATCACCTTTTTAGGTTCTCATTTCAACTTATCACTATATATAAACCAACTAAACATCGTCTTGGTGACGATGTTTTTTAGTCTTAATCGATGAAATTTGATTACTAGTCAAAAAATAAATTTTAACCGTAAGTTTTATTATTAGCAGAATAAATAAGTAGATTTTTGGATTTAAAATTGGAGAAGAAGCTATGACTTGTCAGTTTAACATGAATTTGCTATTAATAATATCAAATGAAAAGCTAAATGACGGCCTAAATTATTATGTAGATTTTTAAGACGATTTACATACTACACTAACGTTTTTATCATCATATCTCTATAGATTATTATATAGATTTTATAAAACACAGAAAGACATTTGGGCTATGTGAAAGAAGAAAAGATTCTGTGGTCAGTTATCGAAATATGCAGGAGACAACGGCTGAGATCGCATAGAAGATTTTGTATCTCCTGTTTTCATTCACTTACTGACACAACCAGCCTTTTCTTTTTGTTTACCTTTCTCTTGTTATTTATTAATTTTTAGAGTAAATTACAGTTATGGTCCATGTGGTTTGGTCTATTTTTCGTATTGGTCACTGAACTCGAAATCTCACACTCTTGTTTATGTGGTTTGTATTTATTAACAGGTTTGGTCCTTAGTCCATGTCAAAAGACAAATTTACTTTATTTTTTTTTTCTTTTAATACTTTATTTTTTTAGAAAAATGTCATTTACATATACAATGCATTTATTATAACTTTACACATATAATAGCTAAAATTTAAGGTTGTTAAAGAAAATTATGTTGGTTGTGTACTCATAGTCATAACAAGTTGGTGATATTAATATATATAGCAAGGTTCTTTGGGGTTATACATAGTATATGATTTAGCTTAAAACAATAAAAGGAAACATGAGGGACTAAAATTATCTATCAAATTTATGGTGTGTTAATTAAAAACTACAAGTTGATTAAGGGTTTAAAAGAAACTTATCATAATCTAAATTTGAAACTCGAAAATCATGAAAATGGATAGACATTGGAAGGATAAGAAATTAAAAGTCCTATTCTTAGTCGATAATGACACAATTCACACCACAATCATTCACGGTTCCTCTCTCTTACATTTTCCCTCCTCCCCCTAGTATTCTCGGCTTCCAACACCATCCAATCCAAAGAGAATACACAATTTTGAGAGTGCAAGATCAAAGGTGGTGGTGTCTTTTGTTGGATCATCTATCTTGGGATGAGACTACATAGGTTTGGGCCCTATTCATCATAGACATCATAGATCATCAAAAAAATGTAATCTTTCATCTCCTAGTTTAGATATATAGTTGCCAGTTCGTATGATCATGTGATCCGTGATGAGATATGATTTTTATTTTGCTTCCGTTGTGCATGTTTGTTTTGCAGTCGTATCCCAACAGTGGTATCAGAGCCAATTGATCATGGTTTTGCATTGTTTGGAATTGTTTTCGTGTGCTTATTGCTGTTTAAAATATGTATTTTGTGAAAATTTGAATATGTTCACGCAACATGTGGCGTTCTTTTGTCCGTCACGTTGTCTTTTTTTGGTCTAGGTTGCGATCTGCTGGCTTCTTCACATAGCGATCCACTGGACATGGAGACGCATTAGATATCGTTGACTCGCAACTCGCTAGCTTTTCACGTCATGATCCTCTAGACCTCGCATGGCGTTGAGTCATGTTGTCCTTTTGAATGTCGTTACTTATTGTTCCATCGCCTCGTGACCTACTGATGTTCGCATTGCGTCCACTAGAGATGGCAAAAATAACCGTATCCGAAGGATACCCGAAACCCGAAACCGAAATTAACGGATAAATCCTTGAATTGATCGGGGATGGGGACGGGGATGGATAATCCCGGATATGAAAATCGGGGATGGAGGCGGGGATGGTTCAACATATCGGGTACCCATAACCGTAACCGAAACCGACCCCGTTAGATACCTGATATATATATATATATATATATATATATATATATATATATATATATATATATATATATATATATATATATATATATATATATATATATATATATATATATATATATTCTCTACTTTACATATTTAATTTACAAAACATGAGAATGCATTAAAGAATTAAATACAACCCTATTTAGTCAGCGCCTCATCGTCAACGGGTCCTTCTGTTTCTTTGTTTTGGTGTGATCTTCAACTATAATGAAAAGAGACCACACTACTAGATTTTACGACTTCACGACTACGACAAAAATACCCGATTACCTGTTGGGGATCCCAGTTCCCCGTTAGGGATGGGGATGGGGATGGATTTTTAATACCCGACGGTTATGGGGGCGGTTATGGGGATAGGGGCGAGGATACGGTTATGGGGATGGGGAATGAAATCCTCGATATATCCGTCCTTGTTGCCATCCCTAGCGTCCACCGGACAAATTATTTTTGAACAAAAGAAAAGTTTTAAAGGAGTTGTAAAAGTAATGATAAATAGAGAATCTAAAAGAGTTTTAATGGTGAAAAGATGAACAGAGTATTAGCATCATCAAAACAATTCGGTTTAAATTAAATAGTTTAATTTAGAAAGATTGCATAAATATTTTGATTCATTGTGTATTTGGTGTTTAAATGATTTTATCATGGAAGTCATTTGAACTTTCATATATACAATATGTTGGTTAACAAAGATCATTTCTTTTAATCTCAACGTGTATCCTTTTCAGATCTTAATCGAAATATTGGATAACTGTTTAGTGACTTAATGCACTTTAAGTTGTATAAAAGTTTGCATTATCTTTGTCTTGATCCGGTAACATTTGACCTCGACTAGACCTATGTACGTGATGCTTTGTGATTGTTTTGGTATTGTATGGGCTATTTTGCGACTTACAAGTCGTTTTGTTGTCATTAAATGTAATATATATTTCTATTAGTTTGTAATGTAATCGATTAGTTAGAAAAATGTCTTACAGGTCGTTTTGTTGCCATTAAATGTAATTTATCTTTGTCTTGATCCGATAACATTTGACCAGGACGAAACCATGAATTTGATGGCGAAGTAAGAGAAGCCAGTGCATCCTTGTGGTTAGTTTTGTCCCTAAAAAAGACCATAGTTTCCGCCTGTTGGCTCACGGAAAAATGCATAGTACTTGAGAAAAATGTTACCGTCATTTCATATTTGAATGTGTTGTGTTTATTTTATTTGTTGCAATTTCTTAATTAAAATTGGAAACACAAACAAACTTTTGTTAAAAGTTTTAACATTTTTGCAAATAAAATTGGCAATTACAAAACGATTTTAAATGTTTAAAAATGACCGTTTGCCAATGAAAAGCTAAAACGTTGTAACTGAACGATACATTCAAACTAAGATGTTAAAAGTTAGCATTCTTTTTCAAGAAAAAATGGCAATTATCAGACGGATTTTAAAATTATAAAATGATCGTTTGTCAAAAGAAAACTTAATATGATTTAATTGAAATAAACACAATCTCATTTTATGAAAATGTAAATCTTATGTTGCCCATGTAAAACCATATATTTAACTAATTACCTTCCAGCCTGGGAAGTGTCATAGTTAGGGCGTCAGATATGATACAACCAAACTCAAGAATCTCGGGCCGAGTGCCACATGGTTTTTCATGGCCGATTTACCATCCAAACACGTGATCCGCGACATAACTGTCATGGGAGAAGATGGGCATAAATGGATTAAGCATGCCATTGAACCAAGTCAATGAATCCCGAAAGACATGGGAATTTCATAAAGATTGAAATTGACAAAGAGTATTGCCTATCTAAATAATTTCTTGGTGTGATTATAACATACATCTTCATTAACAGAAGCGAATTATGGATCATAGACTTAATAAATTTATTTTATGGGTAATTAGTTTTTTTGGGATTAATCAAACTAACCAAACTCTGTTTTGTAGATGTCAACTAAAGAAATTTCGTATGTTACAAAATTTTCACGGTGTGGTCTCCTCAATCAAAGTAAGCTTAACGACATAAATCATGCGCGTTGATTCTAGAACTGGAGAAGAGTGCTCAATTTCGATGGAAAACTTTATACGATTGAGGAACAAATTCCTAAGGATTATCCAGCCAAATCTACTAGTGCCGCAATAGATGATCATCTCAGATGTCTAAATGATTCGAACGGGGTTGCTTGTTCATGTTAGACACCATGATTCTTGAGCTTCAAAGAAGATTGTGGGGGTATTGGTGTATTTGACACGATTAACCGGCTTAAGGACATGTTCCAAGAGTAGGTTAAATGGGAACGATTTGAAGTCATAAAAACGCTATTGGGATGCAGGCTGTAGGAGGGACAAAGTGCCAATACCAATATACATAAATAACAAACACTATATATAAGGTGGGTTCAACACAAAACCACATGAAAATAACAAATGTTCATAAATGAACATCATGTTCATATTTGAGTATAAGTGTATGCTCATTATGAACATACTTCACAAATAAACACGATTATCTTCATGTAGTTGTGTTAAATACAATGATATAAACTTTAAAATTCATATCTTAGATAATCTGATCTTTTACTGAACTATAAGCTTATTATATTAACTTTAAAACTAATTTATAAATAATTTTCGAAAAAATACATATAACTGAAACTCTGAAAGCATAGTATTTGCTTGCAATCCGGTTTTGTATTTAGTCTTATTATATACGGCCAAAAATACATGAAGGGTGTCCCACCATCTGAAGGAATGAATGCATATGGACAAAACAATTGAAGTCCCTTTACCCTACATATATTTGACAAAAAAAAAAAAATGCAAGACTTTATTGAGGACCAAAAGAAAAAAAAGCATGAGCATGTTAAAATTTAGAAATTATATGGACCCACTCACCATGGATTATGTTAAAAACAGCCCTCGGATTGGACCAACATGCCTACAAACAATTTTTGTGTCCGTCTTTGTTTGGGACCAAATGTTGATCTAAGATTTTGTTTAAATTTCGACATGTTTTATCTATTATCCTTTGTTTCTTTTTTTTTGGGTAAAGAGGACGGTACCTCTGACAAATTTTATTAATAAAAAGAATAAATACAATTTAAAGCTGGGGACTCCCCACCAAATAAACAACAAAAAGACCCATTGGGACAGGCCCCAATGGTCAGCAAGGCAATACTAGGAACCAAAACAGGTTTTTGAACCAGAGAACATAATAGGAACATAAAAAGCAAACATCCTGCAAAAAAAACCATACAAGCAGAGAAATATATAATAGAAAAGATGAGATAGGAGAGAATAATAGACCACAGTGGAAAATAGGAGATACATCTCTCAACGTTAGGGTAGGGACCATACTCTTTTAGCCAAAATAACATTAGGACAAGGTTTCATAGAGAGACTCACCAATCTACAACGGACATCATCAATAATAGTCTTGACAACATCATGATACGATCGTCTCTTATTCTTAAAAATCCGGTTATTTCTTTCCTGCCAAATGTGGTAGATAGCTCCCGCAAGCACAAGTCTTCGGATAATGGACCAAACGGTCTTACCCTTAGTGATGGGCTTGAGGAGATTGATGATATCCGACCAACAATTTGTGGGGAAGGAGAGGTTCATAACATGCTGAAGATCATGCCAAACCATAGAAGGGAAAGAACACTCAAAGAAAAGATGTGGAAGGGAATCAAAACAATCACCGCAGAAGGCACAGATAAGGTTGGCGTTAGTCTCCCAGCTTCTGATTTTATCATGGGTCTTGAGTCGATCTTTGAGAGCAACCCAGAGAATGAAGGCATGTCTAGGGATATTCTGGGAGTACCAAACAAGATGATACCAGTCGACAGGCTGGTCCGAGGGGCGTATAGAGTGCCAGACAGAACGGACCGTAAAAGGAGAGACCTTACCGTCGGAAGATCTCCAGAGGAGTTTATCAGGAATGGACGTGGAAAGAGAAGGGGGGTTATGAGAAAGCAGAACGGGATGGGAGTCCAGCCAGCAATAGGGGCGCACCCAACACCCGTTGAGGACAAGGTCAGCAACCTTAGAATCAGGAGTGAAGCCCGCAGTATGGATGTTACGGGCGGATAAGAACTGAGAGAGGGGACCAGCAGGATGCCAGTTATCGAACCAAGCAGACGTAGAGCAGCCATCACCAACCTTGGAGACAATAAAGCCCCTGATCTTACCCCGCATGTCGAGGATATTACGCCACGCATAGCCCGTACCTCGCTTCTTGGGGGCATCTCAGAAGTTACGCCCACAAAGGCGGTACGAGTGGATCCACCTGACCCAGAGAGAATCCTTATTAGTAAGGAGTCTCCAGGTATGGGAAGCCATAAGGGCAATATTCCAAACAGCAAGGTTACGAATACCTAGACCACCATGGGTCTTAGGGAGACATACAGTCTTCCATGAGACTTTGGCTTTACCACGCTTCATCTCACCGTTGCACCAGAGGAAACCCCTAGTGAGTTTCTCAATCTCGTTAGAGATAGATTTAGGAAGAATAAAAACGGAAGCCCAATAAATTTGCATGGAAGAAAGGACAGAGAGGATGAGTTGGAGACGACCGGCAAAAGAGAGAGACTTGTTCTTCCAGTCGTTAATCCTGCATTTGACTTTATCAACTAGGCGTTTACAGTCCTTGTGGACAAGACGAGTGGTGATGAGAGGGACACCAAGGTATCGAACAGGGAGAGATCCTTCCGGAAACCTAACAATACGATCAATGGAAGCTCTGGTCCTCTCACCAACATTGCAGTAGAAGGCTTCACTCTTCGCTTCGTTAGGGTGGAGCCCAGAGACCCTAGAGAATTCAGCAAGAGAGTCATTTATGACACGAACCGAAGAGCTATCGCCATGACAGAAGAGAAGAAGGTCATCGGCAAAGCAGAGATGGGTGATACTTTGCTCCTCACATTGCCGATGGAATTTAAAAGAATCGGAGTCAGAGATGTTTCTCTTTATCATAAGGTTAAGCACCTCCATGACAAGAGTGAAGAGATAGGGAGAGAGGGGGTCACCCTGACGGATGCCCCTTTGCCCATCGAAGAATCCGTACATATTACCATTGATGCTCACAGAGTAAGCAGCAGTGGAGACACACGTCATGATCCAGTCAATCATACGAATGGGGAAACCAAACCCAACCAAGATGGTGCAAAGAAAAAACCAGTCAACCGTATCGTAAGCTTTTTGGATATCGACTTTAAACGCACACCTGGGGGGACCACGATGACAATGATAATCACGCATGAGCTCCTAGACAAGAAGAACATTGTCAGTGATCAGGCGCCCTGGAATGAAAGCAGACTGGTTTTCATCAACCAGAGAAGAGAGAACATTGTCAGTGAGCTCCTGGTTTTCATCAACCAGAGAACATTGTCAGTGATCAGGCGCCCTGGAATGAAAGCATACTGGGGGGACCACGATGACAATGATAATCACGCATGAGCTCCTGGACAAGAAGAACATTGTCAGTGATCAGGCGCCCTGGAATGAAAGCAGACTGGTTTTCTTTAATGTATAGGTATTTCTCTTAGAACAACTGAATTTCCGTACCAGCAGGGAAATAGAAGGAAAAAATAACTAAAAAAAGGGTTTTGCATCCCAAAATTTCAGTTTATGACAATTTTACTGTTCTTATTCACAAACGAATTAAAGGAACAACCGATTATACTATAAAAAAATGGGAACCCTTTTTGGATTTTTATCCCCAAAGATCATTGCATTCAGGAATCCCCATATCACCCACCAAGTTGTTATCACAATTGCTTCCAAAGCGTTTTCTTGTTAGAAGACATCTATAAATCATCAAGCCAAGAACAATTGTCGCTATCTCACATTTGATAACAAGATGATCTAAAGTTTCCTCATAAATAAACATACATTAATGGATAGTGATTTTATTTTTCTCAAAAAAAAAAAAAACGAGAAAATTAATATACAAAAAATTATCAATTTTATACTCTAAAAATGGTAAAGAGATGGATGTAAAAATTAAAATCAAAATATTGTTGTCTCCATTTATGAAAAAGGCGTGAACGGTGCTTGTATTTTTAATTTTTTTTTTTTGATTTTTTTCTTGAACCATATATTACAACGTTTATCATTGTTGTGTTCCATATGATATATAAGATGTATGACTATACAATTTTTATCACAAAATTTGAATGTTTTTTTTTTCTTTTTAGTGTTACTCATTAATCAATTGTTTTGATTTTTAATGTTTTAATTTTTCTGAAAAATTAATACGAAATTAGATTATAAATGATTAGAAATTTTAAAAATTATATATATATATATATATATATATATATATATATATATATATATATATATATATATATATATATATATATATATATATATAAATGAGAAAAAATATTGATTAATTAGAAAAAGGACAAATAGGTAATTGTGTCTATTAATTTCATAACATAAAAGAAATAAATAGATATTTATCATCTTCTCCTATCATCGCATACCCTAAAACTTTGATGGTATATCCATATTTTCACAAATCTTCCTTTATATAAATCATCATCGAACTTTCATCAATCATCCATTCATGGCCAATCAAGCATTCACATGATCATCTAACGTTCATCAATCATCAAACATTCATCAACATCAAACAACAATCAACACTAATATATATTTTAGGTGGATAAATCGCTTCCAATCAACATTCCTTTATAATAGCCTCGTGTTTCATTTTCCACCTCGTTTTTCATCATATTTTCAGGAGTTGCACATTAACGGATACTCAACAATTTAAAAAGGTTTAGACGCATTGGTCAATGGAAATTTCTTCGTTAAACCATTATTGACGGGTTACCAACAAAATTACATTAAATTTATATTTGATGGGTAGCCTGTGCTATCTCGGGCCCTATAATAGGTCAACCCATTAATATACCATGTAAGATTCGTATGTGAATATACCATGTAAGTTTCACGTATGAATATAGCACATAAGATTCACATGTGAATATATTTTGAGTTACACATAACTTGTGTTTTTATGTATAAAAAAAGTATACATGAATTTGGAGAAAAACCGAATATACCATGAAATATTATGAATCTACCTTCACATAATATGTTATATTCATATGTGCAACTATATTCACATGTAAATATTGCATGGTATATTCACAAGTGAATATAGTTTTTTATGTTATTTAAATACAAATTTGTATATTCACTTAATATTCATATAATATTCACATGTGAATCGGTATATGCGTATTAAGACATTTTTTAGTGAGTACATACTAATTCACATGTGAATATTATATGAATATTATGTGAATATACCGACTCGCAATATATGTGTATTAAGACATATTCTTAGTAAGCATATACTAATTTATATGTGAATATTGCGTGAATATGCTGATTCACATGTAAATATATTGATTCACATGTGAATATTACATGAATATATCGATATATTCACATGTAAATCTTATGTGGTATATTTGTTGAGGAATCTTAAGTAGAATAGATATAAAATTCTAGAAGACATTTCATAAATCACTTAGACTACACACAAGTTAAGTTATACAATTATGATAACTTGTTATATTGAAATATAAAATAACAAGCAAAATTATAGCTCCTAACATGACATATAAATAAAACATAAAAACTAAGAAAAAAATGCATCACTCATTAAATACATACATATGAACTGTAAAAAACAAAAACTAAATGAACAATGAAATACAAAAAGAACTTACATCGATTTACAAGATATATCATGAAAAACTTAAATACAAAGCAAAAAAACATCAATTAGCTTCATTTTTCATTGACAAGATACCTGTTTTCATTGATTTACGACTTACTCAAAAACATTTGATACATGAGAAAAAGAATATGAGATCCCCAAATTGATGTGAGAAACAATTGATCAAAATAAAAACACGAGATACACAAACTGATTTGATTCATCGTCTTTTTTTAGAAGACGAACAATGATGAGAAAAAGAATGATAAATCTAGAGAGAATTTAGGAGAGCACTTTTTTATATTGAAATGACCAAAGTACCCATGTATTCCTTATAAAATATTGACAGGACTTTAATATTTTCAACTAATTACAAGTTTGCCACATTTGTAAAATTACATTGGATCAAAACAAAATAAGTGGCTAATATTCATTCTTACATTCTTAACATATTTTCATTGTCATTTGAATTTAATCTTATATATATATATATATATATATATATATATATATATATATATATATATATATATATATATATATATATATATATATATATATATATATATATATATATAGGGAGAGGTTAAATTGAGAAGGATTAAAAGGTTGAGAATGTGAGAATAATTCTGGACCAATCATTTTATAGGGATATTATAGTAATTTTACAATATGACTAATTAATTAAAAATATTAAATAATTATGTTTTCCTATAATCATGGGATTAATTTATTCAGTTTCCATGATTATAGAGATTACGATTGTTATTACCTAAAATAAAGGAATTAATTGCTTTTTTGTTATTTTATTAATTGAAAATAAAAAAAATATTTTTATCAATTCTTTTTTCAAAATTCGAAATTTTAATAGTTTGTTTATTTTTTTCACGGTTTCAATCATGGATGAATATAAAAAAATATTTTTATAATTTTAGTATTTAATTTTTAACAGTATTTTTATAAAGATTATACAAAATTACGTTGTAATAATCAATGAATAAAATATTTAAATAAGAAAAACTACAAAGAAAAACTTAAATAAGAAAAACTACAAAGAAAAATCAAATAACACATTCATATACAACATTTATTTTCATAAATGATTGACATATTTTAGACAAAATTGAAATTTTTTACATAATTATCTTCAACAATGATTATATCATATCATAAGAAAAAATTACAAAATCCATCCCGATGTTAGCACTTTTCTTGAATGAATCACATTCCTTTTTTCTTGCTGCTAGCATCACACACAAAAAACTAATAGTGGACACCCGTGATGAGTGTTAGTTTCGATTCACACGTGCAAAATCGACTCGAAGGATATTAAAAAAATAATTTATAGAATAGAATCATCAATGATTAACACTGCACATCATTAATGATTAACACAAGTATTATCATCATTTTTGCAGCCATGTTATATTCAATACATGATTACAGCTATAATCATAGATGATTATAACTATAATCATAGATGATTATAGCTGAATAGCTATAATCTAGATGATTCAGCTATAATCATAGATGATTATAGCTATAACCATAGATGATTATAGCTATAACCATAGATGATTATAGCTATAACCATAGATGATTACAGCTATAATCATAGATGTTTACAGCTATAATCATAGATGATTCAGCTTGCCAACGAGTAACTTCAGGGGCAATGTAGTTGCTTATCTCTTTTACGTGAAAAGTCAATTAGTTAAATTTTAGATCATTAACATTTCTCACAATCTAATGGTTTACATACCATAGGAAGATTGAACTTAATGGGAAGTAAGCTCAACTCAAAATTACAGATAACATAGGATGCGCTTTCCATATAATATGAACCCCTTTTCACTTTGACAGCAGCACTCTTTTCTGAGGATAAGCTTATGATTCCCCTTAAAACCATAAACTCCACTAATTTGGTACCAATTGAAAACATCTCTGCCTTTCTAGGTTTGCTATCTGATGATAGAACCTCTGCTATCTCATTGTCATTCATCCATTTTTGTTTGATTTGCAATCCATGTAATCATACATTTCTATCCAGTTGGTCCACTAAAGATGCTACCCGAACCATTTTATTTGATTCTGAGGTAAATAACAGACATAAAACATAAACTATTAATGCTTCCAGTGTATAATGACCGAACTTTGAAACCATTTTCTTATCCTTCAAAGAGATTTTTTTATCCTTAATGAGAAAATCCTTAGCATTTAAGCTATTTTTTTAATCATCATTTGAAATAAGCATTCTCATTATGCTGGACGATGAATTATATATTGATTCCTCATCAAAATACATGGTTGATTTCTCAATTTCCATTTGAATTTGCCGTAAATTATATATTGAGTCGGCAAGAACTGTATCCAACCACTTTTTAGGATTCGAAGTCATTTTTTATTTTATTCATTGAGTGCAAGATAATAACCATGGGATGTGGGATGTACGGATAATTTCGGATCATGTAATTGAAATTAACTGATACAATTGTTTAAGAAATTGGGGCTATTAGATGAACGAATTACGAGATACATACCAATGGAGCCAACGACAAATTGCCAGGTGATCTGTGCGGTAACTGGATCGGAAGTAATGGCGGAGACTTCAACAACCGGAGAGACTCGCTTTCTTCTAATGATGAACCGGCGGCGATTTCGTGAAGGTCTACGATACGGTTGTCTCTGTAGATCCGATTAGGGTTTGAAAGAAGTCGAGATACATGGAGAGAGAGAAAGAGAGGGTCGATGGTTAAGGGGAGAGAGAGAGGGGTTACCCGATTTATAGGAGATACCATTTATTTGAACCATTTGAATTCTCATTATACCCTCATCTATGTTTAAAAGTTACAGATTTATCTTACAAATTCTATAATTTACACAAATGGCCCAATCAATAGTAACCATAGATCTAAGAATTTAAAGGGTCCAGATTCTTTCTCATTTTTTCAACCTTTTAACCCTTCTCATTTTATATATATATATATATATATATATATATATATATATATATATATATATATATATATATATATATATATATATATATATATATAAATCGATGTTGATACAATGTTAAGAGCATAAAAATAATAAATTTTTGTATATTTTTTATTTACTTAAAATAAATAATCTTTAACATATAATAAATAGAAAAAGTATTTATTAGTGAATGTAAATATATGTTGATGAGCTAGTTGCCCTATTTTACTAAAAAAAGAGAATTAATATATAAAAATTTATCATTTTATGCTTAAAAATGGTAACATGTTAATTTAAAAACTAAAAATTATCATTTTATGTTGTAAAAACAAGAATGATGTTTATATTTTATTTTTGTTACAGATTTTTTCTTGAAAACCAAATATATTTTCTAGCATATAATAAACAAAAAATTTTATTAATGAATATACATATATGTTGATGAACAGCGGACTTATTTTACTTAAAAAAGAGAATTAATATACAAAAATGTATCATTTTATGTTGTAAAAATGTTAACATATTGATGTAAAGAACAAAAAAAATCTCACTATATTCATTGATGAGTAAAGCAAGAATGATGTTAATATTTTATTTTTATTACAGTTTTTTTTCTTGAAAAACACATATAACAAAGTTTATCATTTTTATACTCCAAAAGAATATACATATCGATATAAACCAAAGAGAATTTCCTTAAAAAATTCATATTTTTTTAGCATTAATTATTAAAGAATAGGTCTGCTTTTTTACTTTTTAGCGTTTTAATATTTTTTTCAAAATTAGAAACGAAATTATTATATAAAAGACTAGAAATAATGAAAAATTATTTTATTGAAAGTTTTGTAAAATTCCTACATGCTTTATAAATTTATGCATATAAATAAATTATGAATGTTTGTAAATATATTCAAATTGATAAATATTCTACCTTAGGATATTATTTAAATTTATAAAATTACACACACACACACACACACACACATATATATATATATATATATATATATATATATATATATATATATATATATATATATATATATATATATGTGTGTGTGTATATATATATATATATATATATATATATATATATATATATATATATATATATATATATATATATATATATATATATATATATATATATATATATATATATATATATATATATATATATATATAACATATAAAATTTCAAATATGATCTATAATTCTCTTAATGGCTGGTATTAGGGATAACTAGTTTACATGACCATTGTGACTAGAAGTCATTAGAATCATTACGATTAATGAACGGACCAAAGAAACTCATCAGCTTAGGAATCATTATACAACATGTTAATAACCATTGCACTTAATAGAAATCAATCATAATTGGAAGGTGAAATCAAATTTAACTAAGAACACGTTCAGAACTATGTCCAATATAGTTCCATATTAACTAGCATTTGTTTGCCTTTTGTTTGTTTCTGCATTTTATATCAAATCCCATTATTTTATTTTATGTTTTTCGTTTTAAATATTCATAAAATCGGTATTATCATGCAATACCTTTGGCTATTATGAGTATCTCAATTAACGGTGTATGTCAAATAGTGTATTTTTCAATCATTTTTTCATGAAAATTCTGAAAGATTGTGTTTGCTCGATCGTCTCAGCTGTGTAATTTATTCATAAAAATATTTTATCATGGTGTTTCTTTTTTTGAGCGAGTCGATTACAGAGTCTGCGATAGTTTTCTTCATTTATAGTTTTGATCATGAAGGTGTAGGATCATATGTATGTTTCTTATTTTCTTATTCCTCTATGAGAAAAAAAAATATTAAATCTCAATGATGTGTTTAATTTCTTTTTACAATTTGTTTGATACGGGCTTTATTAGGTTAAACTTAATTTAGTTAATTACGTTCAGACATGTGAATGAAAAGGGTAGAGTTTGGCATGGCATGTTATTAAAGCAAGACAAGTGCATTGGACACATCAACTTCATGGTCATACCTTTTCTAGGGATTTACAGAAACATATTATTTCACACTTAATCTTTGATCTTATGTTCAAACTTTATTGATATTACCGTCTTCTGTTAAGAGTCATACAAGATATAATACATTATGAAGAAACTTTGATTCGTTTTAACTACTATTATATTATTTTTCTTTTTTAACGGCCGTTTTATTTTATATAACTATAAACTTGAAGTATTTAAAATTAATTGGTCGTATATTAGACACCACAATATTTTGTTCCTCTAAACTTACATGTACTTTCAAACGTTTACCTTTTTATAAAACGAATTATCATCATCACTAATGATATTCGTTTGGATGGATGGATCGATCCGATCATGTGAATCGGAATATATTTCTTGTGTGGTATACAACGAATCTGAAAACGAATGATAAATAAAAAACGGTTGTTTGGGAGGTAGTTAACTTCATAAAATGTGTTTAGATTAAAACGATTTTTGATATACGCCAGATGAGATAGATTGACATGCCAATATTTTTTATGTTCATCTTCTACAACTATTTATAAATAGTTAATTGTTTGTTTAGTACGAGAAAATAAATTTATAAAAATTAGAATTGACAATGTAGTGGAATAAACAAATAATGAAACAAATTATTACATGTCATTGTATTGTCTAGTTGATTTCAAGGAAGGGATTGAGTTATTTATAGGGCCGGCCTAATAGGGGGCAAGTTGGGCGATGGCCCAAGGCCCGTTGAATTTTAGGGCCCCAACTTCAATCTGTATCATATGTACATATATTAAACTACTCAAAAACAAAAAAATCATAAAATTGTATGGAGCTCATTTGGTATTTGGTGTTGCTTGGCTTTTCCTAAACTATTTGGGTTCAAGTCCATGTAGCAACATCTTTTTCTAATTCAATTCTTAATATTAAGGGTTTTTTTTGGTCGTAAGGCAGAAGCATGAAACGATTTCTACAGTGTCGATTTCAAGGTTTTTAAACCTTTTTTTTTTTCAATTCTCAAGAAACATATCAGCAATGGTTTAAACCCCAACATGATAATTTTCATATGAACCCTTCTTCAATGGTAATATCTGTATGAACCCTTCTTCAATGGCTTTTGCACCTGTGTAAGATTCAAGAAAATCAAGGTTTATTCGTTTGACTGTAAACGATACCTTCTCATATTTTCAAACATAATCCCTCGTCTCCTAAAACGTTTGACGAGTACATGTTTAGGATTAGATGTCAAGTGTCCATCATATTGTCAGACATATCGATTACTTTGTTATTTAATTGAGTTTTACCTCTATAATTTGAAGGAAGTAATCATGGGCTTTTTAGCATTCTCGAGCTTCTTGAATTTCCTGCATAACTCGAAATCCCTAATAGAGTGTTAAACACTCGGCATCTGCAGGGCTATGAACCCAGAAACTAGCTATTATTGTCCATCCCGATGGGCAAGAGATGGTGAACCCACCGATACCGGCAGTCTCGACGGTACCGCCAATAAGCCCAAATCAATACGAGCCCCACTTCGTCCAACCTAAATAACCCAAGTTAAATATTTCTGGCCTTCTGCATTATGGTTTTTTCAGTTCATATGGATTTCAGAAAGCACATATTCATAAGTTGAAAAGAGTTTATGTGCGACTAAATATGGATGTATAGAATACTAATACAACGTTTTTACTGTGTCATAAAAATTATTGAATTTTTTTCATATGTACTAATTTACTGTACGTATATAAAAATATTGTGTTCAATTCATTCGTTAAGCGTTGTTTACTTGATGTCTATATGATATATGCTTAGAAAATCATCAAAAGCTTAATGTCATAAAATAACAATATATTTAGGAAATCCAGATTAATTTATTTTTTATGCATGATAAATCATTATATTTAAAAAAAAAAAAAACTTATAAATTGACTAGACCAAAATCAAGTTGCATAAAAGCCAAGTTACAATTCAAAAATGGGGTTGGGCCTAACGACGAGAATTTCGGAACAAGTCTTGGGCCAGACGATTATTTGGAGTTTTGGACACGTTTTGTTAGTTGTGACTTGTATCCAGTACATTATGTTATGCATTTACTATTATCCTCTTAATCAATTTGCGTGAATTTTGTGATACGGTGTACGTTTTTTTTCGGATTTGTAACGTGCGGGTCATTTGTTGGATTCGGGTCTTTGATTTCGGGTTTGGATGTGACACGCGGGTGTTCCTTATCCTCTCCACCGCTTCCTTCTCATTCATATTTTTGTCAACCCCTCACTCACCGATTACTCTCCACTCCCTCGATTTTGTGTCGGTGAGCTCCCTCTACTCCCACAACGCCGATGTCTCCACCGATTGTTCGGATTCTTCAAGGTTTATCGCTTTTTGCGGAAGGATCTTAGTGTCCGCGAGATCTGATCAGGAGAATAGGGAAATATTTGACGGAACTTTAGTTAATTCGTCGCCGCCGGAACGATTCAGCAAACCTCTGATGAATTTCTCCCTCAACCCGTGTAAGTCTCCTTCATACCCACTTTCACGTCACCTCTCATTCTTCTTTGCTGCAGCAACCACAAGTTCCAATCAATCTTGGTTTCTCGAACTGAAGAATTCTTCAACAAATCGATTTGTTTTTCACTTCGACAGAGAGGAAGGAGAAGGTTTAGTGGTGTCCCTCGCTATCAGGAACCATTAACCAAGATGCGAATTTCTTGAAGATACGATTTCTCAGGTACTCCCATGGCTGGATCTCGACTTCAATCTTCCATTTTCTGATGAGCGCATCTTGCAAAAGCTTGGATTTGGGCTACATATACAGATCTGTTTGTTTACTTCACGAATCGTTGGGTATATAATGATATGATCTATTTTTTAATTAAAAAGTTCTCATACAGGGTAAAATACGAGCAATAAAACAGATGGGATGGAAGGAGTGTGAACGTTCCTCGATTACAGTCGAAATTTTATTAGCTGGTTGGAGCTGAGTAAAAATAACAATGGTAACTCCACACTCTAATTTTGATTAGTTGACTTTGATGGTCATCGAGTGTTATCCAGCTTAGTATTTTAACTATGAAACGGCTATTATATAGCCTGGTCATGGACTGATGATTTTTTAAATCATTTTTTGGGTATTGATCAAATTATATAACCTGGTCGAGATTAACACATAACTGGATCGATCAAGGCATTAGATTTCAGTCTAGCCGGGTAATGCTACTACTCTCACTTAAAGGAAATAGCCAAGGTTGACACTGTTGTATCCAATTTTTTAAATAAAACTGTCTTGAAATTGAAGATGTATATGGTTGAATTTATATATTCTTTTGTTTTTGATATATACATACCAATTTCTATATTACTTTTTGCATTTACAGGGATGTAGTAACACTCTTCATTTACGTGGGGCAACTAAGAGTTGGGACATGGAAATCATAAATAAATGCTAAACGAAAACCTTCTTGGGACAAATCAGATGATTATGTGGATTTTGATTAATTCTTGGTCCCAAAGGTGAGTGGCATGTTCTTGATTTATTCTAAATCAATAACAGTTGATAAATGCCGATTGAAAAGCTTTTAGGCATCAATTTTAACACTTGGGAATCTTTGTAAACACCTCTTTGGTGTAGGGGCGATGAAATTTTAATGTTGCATTAGAACAAAAACTTTAAATCTGGATTGAAAACTGAAACATATACCTGTAGAGTTATAATTTTTTAGAGAATGGTTTCATCAGATGCTCATGTTAAAGATTTTTCCTAAGAGAAAAGAAAATGAGTTTCCAAAATCTTCAACTCCTAGGCCACCCGCCAAACTGTCCAAACGAATAAAGCTGCGTTAAATGTCCACTGAAGTGTCCTAGAATAACATGTACCTACAATTGATTAAGTTTCGATTTGATCCCCTTCTTTTATGGCTTAATTTTTGTTTGAACGAATTGTTATGTTGCTATTGTAAGCCTTTGTATTCATTTTCATATTCAATAATATGAAACATGCTTTTAACCTTAACAAAATTTTTTCGTGAAGAAATTCTTGAAATAGATTCACATATAATGGGATGGGTTGGAGATATAGCTTTTTTGGTTGTGATGGAGGATCCAGACATAGCCCACTTCACATAGCCCACTTCAGGTAAATTATCTTTATTTGATATATGTATAATTGAAATTTGGTGCAAATTATGAAATACATACCGACGCTTTTTGTTTTGGTCAAATCAGTCAACTCAACATGGGCCGATGGATATGATTTTGGTGTTACCATGTTAGAACTGCACATAAGTAAAATTATCATACAAAAATAGCAACATACTTTGTTACATATATTGATTTCCATTTGTGGAATTGGTTGATTGCATTAGGCAAGTCGCTGTTATCTTCTTTCGTTACTCTTTGGTTAAAAAAGATTGAGTATGTTTCTTAACCGAACCAATTTGTTATTTTGTGCAGAAAGGCATTATTAAGAACTAGCAATTTCTCTCATTCACACCTTCTCAGTTTTGTTTCTCTCAAGTGTATGGAAGTGACGTGAAATTGCTTCAATATTGGCAACTGTCAAGAAATGACTCCCAACGGCTTTGAAATCTCTCTGTTATCACAATTTCGCAAACACGAATTCAGGTAGCCTTCTTTACTTATATGTTCTTTTTTACTTATGCAAAGACTCTAGCTATTCGATTGGATGATTGATCTAACACACCGAGAAACACATCAAATCAGGCCAACCTAAGAAAAACCAGTCACTTGTAATTTGTTATTGATTTGTTAGTTGAATATTTATTGTTTTTATTATTTGTTTGTTTTATTGTTTATGTGTTTAGTTGTGTACGGGTGGTCATTTTTATCACCATTGTGTGATATCACGTGGAATGTGAGGGAAAGTAACAATAGTGAGAGAATGAAAATGATGGCCACAAAGAGTATCACTAGCTAAGGATGTATATGAAGTAGAAGCTTCTTAAGCAAGAGTATTTCGTGTTTTGGAACTGTAACGCACTTTATTTATACTCGGGGAGTGATTTAAAGGTAATATTCCCATTTACTGTTACGGGGCTGTTTATTTTTCCTTTTTCCCATTTAAGACCTTTATGTATAAAGTAACCGAATGGGTAATGATGTTTGTTTGAAACTTTTGAAGGTCTCTATTGTTAGGAATCGGACAAGGTACACGTAGCGGAAACACTATCACACACACACAAACGAAACGAGAAAATAAAGCAAAAGATAACACAAGGATTTTACGTGGTTCGGATTCGGTGTCAATCCTACATCCACGGGCTGCAACTGAGTTTTCTTATATTTACTCTATGAAGATTACAATTACAATTGTTGGTGCTGCAATTAACAAATGAAGAAAACAATCCTATTTATAGGATTTTAGAGCCGTAATGCCTTTCCTTCAATTCACACATATATAATATGAATGCTGAATTGCCGTTCATTTTTTCTTCTTCTTTGAATATTAAAAAAGGTTGGTAAGCACCTTTTCACCAAACACGACACTTCCACAACAATTCAATTTGCAATTGAATTGTAAATGAATTTACAATATTTACCCTTGAACTTTAATATTCTTGTCACAATTTTCATGGCTCCACAAATCTTAACATCTATTAGCCAAATACCGATAGAGATTAGGCACTAGTAGAAACCCAGGATCGGGCGAGTCTGTATGTTGTGGCTTCAAAAGACAATAAGGCATTGATTGAAGTGGCGCTCAGCATAGCATTGATTGTTTGTGTTGCTGCGGCATATAGACTTGTTCAAGAACTTTTAGATGAAGAAAATGAAGTAAGCTTCTTTCAGCCTTATAACTAATTCATCTTTGTGTTATTTGTTTATGTTTTTATTTTACCTGTCTTGGTAAAGCATTTTGTACAAAAAACACTCATTAATCCCATTTTCAGGGAAAAAAAACGATACGACTCCAGCATTAAGACTACTTAATTTGGACGATTTCATGCAATCCAAAGCCAAGGTAAACTTTCATGATCTTGCGTTTATTATATTGGTTAGCCTTCCTTCCCTAAAACTCAAATAAACACATGTTTCTTTTTTGATAACTTTATATCCTCGGATGATATAGGTGGGCCCATCTGTTGCTTATGATGCAACAAGCATGAACGAACTCAGGAAATGGAATGAGCAATACGGAGAAGGTGGAAGCAGGAGAAAATCACCATTTGGCTTTTGATGAACCCGTGCATCGCAAGGGACCCCACTAGTTTATTATTATTTTTGATAAATTCATCTGTTTTAAGAACCATATATTAACCAATCGTTAGGTTGAGTGTAATCACCATTGTCTTGGTATTATTTCCAGTATTTGGTTATTTCACGAATTCTTGACCAACAAACGTTCATACCCTTTATTAGAGGGGAAAAAATTGGTTTATGATTCGAAACCGGTTTTTAAACCGATTCGATCCGGTTTTGAAACCGGTTTTTCTCAAACTGACTCGGTTCGAACCGGTTTGGATATATAAAATTTAAAACCGGTTTGAAACCAGTTTTGGCTGAACTGGTTTGTTAAACCGGTATGTAAAACAGGTTAAACCGACTTTTACCACGTTGACCCAAACCGGATTTGAGTATAATTTTTGGTAGTAACCCAAACCGGTTTTGACTTTATTGACTAAAACCGAATAGGTTTTGGATCCGATCCGGTTTCAAAAAAAATGCTACAAACATTTTTTTTATTAGGGCAACATTTTAAATACAGCTAAATTAAACTCGACAATGAGCAACATAGTTACAAAATTAATCTAATATATAAAGAGATAGTATTCGTTTAGCATGTTTCCCATTCTAAATTTATCGCTAAACATGGATTGTGTTTAAAATATACTTGAAGGCATCTTCAATGTCTTGGGAAATGGATGTAGATGACAATCATTTTGCTAATATAAACAAATAGCATTTTAAAAATGTTATTATTCCTATTAAGATGCACAATATAACAGCAAAACGTTACCCTAATCTCATAACAAATTGGGTATAAGGATGGGGAGGATGGATATTTTCCAACCTTCCAAACCCACACGACACATCAACATTCATCTCTCATCTCACTTCCATATTTCATCATATTTTACCAGTAGAAATCGATTTTTGCCAACTCTCCCAACCATTGATGCCAAATCAGATTTTCTATATTAAAAATAATTGAATAAATCAAAAAATGAAAATAACATTTAATTTAATTATTTAAAATAATTTTAAAAAGTAAAAATAAAAGAAAAAAATAACGTTTACAAAATTAAAATAAAAATCCTAAAACGATAATTTAAATCCTAAATACGGGAAATTAAAACCTAAATACTATAATTTAATACATAAAACGAGCACAACAGTTAAGTGATTTTTTCACAACATTCCAAGCTTCGATGTTCGTAAAGTATTTGTTGTATGTCAGCTGATAATGTTCTAGAGCTTCTTCAATAATCTTATTGTCGGTTGTCCCGTTTTGTCGGTTCGCCAATAGATGTAAGTAATTGTGTTAAATTTTGCCAGTTTTATTGTCAAATCCTTCAATTTGCTGTTATGATGTTGTTTAGACCAATAATGTTCTGTGCCCATTATTGTGTAGAACAATTCCACCATACGTTCCCAGAATTGGTCGTTGGTTGCCAACCTCACCTCATCATGATGTCGACGAAGGCGGTTGTCAAAGCTACCTCTCCGTTTGGAGTCCATGCCCGACGGTCATTTCTAAATCCAGTCATTTTTAATTTTTTTTATTATAGATAGTTAATAATTTATAGAGTTGAGAAATGAGAAATATGTGATTTTTAAAGGGTGTAGAGAGGAGTATTTATAAGGTTGAAGAGGGTAATTTTTTTTAGAATTAAAGTTATTATTATTATTAAATTCTATACCGCTTCACGGGTTCCACAACCCGCTCCCCAACCCCAATGCTTTATCTTTCCCGTCCCTACGACCGACGGGCTCGTTTTCAGGCGGGTACCGGCGGTGCCGACGGCCCCCGACGGAGCCCTCGCCCAACCCGAAGTCACTCTGCCCACCCTAATAGATGTTAGATGTAGACAATCTTATCTGATAGGGAGGCTGATTCCATAAACGATCTCCGACATGCATAAGTATGTGTCAAACATGACGGATAACAACATGGAAGATTAAAAAGCTAATACTAACGATCGTACTAGAAAATAAATAAAAAAGAAAAAGAAAAATAGTGTATCAAGAAGAAATTAAAGATAAAACAAATAACTAAGACATATACTACTCCACTACCTTCTATATAGGTCGTATCCTCTAAAAGTGTCAATTCCTTCACTCGCTTCCTCATCATGTGCCTTTCTTCCACGAACTCATTGATTGTAACACTCTCCACCCATTTAAACATTTTTTCCAGGTGTCTTTTTTGGATATGTATGAACCACTATAATCCTTGATATTTTAGTGATTGATGCAACTCCTAACTTATTTATGAAAACTGCATACGATATCCTGTCTACCTTGTTTAAACTTATGTCCATTGAAGCGTCCTCATTTCCATAGCTTCATTTTTCCTCCTATACTTATTTAAAACATTATTATTTTCATAACAGAGCTTGCCGAACTCTAATACGCACATTTTTCCTTTAGTTTCAACAAGACTCTTATGCCGTACACAACTCTTATGATC
This sequence comes from Cichorium intybus, assembly GCA_023525715.1. Lineage (NCBI taxonomy): Eukaryota > Viridiplantae > Streptophyta > Magnoliopsida > Asterales > Asteraceae > Cichorium > Cichorium intybus. The sequence continues at coordinate 23,361,039 of CM042012.1, forward strand.
GTACTATACTTTGACCAATCCACCTTAATATAGTGGGTAATGTCGTCCTCTACATCCCTTCCTTATTGATCATAACTCATTAGGCATTGACTATCTCATTTGAGTGTAGAACTTGCTCCCTATTGTATACGTATACTCTTTAATTTGTACTACATTGTAACCCATTCTCTTCCAACGTCTTCTTTAAAAAATCAACCTAACATTAAACTTTATCACTATCTCTTCCATCAATACCATGTCATTATAAAAAAACATAAATCATGGCAACCTCTCTTTCATTATATAACAAATATCGTCTAAAAACAAAAGCAAATATGTATGGGCTAAGTGTTGATCCTCGATAGAGACCTGTTTCTACTAGGAAAGACTTTAATTTGCCTACTTTTGTTTGGACCAAGTTCATGACCACCAATACATATTGCACATGCCTTACCATATCTCCAAGTAACCTATTATCTTCCACCATCCTCTACATCCTCTCCAGATGTACACTATAATATGTATTCTCAAGGTTAATGAACACCATATGGAATTCCTTAATTCTTTTTTTAACATCTAGACATTTTTGTTATGCTTTTAAAATACCATTTTATATGAAAATTCACAAAAAAAAATCTTATATACTTTGAAACATTTAATCCAAAACTTGTTGGAGCTGGAAATGCTCTACAATGTTGAGTGATAGCTAGGCTAGAATATTCTTTTTGTATTTAGGAATATTCTCTTATCTTTTATGGATAGAGACGAATGTGGTCATTGTATGTATGTACCTAAAATACAGTCTTTAGATTAGAGAGAGTTTAAGTGGTTGGGAAACACATTCCTGAGCCACAAGTTCTTCATGTAATATTATTTTACTCTCATTATCTATAAATATTAGATTACTCATCATGTTTTTCAGTTTTTATACTAATTATCTTAAGGCAAAATGACACTGTAGTCCAACCAACTATCGGTTGTTGGTTTAAAAGGTCCCTAAACTTTTTTTTTTTGCTTTCTAAAGGAACAAACTCATATTTCACCTGTTTATTAAATCCCTCTAACCTTCAAAACCGGTCAAAAGGTTAAAACTTACACACTTGGCAGCCTAGTCATCATATTGGAATTTAAACTTTTGCCATGTCATTAATGTAGTCAACTCGTGGGTTAAACCGGTTGACTACATTCACGAACATATACAAAATTACTGAATCTCGGAAAACTCAACACGAACAGATAGATTACACTCACAAAGATGAAGATATGGGAAAACTGATGAAGATACAAAATTCGTGATCACAAAATTCTACAAATATTCAACATTCGTTGCAAGAATTCATTACTAGAGAGATACAAAATTACTAATCCATATTCTAAACAAATCCAACCAAATACAAAACTAAAAAAAAATATACAAATTCAAAGCAAATAACAGCAGATACAAAAATTCCTTATCCTTAACCTAGAAAACCTTTAACAAAATTTGAAACCAAAACTAATATCGAATATGGAATAAGTCCAAAATCTCATAAATACCCTGAAGAAGGTGAGAAGACTCGGATGGAGACCCAAAAAGTTAGCAGCACAAGGAATCAACGGAGGTGGTAATCACATCAATACATGGAATAAACCCTTATTGGGTCATCTCTGATCTACCGGACAGTCATCTTCATGCCCCGAGGAAGCAGAACTAAGATCACCTTCGGCGAGATGATACATCCAGATCGATGACGGTGGCTCAGCCACAACAGAACTAGGACCCTCGATACCGTGGGGGTGCTAAAGAGACCATGGGGTCGGTTCGGTTCGCCGCCGGGAGGAAATGGAGGAGTGCGTGAAGAGCCGAGAGGAGATGGAGGAAGAAGAGAAACGGGAAATGCCCAATTCACTGATTCACGAAGAAGAAGAACGCCTAAATGAGATATTCTTAGGGTTTTTGTTTTTAGTTTTTTTTATTAATATAACAAGTGGCATTTAATTGATGACTAAGCAAAGGGGTAACCGGTTTACCCCGTCAAATTCTATTGAGTGACTATTTTAACGCACAAAATATGAGTTTGTTCCCTTAGAAAGTCAAAAAAAAAAAAATAGTTTAGGGACTTTTTAAACCAACAACCGATACTTGGTTGGGCTACAGTGTCATTTTGCCTTATCTCAAAGATATTTATTATTCCGCACTTTGCTAGCCACCACGGGTCCTAACAATTGGTATCAGAGTCACACTTATGCTTATACAAAGATTGATCCAGATTAGCAATTTCATCTTGAAGTTTCCGTGCTCATAATTTTTCACAGAAGTAATGGAAATATTAAATCAATTGATTTATCATAGTAGATAAGAAAAACGACACACTAATCGTACTCGAGTTACGAATCAGTGTCCCCAAAAGCAAGGAATTAGCCCATGTGTACTAATGAGAACACCGAAAAAACCTAATTCAGCTTCACGTTAGATAACCTAAGTACGTTTGAGCAATCAACACTGAAAGATATATGTGGAGTCCAAGATTTTCACTCCAAAAGACCCCTTATGAAGAGAGGGAGGACTTCAACATATATAGAGAGTTATAGCACCATGTCATATTTAATGTGGGATACACTAATACTCCCCCTTAGAGATGGAGACTCAATGATGATAAACAACAATATGTTAGGCCACGAGGCTTGCTAGATGTCGGTTTTAATACCATGTAAGATATATATGGAGTCCTTGGTTTACTCACCAAAAGAGCCCTTATGGATAGAGGGGAGATTCCAACATATATAGACACTTAAAGAACCGTGTTACACCAATGTGAGATACACAAACACTCCCATTAGAGACGAAGACTTGATGAGGATAAACAAGGATATGTTAAGACATGGGGGGTGCATGCCACCGACTTTGATACCATGTAAGATATATGTGGAGTCTAAGATTGTTTCTTCAAAAGAGTCATTATGGAGAGAGTTGGATACTTCAACATATATAGACCCTTAATATGACTGTATCGCACCAATGTGGGATATACTAACATATATGATATATTTGCTCACATTTCAGGGGAATGCCATAATTCGCAGGAACATTCTATAGTCTTAAAAAGAGGAGATGGAGTGAAAGGTTCACCATGTGTGAAGTCCCATTGTATTCGAGGAGTCAACGATGTGTTGGGGATTCCGGTTGAAGAAAAGTGAGATCAAAATATGGTGCCGAAAACCCAAAATAGAGATGAATAAAAGATGCATTGGGATCTCTTTTTCTCTGATTTAAAGTATATAGTTACTCGTTCTAATAAGACAATTGCACATTAGCACATGAATTAATACAAAGACTACTCTACAAAGGAAATATCTTACTCGACTAGAATGAATCTCGAGACTTCATATGCTTCTTTAAACTATTAGGACAAAAATCACAAAGCCGATAATCAATGAATAACTTGACAAGAGACAAGGCAATAGTGAGAACACCAAATTATAGGTATTTCTTTAATTTTTTTTGGTTATTTTTAAAAAATATCTATATAAGTAGATTATTTTCAGGAAAGTCATTATATTTGGACCTTAAATTTGATTAAGCCGTAAATGTTTTTTATTCAATTAACCCCAATATTTTGTTAAATGATTACAATTTTTATTAATATAAAAAGGAAATATTTATTAATGTCTTTCAAGTTTGACCCTTGTAACAATTTAGAGTTGAATTTCAATTTTATTCAATTAAGCCATTACATTTTGATCATATACATCATCAGTTGTAAAAATATAAAAATGGTATAATCAGCTACTATCCAAAATTGTAAACATTTAACAAAATGTTGGAGCTTAATTAAATAAAAAACGATTAGAACTTAATCGAATATAGAGTCAAAATATAATGATTTTTTTTGAATAGTGACAGATTCAACATAGAACCAAATTATATCAGCTAACTATAGAACCACATGAAAATTATTCATGTTCACTTATAGACATATGTTCATCTATGAACATGAAAATTATATATATATATATTCATAAATGAACATGCATCAATTTTTACGTGATTCTATAATTAGCTAATATAATTTGATGATGTAACATATATATTTTTTTTAAATATATTTGGTATTACTAAGGTGCTGTTTGTTTTTGAAGAGGTAAAATGTCTGCAGTCTGCGGACCACATCACATCTGTAGCAGAAGAGGTGGACCAAATGTCTGCAGTCTGCAAAAAGAAGACTGTTTGTTTTTTAAAGTCTGCAAACTGTAAAATAAACTGAAATTTAAATAAACTGAATTTTTTAAACATAACAGTTTTCAACATTGAAATTTAAACAATTCTAGTTCAAGAACATCGAAATATAAGTCATACAACATCAAAACAATTTTTTTGAAAGTATTTATTCCCTAATTTGCATTAATTGCTCTGCAATTTCATCACGTAAATTCACCATATAATCCCGGTCCGCTGCATTACCATGTTCTTGAACCTCTTCATAATCACCAACGGGCGCACGGTTATTCCCAAGCGGCATATCGGGTTGATCGTATTGAGCAAAGAGATCGTCGCTCAAACCCTCTTTCCGTATAAAATTATGAAGCGCAAAGCATGCTATGGTGATGTTTCTTTGTGTAACAAATGGAAATGGTGCCATTCTCTTCAAAATAGGAAACCGTGCTTTCAAGACACCATAAGCCCATCCTACATACTTGGCTTTTAGATTGTCGTAAGCATTTTTCATTTGTTTTTGAGTTAATTCAAGACCAAACCGTTCTTGTAGAACGGTTCCTAACTTATTCCAAGATTCTTTGTGTAAACTTAAGCCTTTCCTACCCACCCTAGTCACTTCTTCAATGCACGTGTCTAACAAGCATTTTAGTTGCTCGTTAGTCCATTGGTGCTTTTCAGCCATTTAATAAGCTACATATAATCCAAATAAACCAAATTTAGGAACAATTTCAGCAATTAAAAGCAGAAAATCAGCAACAAACCACCAATAAACAACAACAAAAACTCAACAAGAAGAATTTCAGCAACAATTTCAGCCATTAGAAGCACAAAATCAGCAACAAACCACCAATAAACAACAACAAAAACATAAAAGGAAGCCAATTTCAGCAACAAAACAAGATACAAATCATAGCAGCCAATTTCAGGATCAAATTCAACAACAAATAAGTCATTAATTCTGAAATCAGCCCTAAACAACAAGAATTTCAGCAACAATTTCAGCCCTACACAACAAGAATTTCGAAATCAGGAACAAATTGAACAACAATCAGGAACAAATTGAACAAGATTTTCGAAATCAGGAACAAACTGAACAACAATTTTAGGATCAAATTCTGAAATAAAAAATGTGAAGCAATACAATGAACAATCAGAAAGATGAGTGTCATTAGTTGTGAAGTGATTTCAAAAACAAAAACAATCTCAGAAATTTGCGTGCGTAGAGAAGGTGATAATTACCTGTGACAGTTGCGTGCGCCGGAGAAACAATGGTGCGCCGGAGGTGTGCAGCGACCGGAGGCAGCGGTGTGCGCCGGAGGAGCGCCGGGATGGAGCAGGAAAGGTTTAGCGGCGGCGAGGCTGAAAGAGAAACGAGAGGAGTACGATGCGTTTTTTTCTTTAGGGCACAAAAGAGTAGTTTTTAATTTTGGCAGATGTTAGAAGTCAGTGTTTTATCACTTCTCCCAAAAGAGGACACGCAGACCTTTTAAGGTCTGCAGGCTGCAAAAAAACAAACACTCTGCAGGATTAAAATGTCTGCGCGCGTCTGCAAGGCCGAAGACAAAAGAGTTTAGAAGCTCTTTTTATAAAAAACAAACGCAACCTAAGTTTACAAAGCATTTTCCATTTGGTAAGTGGGAAAAGGGGCATCCGGTCGCAGTATTGCACCAACCACGAGGATTACCTGCTATAACCGGTTGCCGGTTGTGGGTAGTTGGCAATAAGGGTTTGGTAATATGATGTGACAGTGCCACGTCTCGCCACGTTGGAGCGGTGGTCGACACAGAAATAACATTTAAATTCTCATAATGACCAAAATACCCCCAACCTCCTACTACTATTTCATGCCTTGCAATGCCTCCATTCTCACCAACCCCATTCAAATCTATCGATCAATGACGACGCCGTCAATCTCCTTGAGAACAATAGTAGCTGTATACGATTGCTGCCATACCCATTAAGTAGTCAATCTAAATTTGAATCGAAGTGTCGCCATGGCCTCCGCAGCCGGAAACGCTGCCGTTGCTTCTAACGTTCCTGCATTCGGTGCAAGATCTTCAAAGCTTTCGGATGCCCATTTGAATTCGATTCGTTTCAGGAAACCCCTTTTCGAATTTCGATATAATATCGAACGGAAATGGGGGAATTTGTCACTGCAAGGTGGCGGCCGGAGGAGCATAGATGCGATTGTAGAAAGAGGAAGAAAAAGAGCGGGGTTGGTGAAGTGTACGGCGGAGGGGATAGAGAGAGGAATACTGACCGGAGGTAGAGGGCAAGAGGGTGCTTTTGCTATGCCGGAAAGGTTGAAGGTGGTGGCGTTAATGGCATGCGTGATGTGTTTGTGTAATGCTGATAGAGTTGTTATGTCTGTGGCTATTGTTCCTCTTGCTGCCAAACATGGGTGGAGCAGTTCTTTCTTGGGCATCGTTCAGGTAGTAATTTTTGCCTCATTTCCCCTTGGATGATTCTCTTTGACTTTTTTTTTATTACATCTAATTATTAATTTAACTTAGAGATCATCACAATCCTATCAATCGTGTACGAAAGTTGATTCTTTCAAATCAGTTGATCATTATTAAAACATAATAACCATAAAGATAGTGTTAAGGTGGAATCATTCAAATCTTTGTGTGATTATTGATTATTGTTTTATAGTAGCAATGATAAGGACCCATTGATGTAATTATGCGTGCTTTAGTTTCTTTCAAGGCTTTAGGGTTTAGATCGACCAAAAATAACATGTGATTGTAGATTCTCTTGAATGTATTAGGATCAGCCCACAAAATGCATTTTAACAATACTGTAATTTTGTATGCTTGACTCTTAAGTCTTTGTAGTTGATGGCTATGTTTCAATTACAAAACATTATTGACTTAATTTGTTAATTTGTATGACAATTGGACCAAGGTAATGTAATTGATATGGTTATGAAAATCCAAATACTTGGATGATAATCTTTTGTTGCTTGTTTTCTTTATCCAATTATCAAAAGTATAATATAAACAAGAACACCAATAAGAAATTATCGAAGATCTTATCTAATTGTATGTGGAATGTGTGATACCTTTTTCCATTCTATAATGAGTATATGCCTTTTTATTTTAAAAGTTTTTAGCTTTTGATTGGAATATCCCTCTTCTTGGTAATTGTATATGTATTAGGTTAGTGAATTGTTTTTTATATTTGTGGTTGTTGGCCTTAAATGAGATTGGTTGGCTGCCACCTGAGGAAGATTAAAAGATGGAAAAGAAATGGGTCCTATGGGGTAATAAGTTATTAAATAAATAAATATTGCAATTAAAACGATAGTCACCTGTTTAGTGGTTCTTAATCTATGTAATTGTTATTTTTTTGTGTTTGCCACTATTGATTTTTTTCTTTTTTCCTGTTCTTAATTTTAAAGTCTTTCCAGGAATAAAAAATAAATTTAAAAATTCAATCAATTAAATTTAAATTGCGTCCTAGGAAAGAATCCTTGTAATACTTGATGAGAAATCTTGAACTTACCTAACCATTCCATTGAATTTCAAGCTTGAAAATTGGAAAAAGAAAAGTCATTGGCAGCCATGTAAATGTGTTGACCAGACACGTGTCAATCCATCAATGGGAGTTGAAGTCTAGTTTTGATAACCCAACACTACCCACAATATAAACATACTTTTCAAATCGCCTACTTACCAACCATTACTTTTTATTCTCCCTTTATAATCTTTAAAAAAAATCAAGAAACCCCACTAGATCATATACATATACATCATTTCTTTCTTTTATCATTTTAAAAACTACATTTCTATTTTACACACAACCAAGCTAGTTCATAATCTAAAACTAGTTAAAAAAATGTACCTTTTAAATAAGGGAAATCTCCATTAAAGTCCTAATATTTTGGCTCAGTTTATGAAAAAATCCCAAATTAAATTTTATTAACAAAAAGGTCCCAAATTATTTTTTATTAACAAAAAAGGACAGAAACTACATGTTTTATCTTCAATAAAATCCTAATATTTTCTCACAGTTTACGGAAAAGTCCCAACATTAGCTGGTTTTCTGTCCTTTTTGGTTAATAAAAATTAACTTGGGACTTTTTTGTTAATAAAAATTAATTTGAGACTTTTTCATAAACTGAGCCAAAATATTGAGACTTCATTGGAGATTTCCCTTTAAATAACAAGAAAAGTTTTTGACTTTTGTATCTTGCAAGTTTTATTTCACGAAACTAACCAAGATTCATGTAATTATTGTGTCATGAATAGTCATCTTTTTTATGGGGGTACATATTTTCTTCGGTTATTGGAGGGGCATTAGTGGACAAATATGGAGGAAAAAAGGTGATTGCATGGGGTGTAGCTTTATGGTCTTTAGCGACACTTTTAACACCATGGGCTGCAAATAATTCCACAACTACCCTTTTAGCCGTCCGTGCGTTTTTTGGTCTTGCAGAAGGAGTTGCACTTCCTTCTATGAACATTCTTTTATCAAGGTAAACTTTATTCTCCGTCATTTGCAAGAAATAGCAATGTACTTTCATTTATTTTGTTTTTTTAAATTGTGTGATTCTTTTTTGTTAGGTGGTTTCCATGTAACGAAAGAGCGACAGCTGTCGGTTTATCAATGGGTGGATTTCATCTTGGAAACGTTGTGGGGTTGGTTTTAACACCAATAGTGATGTCATCAGTTGGACTTTCGGGTCCTTTTATTCTTTTTGCATCTCTTGGGCTTTTATGGCTGACAACATGGACACTTCGGGTCACAAATGATCCACAAGAAAGTCAAACAATAAGTCAATCTGAATTGCGGTTAATTCAAGATGGAAAGTCAAATGCAACTCCTTTAAAAAAGGGAGAATTCCCTCCTCTTCGTTTGTTATTGTCCAAAATGCCCACGTGGGCTATTATTTTTGCTAATGTTACTAACAATTGGGTAAGCCTTTTTTTTTTTTTTTCCTTTTATTTATTTATTTATTTATTTATGATTCTTATATGGTTGAAGTGTTTATGATGTGTTTTTATGGTTGTAGGGATACTTTGTTCTACTTTCGTGGATGCCGGTTTATTTCAAAACCGTGAGTTTTTTTTTTCTTTTACGATTTGTGAAATATCTGAATGTGACTAAATGACCATTTTACCCTTCCATTCTAACAAACAATATTCACAATACTCGTTAATCTTAAGTTCTTAACAACTTCATCGAATGTAACATGAGTGGAAGGGTTTGTGTCTTAATACATCAAACATTACCATATTAAATTGATTATCGACTTATGAAATCTTTTTTTTTTTTTTTTTTTAAAAAAAGGTATTTAATGTGAACTTAAAGCAAGCAGCTTGGTTCAGTGCGGTCCCATGGGGAACAATGGCATTTTCAGGGTATGTCGCAGGTGCTGCTTCTGATTCTTTAATCAAAGCAGGCTACTCTTTGACTTTTGTCAGAAAAGTTATGCAGGTAAAAAGACATAAATGCCCTCCTCATTTCACCTTCCACTTTTAATCGATTAACATAATTTTTTTACTGAATTTGCAGTCGATTGGTTTCATTGGGCCAGGATTGGCTTTACTTTGTTTGAATTATGCCAAGACACCTGTAATTGCATCTGTGTTCATGACAGTGGCACTTAGTTTGAGTTCTTTCAGTCAAGCCGGATTCCTGTTAAATATGCAAGTAAGATTAATCCGCTTTTTATGTAATTTATTTTGTTTTTATGTCATATTAAACAATGAAATTTGGTCCGTGAATACCGACTTATAAGTTATTATTTTTTTCCCATGATTTACTAGGATATTGCACCGCAGTATGCGGGATTTCTCCATGGTATGTTTTTTCAACATCTTTAATCCTACATTTGTGTTTGTATAATTTACATTATTTGGATAATAATTTTTTTTTTTAAACATTTGACAAAAAATAAACAGGGATTTCAAATTCTGCTGGGACATTGGCTGCGATAATAAGCACAATTGGAACGGGTTACTTTGTTCAATGGCTGGGATCGTTTCAAGCTTTCTTAACTGTGACAGCTGGATTATACTTTGTGACAGCCATTTTTTGGAACATATTTGCTACTGGTGAACGGGTCTTTTAGGTTTCTATGACAAAAAGGGAACCAGATGACAATGACATATGATGTGTTTTATTGGTAGGGAGGTGAAGTTTAGTGATTCTTTTGTGAAAAAACGGTGTTAAAATGAAGGTTGGAGTGTTTTTTATATGATATACGTTGTAGTTAAAAGGAAGAAAAGAGAAGTCATTTGTTTAATCTTGTGCAAAATGTAAGTTATAGAGGGAAGTTGGAAAGGATATTTGTTCGGTCTTTGTATTATTTTGTAAAATAATTGATCGTTAAAATATAAAGTTACTTTCAAGGTTAAATTATTGTGTTTTTGTTCCAAGCGGTAAAGGGTTGGTCTAAAAGGTCATTAAGGTTTTTTTTTTTTGCCTTTTTAGGGGAATAAAGTCTATTTTTACCTGCTCATTAAGTCCTCTCAGCAGGTTTTCAGGTTAAAAGTTAGGAAAAATGACATTCTAGCCCTATCAATTTTCATAATCTGTTCTAAATAGTCTCTAAACTTACGTTTTAGTTTACAATGGCGAAAATGGAGGTTGATGACTGTCGAGGGTGCTCAAAGTTTACAGTGACGACTTTATATAGTGATCCAGTGAACCGAGCCATATGTCAAGCATAGCCGCCACCCCCCGGGATTGGAGCCACTTCACGGAACCGATGCAAAAACCACTGCCATGAGTATCGAGAATGTTGTTTGTTTCGTCAAACAGGACATCTTTCCAGAGTACCATCGTCATCAACACGAACTTGGAAGCTCAGTTCACTGGATCGTCGTCACTGTAAACTTTGAGCACCCCTCGACAATCATCAACCTCCATCTTCGCCATTGTAAACTAAAAATAAGTTTAGGGACTATTTAGAACAGAAAATGAAAGTTGATAGAACTAAAATGTCATTTTTCCTAACTTTTAACCTATAAACCTGCTAAGAGGATTTAATAAACAAGTAAAAATAGACTTTATTCCCCTAAAAGGCCAATAAAAATTTTAGGGACCTTTTATACCAATAACCAATAGTTTGTTGTACTACAATGACATTTTGCCTTTCTTATATATATGGTTTGGTTGTTATGTTTTTCTACACGTTTTCTTTTCAAATGTCGTCTTGGATATTTATATTTTAGGTTATCATTCTAGTTTTTTCTTATATCTGGTTTGGTATGTGGTGTTTTTCTACACGTTTCTTTAAATGTCATCTTTGATTGTATGCTTTCAAAATAATGTCAAGACAAAAACAAACAGTAAAGCCCCAAGTCAAACGAAACCAAACTTGTTCAAGTAATAATCAAACATATAAAATGCTTTTTATTCAAAGTATCAAACAAAAGTAAAATCATAGATCAAACAAGCGTCGTACACATCTTGTATTATTGTTACATATTTGTAACTTTAAATAGAAGTTTGTTATTCATTGAGAAAGAAAATAATAAGTGATAAAAAGGAAGACATAATCTACGAGAAAGAAATGAGAGGTATTTTTGTGAAAACCTTTTGTTTTAGCTTGTTCCATATTTTGAGTGAGACTAAAATTCTAGTAATTAGTTTCATTTTACTTGGTCAATAACCTCTTTTGTTTTTGTTCCATTCCTACCGAATGCTCTTTTGAGGTAGCGTTTGGTATGTAGCACTGCATGGAACAAGAACACAACAAATCACTTTGAAGTTGCGTTTGACATGGATAGAACTTGAACAATGAGTCAATGACCAAGTCAAATGAGAAAAATTGATTAAATTTTAGTCCTGTCCAAATGGGTGGAACAAAATAGAACAGGATGTCATATGACAAAAAAGTCATTTAACATCTCTCATCTACGGTCCATCATTACGAACACCCCACACTCACACCCCAACCCCCACCCTCACCCACCGCCACACACCCATACTCACACTCACACCTATAGCCCCACCCCTACCCCCACACCCCCACACTCACACCTATAGACCCACCCCTACCCCCAAACCCATACTCATACCCTAACCCCCACCTCACCCCAACCCCACCCACATCCCCATCCTACCTCCACCCACATTTTTACCTCACACATACGAAATTGTTTATTTATTATTATAATATGGTAAAAAGATATTATAAACAATATATAAATGACAGCTTAGTAATTTTAACGCACTTTTGTGTCTTGTCTTATTGCAACCAAACGATTAATTTAGTCTTGTCCAACATAGGTCAATCGAGTCCTGTCCTGTTTAGTCCCTGTATCAGACGCTTCCTTAAAGAACCTTATTCCGTCAAGTCCAGTTTTGTTCCATCCACAAGACTAGACAAGACGAAACAAGATTATTCAAAGTGCATTTGGTAGGGATGGAACAAGAGGTTATAGACCAAGTCAAATGATATTAATTACTAGAACTTTAGTACCACTCAAAAGGGTGGAATAAGCTAAAACAAAAAGTTTTAGACAAAAATACCCTCTTTTCTTTCTCGTTAATTATTTCTTCTTTCTTATTGGTTATTATTTTCTTTCTCAGTCGAGTCGAGTCTGTCCAATTCAGTCTCGTCCAGTCAAATTTATTTTGGTGTATAAAATGCTACGTAGGTGCAATATTCCTCTTGTTTTGTAATATACTAATATCGCAACCGGAAATTCTGTGTTGGAACATCAACAATCGTTATAATCATCATTCATCAGTGAATATTGATTTTGGCCTATAAATTTTCTTAATTTATCGTGTTAAAGATTTTTTAGATGTTTGATATTTTCGCTCACAAATGCTCATGAATTCCCTTCTACGCCAACCAAAACATGTGATGGAATTCAATTGTTTGATATAAGAAAGTCTTTTAAATCAAGATTCTATTAACTGATTATAGCTACTTCCAAAACATTTTGCAAACCAAGCGCCCCCAAATGTTCAGTTTAATTTGAAACAGATGCCGTGGAATTAAAGTTGCCAAAATTAACCAGAACTAGCAACAGAAATCAAGCATAACAAGATCAAACAAATAAGAGAAAGCAAATTATTGGCGTTCCCCAGTAACCAACAAAATTTACATGACACGCTATCTTTGTCTCTGTCAATAACATAGAACACTAAACCATGAAATTAATTTATGAAAAAAATTCAAATCAAAGTCCATGAAATAAAAACTAAACCAAACATCATAACTTTCAAAGCTCCCACGTCTTTGCCCCACAAATCTTTAGCAAATATAACGTCTCTTTAAAACTCCAATGGTGCTTCAAATAACTCACGTTTAACCTCTTTAATCCACCTTCAAGAATTCATTGTAGTTTCAACACACTTTTATCAACTGCCAACACAAACATCAGTTACTTTTGCAATTCCATGAAAGAGGTATGTCAAACAAAATCAAAAATTTGACCAGTAAAGTTGAAGTTTACCTCAAAATCAAACAAGGTATTAGATTTTAGAGCAAATAACATTTTTGGTCCTGAGTATAGCCGACTTTTGCTTTTTTGGTCACAAAAGTTTTTGTTTTGTAATTTTGGTCCTTATTTGAGGTTTCTGTAACGTTTTTGGTTCCCATTCCACGTAAAATTTCTATTTTGGTCTCTGAGTAAAGCTGATTTTTTCAATTTTGGTCCCATGAAGTTTTATTTTGCAAATTAGGTACGATATGAGGTTCTTGTAACGTTTTTTGTCCGTTTTCCAAGTAAAATGACTATTTTTTGGGAAAGGAAAATGACTATTTTTGGTCGCTAAGCATAGCTGTTTTTTTTTTTGCAAATTTGGTCCCTAAATGTTTTATTTTGCAGTTTTGGACCTTATATGAGGTTCTTATATCATTTCATTTTTGTTTCCTTTCCAAGTAAAATGACTATTTTTGGTCCCTAAGCATAGCTGTTTTTTGCAATTTTGGTCCCTAAAAGTTTTATTTTGCAGTTTTGGTCCTTATTTGAGGTTCTTATATCATTTTTGTTCCCTTTCCAAGTAAAATTACTATTTTTGGTCCCTAAGCATAGCTGTTTTTTTTGCAATTTTGGTCCCTAAAAGTTTTATTTTGCAGTTTTGGTCCTTATTTGAGGTTCTTATATCATTTTTGTTCCCTTTCCAAGTAAAATTACTATTTTTGGTCCCTAAGCATAGCTGTTTTTTTGCAATTTTGGTCCCTAAAAGTTTTATTTTGCAGTTTTGGTCCTTATTTGAGGTTCTTATATCATTTTTATTCCCTTTCCAAGTAAAATGACTATTTTTGGTCCAAGAGGATAGATTCATTTTACTTGTACGAGAGGCCAAAAACGTTACAAAAACCACAAATGCACACCAAAGATGCAAGAGAAAACTTTAACCAGTTATACTCAGGGACCAAAAATGTAACTTATACTAGAACTTAAAACAAAATTAAGAAAGCGAAAACTTACATTAAACATAGCTCGGTTCCTTAATCAAACTTCCATCTGTTCCACCAGAAAGTTCCTTAAGCTCAGCCTGCAATCGTTCATATTTCTCTTTAACCGCAGCAGAACTCATGACATCAGCAACACCCACTTTCAATTGCTGTTCCAAATCCCTAATCTTATCCTTCGATTCCTTACTAGGGGCCTTTTTGTCTTTCATCACCTCAAATTTCAACATCTCAATTTTCATTTTCAATTCTGGGGTGTTTTCAATAACATCTTGAATTATCTGATTAACTTCCACATTAAGTTCATCAAGTTTCTCTTTCACCATCTCCATCGAACTTTGATCGACACGTGACATCACATGGACTCCGGAAGCTTCTAGAGCGTTCACAAATTCCGCTTCCACTTCTGCCCTTACTTCCAGCATCTTCTCCTTAAGCTCGATATCCATCTCTTCAATGGCGGACAACCTCAAGTTGTGGATTTCCGCATTCAGTCCTTCGATTTTCTTCTTCAAATTAGGGTTTTCCAAAACTTGTTTGAACTTCTCGTTCACTTTAGTCTTCAACGGAAGGGTCTTTTTGTAATTTTCCGCGAACGTTTTCGCTTCTTTGATTTCGTTCAACAAGTTTAGTTTGTATTTCAGCTTATCGTAATTAGGAGCCCTTGATAAATTCTCGTTGAATAAACTCTTGAGATTCTCGAGATTCTCGATTTGACCAGGAGTCAACTTTTGACCATTTTCTTTTCCAAATTGTTCACGCAGTTGACTTAATTTGCCCTCGATTCCCAAAGCTTTTGCAGCCTCGGAAAATTCATAATCAATTTCTCTTTCGAGTTTAGTAATGAGGCCGTTTTGGTCCATATCGGGAACTATTGAAGATGATTCTTTTGCTTTTTTGATTTGTTCCTTTAGTTTATCGACTTCAACCTGTAAGGCTTGGTTGGAAATAAGACCGGGTTTTGGTTCTTCTTTTTGTTTCATGTTGACTTTCTTTTCCGGGTCAACGGGTAGTCCTTCTTGGAATCCACCAATCTTGCGAAACTTGAGCATTCGGTGTTTTAACAGCTCTTCTGTATTCATTTCTTCAAGTTCCTATTTATAAAAGAAAAAAATATCTGTAACTATTTCTTGATGCAATAGCAACATACTTTCATTTATCTGTTTTATTATAGCATCCTACTTTCGTTTCTTTGTACTCTACTTACATTTAACAAACTGGTTGTTTTAACAATACGATAACTAATTATAAACTGATAGTTTTATTCTGGTTATAATTGTCTAACAATATGATTTATAAAGTTATTGGAATTAAAGATTTGGGTCAAATTTGTAAAAAGCTAATAAATATAAAGGGTGTTTTCGAAAATCTATATAAATTAGAGAAAAACGAATTTTTATTTAGGCACTGTACTTTGTAAAATATATCCAATTATAACATTTGTACTTTATAATTTTTTTTCTAATTAATACACTCTGCTTTGAAAAAATCTACCCAATTATAGCGAAGTAAAAATCTATAATTGTGTAGATTTTTAATGTTGTAATAGGAAGAAATAAAAGTAGGATGCTATAATAAACAAAAACACACATTAATTATGTACTTTTTTTCTAGTAGATCAAGTATAAATGGGTGTTTATGTAAATTATAAAACCGATTTAATGCACTCACATCCATTATATCAAGAATGCGGCTTTTTATTTGTTTGGAGGTCCAGTCTGGATCAGCATGTGCACCACCAAGTGGTTCCTGCAATTATGGTTAGAAAATTGATTGTTAAAATAGTAAAATTATTTACAATTTACATACCCTCATTCTTTTTTTATCTAATACTTCCTTAAATAATCAAAATTTACCACTCAAAATGCCTTAAAAAAGTGATTATTATTTATTACAACCTCAAGCACATCCAAACGCTATATGCTACACCATCTTTTATTACAGTTGATTATCTGATTTTGATTATTCAATTTCACATAATTACTTTCCAAACGCATATTAAAAATGAAAGAATCTTACAGGGATGATGCCATCACAAATTTGTAGCTTGGTAAGTTCATTAGCAGTGATCTTGAGTTTTTCAGCTGCCTATACACGAAAAGAAATTATATAAGATTCAAGAATTGTATATAATCGGTAGTTTAATAATAATAAAAAAGATTATTTTTTTCACTTACCTTTGGAGAAGCTTTAGCAGTCTTCCATAGAATTGCTGCACATGCTTCTGGGCTATAACATGGGAATTTAAGTTATTTAAGGGAAGAAGTTGATCATGTTACTAAGTGTAATAATAAAAAAATAGAAAATATATTTAATTATTTAGAAAGAATATTATTGTATTCATATACAGTTTCCTACTTCAAAAGAGTGTAATTTGATTATGTTAGTTCTAAGGTTAGATATAGTTGTGACATGTTTTTATTTATTTATTTATTTCATTTAAGATTTTTCTGGATGAAGCGTTGCAGTAAATGGCCATTTTACCCTTCCTTTTGGAATTAATGTCAAATGAAAAATGACTATGGAAACAGGAGGGCAAAATAAATGAGGGGAAAGTTTAAAATTGTTAGGACTTAATGGGAGACCTTTTCCCGACTTTCTATTTTAGGTCGTTCTTTTTGCATTAAGTCAAAAAGAAACATCGAATTAAGTCCTGTCTTCTTATGTCAAAAAGAAACAGCACTTATGGCTAGGTGCATTTACATAACCCTCACTTATTGACTTGTAAGTTTTTGACATTTCTGTAAAATTAAGGTTGGTAGGGGTAGATAAGACTTTTTGGCCATAAAAAGAGTCTCGAAGAGCCAGCTATTTATGAAGAGAGTGAAACAAACTATACTATATGCCTACGAGTCGATACACATTAGTCCTCATTGTATTCTAAATTTAACAATTCGGTTTTGGCCATTTAAATATAATCAATTGAATGGTATATATAAAATATGTACTAAAAGTTATAAAATCTTCTAATCACCTGGCAACATAGAAGACTGCATTTTCAAGCATTAGTAATTTATTAGCACAACCAATGGCCAAAGCACCACCAGATCCACCTTCACCTATCACAATGGATATAATTGGTACTTTCAGACCAAACATAGTCCTTAAATTGTGTGCAATAGCTTCACCCTGCATACAAATTGATGATTTAAAAAAATTTATTTGAGAAAATAAATGATGTGACAAGTTAGGACTTAATGTATTAAGTCAAGTCCCCATTAAGTTCATTAAGTTAAAAAAACAATACATGTGTTTATACATACTTGACCAAGCTCCTCTGATTTAAGGTCAGCAAATGCCCCTGGAGTGTCAATGAATGTGACAATAGGGAATCCATGGTGGTCTGCATAGTACATCATACGTAGAGCCTTTCGGTACCTGTAAAAAAACAGAATTAAAAGGTTTTCAAAATGGTAACTAAAAGTATCAAAGATTAACATAACAACTAACAAGTCCATATATTTATTTCCATAAAGTACAAGATATCACTTACCCATGTGGTGTAGGCATTCCAAAGTTTCGTTGAATATTCTCTTTAGTATTTCTACCCTTTTGATGACCCATAAACATGAATCGCCTGCCTTCTATTGTCCCAATACCAGTCACTATTGCAGGATCATCATAGCCACCTCGGTCACCATGAAGCTCAACAAACTGTATAAAGTATAATATCATATATGTGATATGACAGTCTTTCAAGTAAATTTTAGAAACGTTTTGATTTCAGAAAGAATTGAATGCCAGACCTTTTCAGTAATGTTGAAGACATGGTCAAGAAAAGTTGGTCTGTTAGGGTGTCGTGCAATATTCACACGTTGTATTGGAGTCAAGTGTGTATATAGATCTTTAAGAGCCTGTAAATAAAGATATAATAAAAGTCAGAGGACATTACAACGGTAATTTAATAAAACTCCAAATTAAGTAAATGAACCTGTTGATATTTATTCTCTAAAGAGATAATTTGGTCACTGAAGTCCAAACCGGTTTCATTAGCCATCTTTTGCACCTGCAAACAAAAAAAGAGAAAAGTTTGAGACATTTTCCATTTGTCAATACAGAAAGATAATATCAAAGAAGTTTAGGAGGATTTACATCGATGATTTTCTTTTGTAGATCCATAAGAGGCTTCTCAAATTCCAAAGTAACAGGCTTTGGCTTTTCCTTTAAGGGCTTGAATGGGGATAGATGACTAAGAACTCCACCTTTCACATTGGGATCAGGATCCTGGGGCCATGGATACTCGTGTTTCTTCACCTTCCTTACCCTTGCACTGATGCTTAAACCCTTCCTACCTGTGTTTACGTTCCTTCTGCCTAATGTTCTTAGTGGTACACCATTGATGCCATTACTTGAGCTTCGAAGAAGATCTGAAGCTGAGTTTCCAGAAGACAAACTCCCAGAAAAGGTAACAGGAGACTGAGGTACCGAAGCCATATCTGTACCAAAAAGTATAGCACTTGAAACTCCAATAAAAGAAATCATATAAAAAGGGGCAAATATACATCGATATAAAAGCAGTTTCCGATATATTAATATTAGAAAAAGTCAGCATTTTAGTTGAACTCCCACCGAATCCAATTTTCTTTTTCCATAAATCAATCGAATCGTAGACGTAAGCAATAAGAAATTAAACTAGTTCAATAAACAGGTAACAAAAGCATGATGTTTGTATTTATCTAATCTCGTTGCATGCTATGTTGATTTTCTAACAAATCAAGCAACATAAACATAGGCATTACAGAGCCAAATCAAACTTAACTCGCCTTGATTCCAAAAGAAATAGACTAATAACGAGTTAACGACTATAATTACCAAAAAGCAGCTCATTCAGCTAGTTCCGGCGATCCACACGAATGATTAAAACAGAAGAAATTCGTTTAAAACAAACAACAATAGTAAAGAATCAACAAAAAACACATCAAGCATTCATCAATTAAGAGTTCAAATAATGCATCATTCCAGCAGACCCGACTAAATTCGAAAATTACCTGCGGCCTTCGATCGCAAAGAAGAGTAGAAAGATCTGAGATTGAACACTTGGAGAGAAGGGATTTTGTGGTGGACTCCCTTGGAGCGAAGAGAAACAGAGAAAGAGGAGATTTATTACGAAGTGAGGAGAGAGAGGGGCAGCATCGAGAAGATCGTCAGTGGTTTTTGGGTGTTTATGTGAACTTCAATTCTTCGATACTTCTTATGCGTTTTGAGGCGGAGGGACTTGAGCCAGCTATGATCCGTTTGGCAGTTGAAAGTGGGTGAACCAGCGAGCCATGGGCTAGACCAGGGTTGAACCTGATTTCACCCGAGTAAGGGTACACGTGTATGGTAACGATGTCTTCGATGATGGGTTCCATTGGGGTCTACTTCATCAGATTTGTAATGAATTGTATGCATTGTTTGTTGATACTTCACACTTATTGTCAAATCTGCAATTGGATAACAATTTTGTATTTTTGTTAATTGCTTGTAACTAGTGGGGTCTCGTGCGATGCACGGGTTCCATCAGTTCTGTAGGTGGCTCAGCTCTTTGAGTGGGTCGCAGTGTGTGGGGAAACTTTATTTTCGCGTATCCTCATGCGACTTTCTACATCATGCAATCCTGTCAAAGATAAAATTATATAAAACAGTTGCGGATTAAAATACATTATTGTCTTAACCATAATAAATTTCCGTTAGTAAAATAAAATGCAAGAAATACGAACGTACTTTCATTGTCTCATTTATTATGGTTCCTATTACAGTATTATAGTTTGAAAATCTTCCCGGTTATAGGAATGCCACCTCCCAAAATCTAGATTAAAACCAATCTCAATGTTAGAATTGAGTAAACTTTTAAAGGAAACCCGAAAGTACAATGCTATATCTGGGTAGTTTGTCAAAATAATGATCTAATAAAAAGAAACAAAAAGTAGAGTGATATAATTGGATAGTTTTCCAAAGGAAGCCTTTTTTTCAAAGTACAATGCTATTAATGATATTTTTTCGGGTTTTTTTTATCAAGATCTAGGGAAAAATAATCAAGAACTCTTCTTTACGTCACCTGAAATTCAAAATGGCGGTCAACTTGGAAGGTATGGGTCCGAAAGACAGATTATGTTCCACATCCCTGCATTACAAGAAACTATTTATTATCCTTAAATACATAAGAAGCATATATTAAGCAAAAAAATTTCCCTAGAAAAATTTCATAATGACATAAGCCTAGAAGATTACAAGGATATAAGCGAAAGATATTGCAATACCCCTGCAAATCAAGAACACCCAAAAAATTTGCACCGTTTTTTCACCTCAACAGGTAAAACCAAATACTATTTTAACATTTTTGCAATTAATTTATCAACAAAACGTTGTCACATGAATACTATACATATTGCTAAAGTAGCTATTGATAACCTCTAGAGATAGATATACAATCCTTGTTGATTTTGAAAATTAAATTGCACGTAATTGACTTTGAAAAGTCAAATGTGGACTTTTTGGGACAAATACTCACAAATTAAACAAAGTATGTTGCCCTTTTTGAAATTATCAGCATAAAGAGCTAAATCAGTATAGTTACACCGGCAATTTGATGGAAACTATCTTAAATTGTATCTATTCAATGAAATTGAAGATATTACAATTCCCTAAAAATACTACCACAAAAAATGAAAATAAATACTGTTAATATTGGGTTATAGCAGACAATTATGCTCGTTATATTAGATTCCTCCTCCCCATTCACCTGTTTGAAATCCAATTCTTCTAGAATTACAATTTTAACACATAATGCTTGGATTAACTTTTAACAAAAATGCTTATGGAAAATATTTGACAAACACTTACATTGCTATTATGGAAACAATTTGGAAAAACATATGTATTTTTTGTCCTTAATAGCAACGTAATGTGGGTTTTTGTATTAAAGTAACATTCTTATTTGTTAAATCTGTTAAAATACAGATTTACCAATGTACATTGGTGTTTTAAAACAAAAACCCAAAAAACATCGCTATTATGGAAACAATTTGGCAAAACATAAAATATTTTTTTAACATATCTATTTTTTATCGTTAATAGCAACGTACTTTGGGTTTTTGTTTTAAAATAACATTGTACTTTGGTAAATCTATTAAATAACATATTGACCAATGTACTTTGGTTTTAAAAAAAAAACAAAGTACATCGCTATTATGGAAACAATTTGGAAAAACATAAAATATTTTTTTATCATATCTATTTTTTTCCTTAATAGCATTGTACATTTGTACTTTGGATTTTTGTTTTCAAATAGCATTGTACTTCCGTAAATCTGTCAAAACATATTCACGAATGTACTTTGGTATTTTAAAATAAAATCCCAAAGTACATTGTTATTATGGAAACAATTTGGAAAAAAAGAAATTTTTTTTTAAACATATCTATTTTCATTACCCTTAACAGCATCGTAATTTTGGTTTTTATTTTAAAAAAGCAATGTACAATGCTATTTTAAAACCAAAACCCAAGGTACGTTGCTATTATGGAAAGAATTTAGAAAAACAGAAAATATTCTTTGACATTTCTATTTTTGTCGTTAATAGCATTGTACTTTGGATTTTGTTTTAAAATAACATTGTACTTTGGTAAATCCGTCAAACACCAGATTTACCAATGTACTTGGGTTTTTCAAAACAAAAACCCAAAGTACATTGCTATTATGGAAAGAATTTGGAAGAAGAATTTTTTTCAACATATCTATTTTTTATCCTTAATGACATTGTACTCTAGGTTTTTGTTCTAAAATAGCATTGTACTTTGGTAAATCTTTTAAAAACAGATTACCCAATGTACTTTGGTATTTTTTACAAATACCCATGCGATTGCAGCTTCTCTCCTCTCGTCGTCCTCCATTCTCATTTATTTGTGTATTATATCATATTAGCAGCCTACTTTTATTTCCTTTTAATGAAAACTTACAGTGTCAGACGCTTTGCATGTATGAACATAGCATTGAATCTTCAAAAATCTGTACCAAATAATCTTCTGCTGCCTTCATAAAAAAATAGAGATATTATTCATATTATTAAATTCTATACTATTGGTTCAAATACCACCAATTTTCATTATTGAATGGAAATAAATATAGTTTAATAATCTTACAAATATGTCTAAATAGTAGCCCAATATGTTACATTCTTACCTCTTGAAGTGCTTGTAATGCCTCAGCTTGCCAGCGTATCACTTCAGGGGCAAAGTAATTGCTAATTTCTCTTACCTGCAAGAAGTTAAAAGTTAAAACAGGGAACTTTTCACTGTTAAGAAGGAAAAAACCAGAAAAGGTTATTCTATAAAAATTTGAAAATAGAAACAGCTAACTTAGACATAATGTAAAAGAAATTTATCATTGCAATTGTAGAGCTATAATATAAAAATGGGAAGACAAATACCCTAAAATTCTAGAATCTATAAATTTCAAAAGAAGTAATAATTGGCAACAGCAGCCACGCTTTTTCCAAATTAACTTGCACTATCTTGGAGGTTATTTATACCTTTTATAAGAGTGTGAAGAGCAGCTTTTGCGTTCTTCATATCTATTTTTCCTATAAAGCATGCTTTCTTTGTTGCCGAACCTGTAACCTAAAGAGACAAAGAGGTGAATACATCTTAGTAGTACGCAATTGATAAACAAAAATCTTTTAGGGATGAAGGGAGACATCTTACAGTTCGGATGAACGAAGCGGCGGGGATGAGAAGATTGACGGTCTTTTGCAAAGGTCGAATCTCACGAAGGGCTTCAGTGCCAGGCTTATGGCGGTCCCGTCTCTTGCTTTCTACGGCTTCTGAACCTGTAAACCAAAACCTTCAAATCTACAAAATGTTGATATGGCGATACACAGATTAAACATCTAAACATAAAGGAAAACTGGAAAACCCACTTGCTGGATTCCTCCTTGGACTCTTTCTGGGGAGACCATAAACAGTCTCGATCTCCTTATGGCGCCGTTGATCGGAGTCGCATCCCACAGAGGGAAAGCGGAGGAACCGAGGAAGTAAGCGGAGGAGCCGACGGAGGTGGAAAGGGAAAGCGGCGGAACCGATGAAGATGAGAAGACGCTAAATCCAGAAAGCGGTGATGCACTCGATAAAAAAGCGACTTTGCTGAACCAAAACAAAGGAGATCCGAAAGGCAGATCCAAACCCGATGTCAAAGATCCAAACCCGCGGGACAAAACCGGAAAGAAAAAAAACGTACATAAAGTTTGCCAAATTGACGCATATTAATTAAGAGATAAATATTTTAGTAATTTTCGAATTTATTACAATGTTTTTAGATTATTATAAGGCCCGTTAGTTTCTTTTTTATTTAGTTTCTTGTTAGTTTCTTTTTTATTTAGACATAGTTGTTAAGATTCCGATCTTAATATTAAGATCTTACGATTTTAAGATCATTCAACTCGAAAACGATCCCGATCATAGTAACATCTATTTGAAGCAATATGACTTAGGATCCTAACTAGGATTTTAAGATCTTAATACTAAAAAATAGGTATATGTTCATATGTAAATGATATTTTATTATGTCAATGTGTAACACAAATATATTGAAAGAATTGATTTTTTATTCAAATTTAATCCACTAATTTAAATAATTTACTAATTATCTATAAAAATATCCCATTATTTCTTTGTATTCTCTCATAATATCGAATGATTGATGACATATCTATTTTTTTTTAATACATGATGCCAATAATGATTTTTGGACTCGTCTTGGCAAGAATGAGTCGATTTGAAGAAAACAATTTTTTTGAAATAGATTTTGTCAATAATGGATCTAGAATACATTTTTTGAATACATCTTTTTCAAGAATGGATCGATTTGGAACAAATCAATTCCTTTCAAGAATGTTTTGTGATACACATTGACATAATAGATTTCATTTACATTTGATCATATCCCTTATATTATATTGGACAAATTTCAGAAAAGACATTAAGTTCTTACAAAAGTTCGATTTTGACTTTTGTTTATTTTTAAAGAGTAAATTACAGTTTTGGTCCCTGTGGTTTGCTCCCGTTTTCATATTAGTCAAACCTTGATAAATCCCACATATTGACCCTTGTGGTTTGTACTTACTAACACCTTTGGTCACTTCCTCCGTTAGACTTAACATTTTCTGTTAAACGGAGGCTAAAATGACCAACATACAATATATTTTATTTTTTAATTTATTTATTTTTAAAGTTAAATCTCTCTCACTTACTGGACCCTCTTTTTTGCTCTCTTTCTCACTCACTGGAAAACCCTACTTGCCATATCTCCACCGAAAATTATGTCTGGGTTCAAATCAACAAGACACAATCTGACAACTACCGGTATGTAACATGTATAAGAAGCGATTTATGTGCTTAATTGACGAGGGGGATGAGTATCAAGAGAAACCACCGGTTAGGAAGTTCCCGGTGAGGAAACTCTCTGACGAATTCGAGCGCGTTGCTGATACAAAGAAAAGTCTGGCGAGGTGATCTAGAGGTGTCGAGTATGAGATGGTAACAGTCGCGTCAAGTACTGTGGGTCGGAAACCAGTGACCAAGCAGTCGATTAAGACTGTTTCTAAAGGTAAGAAGCGATTGAGGAAGGTGGGTGAAGATAAAAATGGTGGTACATCTCTTTCCTGTAAGTGTGTGTAAACTCCATTAATGTAACACAATTAGATCGACTCGTAGATTGAGAAGTAGTCAGGTTGACAAAGATGGAAGTAAAGGAAGGATATCAACTGCATTAAGATCAATTTCAAATGAAGGAACAATAGAGAAGAAGAAGAGAATGAGAAATTTTCTACATTGGTTGGCTTGAACAGAGGATGCGTTTATGTAAGTTGGTATTCAGAAGAATAACTCTTAGCAAAAAGTCAATTAACACAATTTCATACGACGACTTTATATTTTTGTAAACCGATTTCGTTTGAGCCATGCCTTGATATTGATTTAATGCTACGACTATGTGTCTTTGATTTCCTCTTTGTTACCTTTGAACCATAGATTCCAACATGTCCATTGCAAACTTCCCTTGTGGCATGCAAGTGCGAGAGAGAAAAAGAGATAGAAAGTGAGGGTTTTTATTAATAAATAAATTAAGTAATCAGTGAAGGGCAAAATGGTCATTTTACCCCTATTCAACAGAAAATGTTAAATTTAACGGAGGAAGGGACCAAATGTGTTAGTAAGTACAAACCATAGGGGCCAATATGTGGGATTTCTCAAGGTTGGACTAATATGAAAACTAGGGCAAACCACATGGACCAAAACTATAATTTACTCTTTTTTCAATTAAGACACTAATTTTCAATAAGTTCGATTTTGATACCACATTTTCCAATTTGTTTCAGTGTTGACCATTTTACATGTCCTAGTTATCAGCTGATGTGACATGTCAGTCTTGACGTGATAGCTGATGTGACATACAATCTTGACGTGATACTTTCTGGTGATATTACTTTCTAAGAGCCAAACTTAATATATATATATATATATATATATATATATATATATATATATATATATATATATATATATATATATATATATATATATATATATATATATATATATATATATATATATATATATATATATATGTTCAAATACATTTTCTAACTATCGTGTTATTGTAGGACTAAATCTGGTCCAATCATTTCCAAAGGGTATATCAGTATTTTCGCGTACCATCAGATCCTATAATTACGAAACACGAGTACCACCACCGCCTCCACTCACTTCAACTCCAGATTTAGTCCTAATATGCACATCCTAATATGCACATTCTTTCTTCTCGTTTACAATCTGAAGCCCTAATATGATGTTACTACCTTCTCCGATGTTGCATAGTGCAGTTACCACCACCGCCACCACACCTCCGCTTTCTCTCTTATCGTTGCTCTCGTACCCAGCCCTGCCTGCCCCTGACTTCCCTCTTCACTGAAAATGGGTCTGGAAACTTTGACTGCCAAATCTACATGATTACCCTTGTTCTCCGATCTAATTAATTCTGGTTCGCGAATTTATTGGAAACTTGGTAATTCTATGAGAATATCGAGCAGTTCGTGAAAGTAATTTTGTTTCTCTGGCTTGCGTATCTATTGTATGTTTATCCGCGAACGTATGGAGGTTATAGTAAAAAGGTGTATATGGTGATATCTTGAATTTGTGTGGCTGAAAATGAGTTACGAGAAGGGATGTATATGGTGATCTCTTGAATTTGTGTGGTCAAGAAGCAAGAATGGTCGGTGGAAGGGTTTTTTAGTGGTGGGGAAATTGTATGGATGCTTTTTCTTTTTGAGAGAAATCGAGTGTAGTCGGTTGTTTAGAAGATCAACGGCGACAAGTTTTATAAGTTATTTTTAATTATAGTGGTTTGTATGATGGAATTTTGTTTTGCTTAGGGTTGGATTGAGGCGCGATGGAAGGGAGATGAAAACAAAAGGGGAATTCATTTGATGGAGGACATTGTCAACAGAAGAAGAATTCGAAGAGTACATAAACAAGCAAAGTAAAGATGCATTCTTCAAGAATGATTATACGTTCATTCTCTGAGAATGCTGTCAAAATTCATATTCTTCAAGAATATGAATTTTTAACCCAACGTTGCCAAAAATTCCATATTCTCCGAGAATGCTGTCAAAATTCATATTCTTTGAGAATGCTGGTTTACGAGTACATGCAGAACTTGAAGAATGCTCTCAAAATTCATATTTTCCGAGAATGCTGTCAAAGTTCATATTCTCCGAGAATGCAAAACATTATCAAAGTTGAACCGATTCTTGAAGAATGGAATGCAGAAAACACGATTTATTGAATGGAAAACATCCTCAGAGTTGATTCTTGAAGAATGGAATGCACAGAATGGTTTTGACAATCCTACTACCCATTATCTGAGAATTGAATTTCAAAACTCTTACGTAACTACTTTTTTTTTTTTTTCCGATAATGCATTTGTACTATCCTCCGATGTTGATTGTGTGCATTTTGATTATTGATAGTGTTAATTGAAACCGATCATATCGTTTCCGTGATTTTAGCATGCGAAGATTACATTCTGTTGTTACGGGTTTGTGGATTTTGACTATTTTACCCTTAACCGGGTTTTTTAAATTAAAAACACCTGAATTCTTTGATTTTATTTACAAGAATGCCCTTTGATTTAATCCATTGATTTTGTTGATCTAATGGTCCACGTTGAGTCCTACAATCACACTATATTTAACAATTTCATTTAATACTAACTCTCTCTCTCTCTCTCTCTCTCTATATATATATATATATATATATATATATATATATATATATATATATATATATATATATATATATATATATATATATATATATATATATATATATATATATATATCAGTGTTGTAAAAGTCGGCCTAGGCGGCGCCTAGGCGGGCGGGTTCCGCCTACGATTAGTGGTAGGCGGTAAAGCTAGGCGGATTTGGTCAACGGCGGTCAAAATCGGGTTTAGGTTGGCCTAGGCGGGTCTGGGCGGGTCTAGGCGGCAAAATTTTCAATTTTTTAAATTTCAAAATTTCAAAATTTTCAAAAAATTTCAAATTTTTAAAATTTTCAAAAATTATCAAATTCTCAAAAAAATCAAATTTTTAAATTTTTAAAATTTAAATTTAGAAAATATCATTAATTATGATAATCGGTGGCTAAGTTACAATTATCGATGATTAAAATGATAAAAAAATGTCATTAATGAGTCTAAACATTATGATGTTTGATGACTTACATATTTAAACACTTTGATTTGCAAATTTTTATACTTATTTATTCATTTTTTAGGGATATAGGTAATATCTAAATTTGAAAAAATAAATTTTGTTACAATTAATACTCCCCGCCTAGGCGCCGACTAGTCCTCGCCTAGACCGACTAGTCCTAAGCCCTAGTCGACCGCCCGCCTACCGCCTAGCGACTTCTACAAGCTTGATATATATATATATATATATATATATATATATATATATATATATATATATATATATATATAGACTTATTTGAAAAAAAACATAGTGTCAAAATCAAGCTTTTGTAAAACTTAGAGTTTTTTTTTTTTTTTTTTTTTTTTGAATGTGTCCAAATAAAAACAGAAAAAAGTTACCGATCAAAGAATGATGGTGCGACACCATCTATGGATTGTCGAATCGGTCTAATAAATAAATCTAGATTGTTTAAATAAGTACCAATTTCTACTAGAACTATATAACCTAAAAGCTGAAATTTGTTATAATTATTTTTATACAATATCACTAAATTACTCTTATTTCATGATCTATAAAATAGGACTAGAAGTTTAGAATTATAAAAAATTAAAAAAGAAAAACAAAATGATCAATGATTTGATTTCACGACTTATGTTCGTTAATGATTGAGCACTCCTATTTGTGAACTTATGAGTAAATCATAAGGTTAACTGAATCCAAACATTTAATCAAACATTTCATATGCAATCTAAAAGTACAAACCGAAAGGATAATCCTATAATGATAAACTATAATGGATTTAGGATTTAATAGAGACAAATAACGGTCATTCATGCATTATATAAAAGTGTAATGGATTATTGATTATGATGAAGCTTGAAAATGACTAAAACTAATGAATTTGTAAAACTAAATGTCACACGCCGCAAATAATGATGATGATCGGTAGACACAAGTCAATAGATGACATATCACTATGTTATCATGCATTAACAACTGATTCCTTTCAATTCACTTCTAAACAAAGACATAAAATCAAGATGTTGAGAGATAATTCATTTGATTAGAAATTCTTCAACTGATAACATCCGACCATATTTGGTGAGGTTCAAGGGAAAGTTAATTAAACAAGTAGCAACAAATTCTCTCGATAATGTTTTCAGTTTACAAAAAAAATCAAAAGGTCCTTCATCTGAAGATGCCAAGCGCTACACATAGTTCAAAGGATACCAAATAAAATAAAAAAAGGTATAATTATAGGTGTGTCACCAAGTGCTATGCATAATTCGTGTAAAATATAATTATTTTTCTTAGTTTGTTAATGTAATAATCATGAAATCTTCAAAATGGAATAGAAAAAGTCCATCAAGGATTAATATGAGAGGTTCCATATCCTCCTAATAAATCTTCCTAACTTTCTTTCTAATCATTAGATCAATACAAGTGTCAAAAACAAGGGACGAGATTAAGAGAGAGGATTAATGGAGTCCACATGTCCTTATATAGATGGATAGGAAGATGAATTAGGAGGATTTAGTAGGAATAAATAGAATTTTCCGATTAATATAAACCGCTAAGTAGACTACGTCATACATAATTAAAATGCTAAAATTTTATAATCAATAAGGAAATTAAATGATCACAATTTGCAAAATTATAAACAAAGTCCATGACAAAAAGACAAATTTTAAAAGAAGACAAGTAAGTTTTCATAAAAGTTCGATTTCGACACTATGTTTTTTTTTCAATTAAGTGTATATATATATATATATATATATATATATATATATATATATATATATATATATATATATATATATATATATATATATATATATATATATATATATATATATATATATATATATATATATATATATATATATATATTCAAATTTGACACCTAGAAACTGATGTCGCCAGAAAGTGCCACATCATCATGACATGTCAATGTCATGTCATCAAAGACTACATCCCACCATGCCACGTTAGCCGTTAATCAGGTTGATCGGTCAAATGGTCAATATTGAAACAAACTTAAAAATATAGTGTCATAATCAATTTTTTTTTAAAAGTAATGTCTTAATCGAAAAAATAATATTGTGTCAAAATCGAAATTTTGTGAAAACTTAATATTTTTTAATAGATATAAACTCACGAACTCTACAATCAGAAAATAGATAAAACGACTAGTCTTATCATCTTATAAGGTTTGAAATCAATCTATAAATATTGTTCATAACCCTTATCACTTTTAGAATCCCGCCAAATAAAATATTAATTTTAAAGCTTACAGAATAAGGGAAAACTTAAAATATGAAAGTTAACAATAATGCTAAAATTGTTGCTATTTATGATATATATTGACAAAACTAGCTCATAACTAAAAGCTGAAAGTCATAACTTTTATTTTTGTCAATATTTTGAAATGTATAAAATTACATAAAATCAAAAAGCACCCAAAAGCTACTTAAATTAGTATTGTATTAAGAGCTTTTTATTCAAAATAAATGTTAAAAGTCCGTACTACTAAACAAAGCTTTCTCTTTGACTCAACTTTTTTTTTTCTTAAAAACTAAAAGGTAAAAACTCATAAAAAGTTCGTTGCCACACATACCCTTAATGCATGTTTTTCTCCATTAACGACTAAGCTTATCATGTTTATCGTTTTGAAATCAATCTATACCATAGCGTTGTGAATCCTTATCACATTTGAAATTTTTTGTCAAGTAAAAAAAAAAAAAAAAAAAAAAAAAAAAAAAAAAAAACCATTATCAAGGTGGTCTATTTTGATCATTTGAGATTTAAACATTTCAAAATGGAGGAAGTCTCAAGTTTGAATCTCACAAGTTTTAACTATGGATTATGACATGTCTTTTAGAAAAATATTAATTTTTAAGCTTAACAGGGAAAAATATAACTTTTGTAGTTTAACAGATAATAATGAAAATAATTTGAAGAATATTATATAGTACATTAAGCATTATACTATTTATCAGGAATTTTAGGAAGTTGTGCCATATTTGCATATATAGTCCTTGCTTAGTAGATGAAATCCAAAAAATGGTCCCTATACTTCATAAAGTTACAATAATAGTTGCTGCCTAATAAAAAATTTATAAAAATCGTCCTTGTATTTTATAAAACTACAAAATGGTCCCTGTTGTTTGCATATATAGTCCTTGCTTAATAGATGAATTACAAAAATGGTCCTTGTGTTTTATAAAGTTACAATAATAGCTGTTGCCTAATAAAAACTTTATAAAAATGGTCCCTGTGTTTTATAAATTACAAAATGGTCCCTGTCTAACAACAATCTTGAGAATTTGTCCTATTTCTAAAAATTACCAAAACTGTCCTTATTAAAAAATTTATAAAATGGTCCCTGCCTATTTGCAAAATTCTAAAAGTCCATATTTTGCACATAACTATACATATGGTCGTCTAATAGTGAAATAACAAAAATGATCCCTATATTTCACAAATTTAAAAAGATACCATTGTCTAATAGTAAAACTACAAACATGGTCCACGTGTTTCATATAAATTACAAAAATGAATATTATGTAAGAGAGTATTATAAAAATGGTATCGAAAATATAGGATTGATAAGCCCATATAGGATTGATAAGCCCGCTGCAACGCGCGGCCATCTTACTAGTTTGTTTATGAAATTCAAGAAGTATTAAGAGGTTCAACCTTATAAACTTTAACTACAACCAATTAATGCAAAACGAACTAATTCCATCATCCTATCTGTTTTGACATCAATTTTGCTATATCGTTACTGATCTTGATCACCTTTGGTCTATGGAACCTGCCAAATAGATATTAATTTTGAAACTTAATGGATCAAGAAAAAAATATAAAAGTTTAAACTTAATGAATGACGATAAACTTATTTTGGAGGATATTACCGCCAAATGATTCTTAATAAGGATTCAGTGGAACCATGTCGAATAATCTAGTAATGTGTGTTTTCACTTTCTTAAGGAGCTCATTAGTGCACTATGGTTTTAAAGGACATGTGGAGGATATCATGACCAAAGCTTGAATCCGGATGAATTTTTGAAACTGTGTGGTTTGTTGAGGATATGTTCAGAGACAAATAAACTGAATGCTTGTAGTTTTTGGTTTAAGGGGGGACATATCAGGTAGTATGTTAGCTAAAAAAGCTCATATTTTTATGGATGATTAGATGTTTGAATTAATCTAAGATCATTTGAATTTTGAAGTAGTAAGGGATCGAAAGTTTAATTATTTTAGTATTTGAGACCTGTAACTGAAACATTTTGTAGATGCTTTGATTGTCAATAGTTAAAACTGATGTTGAGGTGAGGGACGAGAATTAAAAGCGCCTATATATTAATATCAACCTTTTGAACTCAAGAATGGAATCTACGTACATCACTACATTGACATATAAATAGTTGCTAAAATATTCCTTCAACTTAATTAGAGATTGCACATATAATAAACTTTGAATCACTGAACAGAATACGACAATAAACATGAAGTATAACATATACGACCTAAATCACCGGTGTAGGAACCCTAGATCGCTCAGCCTCCCTCTTTCTATTTTTGAAATTTGGGAAATATGAACTGAAATTATAAATATTTCCCTCTTTCTATTGTTGAAATTTGGGAAATATGAACTGAAATTATAAATTTTTCCATCTTTCTATTGTTGAAATTTGGGAAATTTGAACTGAAATTATAAATATTTCGTTTATTTTCAGATTTTTTGTATTTCCAAATTGATGTTCCACCTTAGCCCCTGAAGTCTTGAAAATAACTCCATTACAGTTGCCGCCTATCCTCAAGTTTTAACAACTTCAACAGCATATAGAAATGGTTTGCTTCATCATAATTAAGATTTTCTAAACTAAAATTAATAATAAAAAAAAAAATTACTTGAGATGAAGGGTATCTAAGAAATATTAAGATAACAGGCTATAGTATCGATTGAAAAATTATATCTGAGAAAGCTAAAGACAACTTTCTTTAAATAAAAAAACACTTGAAATATACTTGTCATAGACTCGTAATTAATGTTTTAGTATTCAAGAGACCCCGGTTTAGGAATATGCTTTGTCTGAGAGGAGACCTAAAATTAACCAGTCCTGCAAAAGAATCTGGTTGGATGTTCTACTAATCATAAATTGGTATATCCTTTGTTGAGAGGAAAGAGAAATTGATTACCAACGTAGAAAGTTTGTAATTTGGATTTCATGACAATTGAGGATGAGAATATGAGGTGAAGTGTGACTCAATCAAGATGGAATTCATGGCTTTTGGCATTAGTACTGATTCTTATAATCTTCAAGTTATTCTTGCATTTGGTATTCTATTTAACCCAATTAATTTCGTTCAATCTTTCTATATATCAATTGTTAACAGAAGAAAAGGGTTGTCATATAGCTGCTTTTTGAGGATTGCGCAAACTTCAAGGTGTATTCCCTTTCTTTGTCATATTAATCTATCAATATATGCTTTCTTCTATGAAATGTTTTTGTACATATACCATCAAGTAGAGTTAATATGGGTAATTAGAAGCATTATCTTATTCAATACACACTTAATGAAAAATCGTACGTGTCTTCTGTTTTTGTTTAGGAAACAGAAAGGCAAAGAATAGGCTCTGTGTGGGATATATTGTGTTACCGACCGTGTTTGTCTCAATAGGTAAGCAATTGTGAGAATTAATAATTGATTATAAATCAACTCTAATAACAACTTTATTTCATAATTAAAATATATATGTGTGTTGATTACGTAATCTATCACCAGATATCTTGAATACTTTTTAAGAGTCTTAAGTTATTAAAAATCGTCATAAATTTATGTATATATGCCTATAACCAATCAGTTTGTGTATAGACTACCAAAATTCCGTGGATATTGTTAACTTGATCATCAGAGACGATGGGAACCAGTGAAAAATCAGTTCAACTGAAAGTATTTGTTGACAAAAAGAAGAAAAAAGTGATGTTCGCCGAAGCTGATGAAGACTTTGTTCAAATCCTCTTTAGTTTCTTCACTTTGCCTCTTGGAACGATTGCAAAACTCTCAAGAAAACATGCAGGCTCAAATGATATAAAAATTGGAAGCTTAACCTCTTTGTATGAAAGTGTCATAAATCTTGACGATAAATATTTTTCAAACGAGCATTGTAAGGATGCCTTGGTTAATCCAAGCAATTCATCAGCATCTGTTTGCCAAAAGCTGAAAGTAAATCTGGATGAAACGAAGCCCATTCCTACTAGTGTGCCTGGTGGCCAGGATGGCGTAGTGTATTTGAAAAAGAAGGCTTCTTTCATCATAACCGACGATCTCAATGTAGCACCTGTCATGCTCGATACAAGCATTGCACTCCTTAATTCTCTTGGTGTTGAATACATTGATTTGCTAGATGAGAGAACCATATACTTTGGCTTAGAAGAGGTAAGGTTTTGACTATATCAGTGTCACTTTTAAGAAAAGTATCGTTTTAATATTCCCTTCAAATTATTATTTCAGTTCTCGAATCTACTCAAGTGGTCATTATTAACGAATAATCCTTTGACAAATCTGGTTCTTGGGGGAAACAAACCGCTCTCGTGCTTGTGCTCATGTTCATCATGCGTCAAAAACTCCGTGAGCGATTCAACTTTGATTTTGAGTAACTCTAGACAGACTCAGACAGTGAAATTACTAGTACAAAAATCAAAGAAAAAGGTATTATGTGCACAAGTGGAGAATCGTTTTGTGGAATTGCTCTTTAGCTTCCTAACCATTCCATTGGGTGCGTATGAACGTTTAACAAAGGACCATTCATCTTCAGTGGGGATAACTAATTTGTACAATAGTATTTCACGTTTGGGAGATGAAAAATACTTGAAAACTGAGGATGTAAAGACCATGTTACTTCGCCCAAAGCTGGCAGCAAATTATCTTCGTGTCACTAACCTTCTACCAATTTATGAAGTAGATACACGCCCAGGTAGTTTCCTTAAGGAACAATCAACATTCATAGTTTCTGATGATTTAGAAGTATCCGCCTCTCCGTCTATAGCTACAATTCTAAAGTTCAACACACTTGGCGTTCCTGTTGGTGATATTGAGGTTCTGGACGTAAGCATTGGTGAACACGAGGTACACATGAATAATAAATGCATCTCAGACAATCTTGTTGTATGAAGATTGCATAATTCAAGTATTATGTAGACACTATACAGTTATATATCGTATGACACCCTTTGCTTTTTTATGCAGGCACTTTTAATTCTCAAGGCTTCTCTCACCTCAGAATTAGCTTTAACCGATTGCCTCAATGAAATTAGGAAGAAGCCAAAGTCAAATTCATCAACTTGAAGCTTTAACTAGTTTACTAATGTATTTAGTCATGGTATCTATGTTCAAGTATCAGTATCGTTTAAGTGTACATATATGTCCTTAATTTGTGAGATTGTCTATTAATTGATTTGTAACGCACATATTATACTTGATTGTCATCAACTCCTTGCGCATATTTATCATTTCAATGTTTAGTAAAGAAAAAGTATGATAAAGGGGCCATGTTTAATTGTGGCTCACGCATTGATGCATGACGTATATTTGAAGTGCAAAAACTAAAAAGAACCCATATAACTTCTATAGTTTTGCAGTGAGATTGCTTAAACATTTTATCTACACCTATTTCAAGTAATAGAATGATCTACTAGTTTCATTGTAAAAGTCCATAAATGCTGTGAAATCTGATCAAACAATCATATGACTGACTTGTGATATAAACACGAAATCAAATCCATTTACATGATCAACCAGATCTTATAAAGAACAAAAAACACGACAACTTCAATCAACTACAACACCAGAACTCTATGTAGTTCAATCTGGGTAAAAAGTTATTACTTTCTTCTTCATCGCTTCACAACTACAAAATCAAATGTTAGCAACGAACAAATTTGTCGTTGGTGATGGAAGGATGATATTTTATTTTATGTATGTTGTTTTTGTATTTTTGATACAAGTGGATGGTGTAAAGTTTAGTAGGTGGGAAGGCATGTGTACCGCTTCCACCCAATATGTCGGTGGTAGATGAGTATGGAAAAGAGGCTAATATTTTATGGTACAAATCATGCGTTTAGATTTCTTGTTTTGTTGGGAATTTCGGGGACAAGAGAGGTGAAATTGGATGTTGTGTTTGTGAAAAAAGGAGTGGAATTAGCAATGGTCACATTCACCCCATGGTCACATTGGAAAGATTTGATTTTATGTTTAAACAGAGTTCAGATATGGGCACGGAAATGTAAAAACTTTACGAATACATAAGATTTATTACGGAGAGGATAGACCCGAATAAAATGGGAAAATGATCTAAAAAGAAAACATAGTATTTGATGCCACTCACTGTAGTAACTAGTGAGGTCCACAATTCTAAATGAACCATATAAAATGTTTGAAACAAAAGAATTAGAACTAGATAAAGGAAGAAGAATATGTTTTCCAAGTTGACATGCATGATATTACATTTTAACATCGTTTTTATTTCAATGCATAAATTACTATAAATTAAATATCGTAGGACAACGACATGAGATGGCCTAGGCAATGATGCCACAATGATGTACTAGAAGACAAGAAAGTAATTGGATACCGGGTAGAAGATCTGGCTGGATATAGGTCTCCCGAGCCATCACACCTAAGAAAAGTCTTGAATGTGCAGAAATCCTTTACAATTAAAAAAAAAATCCAAATTCATTAAATTCTATGGTATCTTTTATTGTCCTTGATGAACTGATAAACATATATGATGTTTTTGCTAAGGTTGGGTGTAATTGATACATTCTGTAGGATAGACCATTTCCATCGAGGATCGAAGAACTAATAATTTTACTAGAACCAAAGATTTAATATACATGTTGTGACAACCGTCAATTTTGGTCAACGAAACGTAAATTAGGATAATACTTTAAAATGTATTTACCTCAACTATCGCGATGTATTATTGGCATATTAATACAATTTTCATTATTTCGAACATATATCGAGTACATAAATAATATTCATAAAACGATGCATTCGTGATTTCGAACCCGTGAACATATAGAATGTCGAAAACAGAGTTCATATGCAAAAGTTATGACAATTCGGTATATGAAAACTACATAAAACAATAAACGTACAAATGATAAAGGCTATAAACGCGGGTTAGCATGCCTTAATCGGTAAATATAAAATATCGGAACACATTTTTATATAACGTAATACAATATATTATTTAATTCTATACTCCAATTATTTTTCCGGAAAAACGTTAAACATCGCGATCCGGAAATTTACCGTGATACAATACCCATACTTTTGTGTAATTAATATGAATACAACTCAATTATATAATTAATTTAGTTGGAATTAATTATGACACTTATAGTTATTTATAACTACTTTCAGTAATTATATATATTTTAATTATACATATATACATGGACAATACCCACAATACTAATATGTATATTCACCTAGGAGGTAATTGATGATTTTTATACATGTATGGATACATGTACAATACATGAGACAAGAATCTCCATCACCATACTCTTTTTACATCACCATCTCCTTACGCAACCATACCCACTATCTTACCTCTTTCACCATACCTTTTCCTTTCCATCAACCATCTTAAAAAAACCCAACTCCCTCCTCCCCTTCTCATTCATGGTCGGGAACACACACACATACACACAAAAGTTAGGGATTTTCCTAATTTGTTCTGTCATTCATATCATTTTCAAGACTTTGCATCCAAGACATCCTTCAAGGATTTTAGTAAGGTTCATGCTTCATTTCAAGTTTCCAATACCTCTTTTTATCATCATCTTTTGTTATTCTTTTATTCACACTCTTGATCTTGAACCATAGACAAATCTCGAAGATCAAGCCATTCTCAAGTTACCAAGCTTTGATTCTTTTATCTCGTACTCTTCATCATCCAAGTTAATCTTCAAAGGTGAGTTCATACCACTCATTTCTTCTTTTTACGTGTTTTATGGGGAGAATACAAGCTTACTAAAATACATGTTTTGATCTTGAAAATATAACATGATATGTGTGTTTGCTTATTTTTCTATAAAAGTGCTATATATGAAGAATGCGTTATGATAAACTAAGTTATATGTTTAACTTGAGAAAATAACATATAAAACTCTTATACATAAAAAACACTAACAAAAATACAAAATGTTGCTTTGTTAGTGAAAATGGTCATAAAAGTGCACTATTTGTTTCTTGGCAAAAAGAACTTCTTTTCACAAAAATGGTCATAAAAAGCTACTAGGTTATATTTGTTAGAAAAAAGGTATTGTAAAAAGTTTATATAACAAAAATAGTTTATTTTAAGTAAATTGTTATTATTTGCATGAAAAATGACCATTTGTAAGTATTTGCCATCATTTTACAAAATGACTAAATTTGATAAGTTGTCATCACTTTTATAAAATGACCAAAACTAGTAAGTTGTCATCATTTTTATGAAAAATGGTTTTGTTTACTTTATGTTTATATTTAGTGCCTTAGATGTAAGAAAATGTATATTTACGAACATCTAGCATCTTTTAAATGTAAATATGTAAATACGATAAATACACTTATATAAATAATAATTGGTATAATTTATGGAAAAATACGACAAATACATTTATATAAATTATAAATGGTATAATTTATGGCAAAATACGACAAATACAATTATATAAATTATAATTGGTATAACTTATGGAAAAATACGACAAATACATTTATATAATTTATAATTGGTATAATTTATGGAAAAATACAACAAATGCATTTATATAAATTATAATTGATATAATTTATGGAAATACAACAAATACATTTATATAAATTATAATTGGTATAATTTATCGAACAAACTACGGCATTACAACAAATACGTACGAAAGATAATTATATAGATATATAATTATTTCATAATATAATTATCATGGATATTTTTGATAATTACAAATACAAAGGATTTTCATTTATAAACAATAATTTCATCACGTTGAACGGTTATGTGAGACATTTCTTCATCGTACTAAACAAAGTACAATGGTAAGTCCTGGATTATAACCTTAATCATTAAGAGTGAGATAGTTGTGTATAGATCTATATGAGATCGACAATCCCCAGCTTTGGTTGTTCGCTACAACTACGACCGACGGGTCAAGGGTGACAAATGCCTTAACATTGCAACGCCTGAAGAACGTCGTGTCAGACCCATATCATAGTCGGTAGCAGGGTTATAATAACTCACAAGTAACAGCAACGAATATCCATTGTTTAAGGAAAAACATCTTCACTTGGTTGTATATGATTATAAAACTACATCTTTTTACACGTAATATAAGTAAATAATTACTTATACATATCGGTTTATGATTACAAAGTACATTTTATCAAGATTTACAAAGTATGATTTTACTTACACAATTCTAGTTTTATGGTTCTAAAACTACAATAACGTTTAAGAAAATAGTGTTTTTCTTGTCTATAAATACTTCGGGTTTCACTAAGGAAATACTGAGTTTTTCTCATTACAAAATCTTAGGAACTTACCAACGTAATGTTGACATTTTTAAAATCGCTTGTATTCTCAGGTAATCATTAGTCGAGATTGACAAACTTTTGGATTGGGATGCGAAGACGCCACTCTTACTATTTTGTTTATCATACAAGTAATTAGATTCGAAACAATTAACATGGAACATGTAACTTATCTAATTATAATGTATGATGGTTGTTATTTACTTATGCATCGATGTATTCAATTATTGTGATATTGTATAACGTTCCACCCTCAGACTATTCCGCCATTCGGTTTGGGGGTGTGACACATGTGCTCCATGTAAAAAAGGTTGGGTGTAACTTAGACAGTATAGAGCCTTAGGCATGCCACAACGTCGCGTAGAGCCGACACAAAGGCAGTGTCATTCGGTGGTTTGTCAGGATGTGGCTGCCTCTACTTTTGTCTTGTGTGCCCCTCGTTGATTGTTGTTGCTATTGCAATTATTAGAGCGATAATTTTTTACCCTTGGAGGAGCGGTTTTGCTATTGACTGATGGGAGGAGACGTGTGAAGAACCGTATGTGAGGAAGAGTTATCGAAGTGCTCCGGTTGAGTGGGATGACAATGGGACAACCTTTATTCTTCTAAAATCAACCTGGACTGATCTTGTAGGAAGGTAGGAAGAGGGACTCAGTAGCAGATGATGGTTGCGATGTTTGAGAAATTGGAAGAGAACCTATTGATTAAGTAGGCCATTACGGTTTTCTCAGGAATGGGTGAGTCAATATTATCCAAAAGATCAGAGAGCAATTTAATCCTTCTGGCAGTATTGGGTGATCATACGGTCACCCAAAATCGTAGTACGAATTTCATTCTTTAATTCAATCACCCATGCATTATTGTTATCCCCTAAAAGTTCTTCAAAGATCATCCAATAGATCTAGAAGTTGCTTATTTCTTGAAAATCATGGTAAGAAAAGATTGAGTAATGGTATCGTATCTCCACATCTTGACCAAGGACTCAACCTTGTACCCTTTTATTTCTTATAGGTTGGTGGGTGTAGAGGAACAATCAATGTTATAGGGAACCTCATAACCAATGCAATGTGTGTGTGTCAAATAATTTGTGACAAGCATCCTAGTTGAGTTCATTTAGATCGAGAATGAAGGGTACACATGCCTTTATGCTCGTAATATCGTAGGGTTTTGGTTTGGGTTGTATTCTAGGCCATGGTGATTAGCAAGGTAAAGGAGAAAGAAGCGTAGTAGAAAATAGAAGGGTGAAGGCTGATTGGCAGGGATATCACCTGCTGGAATAGGGCAGTCGGCGGCGGTTGTTGACACTTATTAGGTTCGAGAAAAGGGGAGAGAAGGGAAAATCTCTAATACGATAGTACTGTTGATATTTTCCCATAATGATTCTCTCATTAAGTAAGAGTAAATATACAACAAAATAATTATATGGGCTTAACAATAATGATGGTACAACATGACATAACTAATATGGTAAATATTAATAATACAGTGCAAAGTTTATAGCACTAATAAATCATAAGGGTGGCTACGATGATTACAGTTGATAGGTACAAGTTATAAGGATTGGATGAGAGCATTGTATAAGGGAAACACGATGCATGCTATTAAATAGATTTGATTGTTAGTGTTCATGTATCTTTTTTGTTTTGTTCATGTATTATGTAGTCTATCTCATGGCCCATTAAGGTAGGCCCCGTTTGAAAGATCCCTCATATAGGTTATTTAAAACATTGTTTAAAAACAGTTTAAAACCCATTTAAGATAAAAAAAATTGGAGAATGTCCTAAAACATCCAAGATTTTTAACAATGAAAGTAAATTTTCAAAAGTGTATATGAGGACAATAATATATGAGAAAATGTTATAGATAGTGTCTAAATATTTCAAAATTCATAATAGTCTTCTAAATATCCTCATAAGCTCATCAATATCCTAAGTCACTATAGGACAACTAGTAACCTGAGCACATGAAAAAATAGCGTATTAATCTTGGAAGCCTAATGAGGCAAACCACTAATAAGGATAATATATAAACAAACACAACTTATATACCAATAAAAAACCCCTTA
This sequence comes from Cichorium intybus, assembly GCA_023525715.1. NCBI lineage: Eukaryota > Viridiplantae > Streptophyta > Magnoliopsida > Asterales > Asteraceae > Cichorium > Cichorium intybus. Next base: position 23,402,984 of record CM042012.1, read on the forward strand.
CCTCATAAAACACCTTTAACATGGTTATTGACATAATTATTACAATAAAGGCAATATGATACCAAGACTCAACTAAGTCTCATCATTTATTCTAAAACACCCCTAGAGTTATTTATTTGCTTTTATGGGGTATAAGGTTTACATATACCGGATAAAAATAAGCCTCAACCTATGTTAATTGGTTTCTAAGATCCACGTAGGTTACACCCGATTGTGTGGCAGCTTCGGGTGACGTCAGCAAGGCCACGTCAGCATGACAAGGTAATGGTTACTGTTCGCCTTGGTCCCCAAGGTTTACCGGTTGGCTCCCCTTATAATTGGAGCCCTAATAAAACCAACTATCCAAAATTTGTTACCCAATTTTAACAATTCAGTGTGATAATCCTTCCAAATCTTTCGATTTATTGTAATCATTTTCACGAATTCAAGCACAGAGTTTTCATTTACCGAGTTTTCAGTCCACGAAATGATATCGAACATGTAGACAAGCGAGGAAATTCTGAATATGCAGATGCAGCTCGAGATGGCCGTCATGTGCGATGAGTTCGAGGCGGGTCCGAACTGCGTCCAAGTGGAGAATGAAAGACTCAGGGGGAGGTTCTCAAGCTGAAGAAGATGGTGAAGTCCGTTCTGTGGGGTGGTTTTGTATGCTTGGTGGCGTTCGGAGTTGGTTATGGCATCTTGAAGTGACGGTAGAAGAATGTGGGTGGGTTAGTCATTATAAGTGGTTGGGTAACATATTTTGGTTAGATTTTGTGTGTATCAAGTTTATGTTAACATTTAATGTCCTGCTAGTGCAGGCATTTTGTGGAAATGTTTGCCCTGAGTTATGGTGTTATCTAATGGAACTATAACTTTGGTATCTATATTGTGGAAGTTTGCATATATGTTCTTGATTTGTTGGTGAAAATGGGATTTTCATGGATTTTCTTGTACAAGTTGTTTGTTTAACTTAGAATGTTGTAATCTTAAGAATGATTAAGGTGGAGTGGTATAATTGAAAAATCATTAAAGATGTAAGTTACATTGCCGTAATCCGAAGAATGATAAAGTAGAATGCTATAATCGAAAAATCATTAAAGGTGTAATTTGCTTTGCTTTAATCCTTTGAATGTTAAAGTAGAATTCTATAATCAGAAAATCATTAAAGGTGTCATTAGAATGCTGTAATCCTAAGAAGGTTCAAAGTAGACTGCTACAATTAAAATGTTCTTAAACATGAAACTACAAATGTAATACACACAATGTACTTATTAGAACACTTCAAGAATTCAAACAAGAAAACTTAGACCAAACACTTAAATTGTTTTTAAACTACATTTTTTGTAGATGAATTTAATCCAAATTCATGGGTTGTCCCGAGGTCATCCCTTCACCACTCGGTACTTCAACTATTTTTCCAGTTTCTTTTTAACTATTATTTCAGATCTTTTGGGCACACGTTTCCTGCTACTAATACTTTTCTGAGTTATCTGTCCAACTTTCACTTCCACACCTTCCTTCACAACTTGTGTGACCTGCAAATTTAGTTGATCTGGCACATGTTTTTAATAACCTTTGTAGTAGTGGAATTGGATGTTCTTTCATCTATTTTGCATGTTAACTTGTTGTGCCCAGCCATTTTACAAATACAACATAACACTCTTTTTCCAACTTTTGACACAGTGTGCTTGCTAGCCCTTTCAAAAGCATCTTTCTTCCGCCTTATAGTTGGCCTACCGTGCATTCTTCTTCTAATTGGGGGTAAAGGTGAAATATACTCTGTTTTGGGCAACATTTTTGATCCATTCATACCAAGTAAGGGATGTTTGTAAGTGTTTTTGTAAAACGTTACACGGTACAATGGATCAACAAGAGCCTTAATTTTTTTGTTCAGATATGAAATAGTTGCCACAATATGCACACAACCATAACCCTTTAGTTCCTAAAACCTGCAATTGCAAGTTTACTTCTCCAAGTTCACAGCATACGACTCACCCAAATTCATTGTTTCAATTGCATCAGCCCACACAGCAGCACATGGCAATATATGTTATACACATCAAAAGATTTTTGTCCATGTTAATTCAGAAAAAGTAAATTACAAATTACATTTGATGGATTTTCAATTCATTTATATTCGTCTAATTGCTGCACAAATTTGGTAGTCAGGTAAGTTAATTCCTTTAAGGTGCAACCTATGCATCCTTTCCATCACAGACATACGGATTTCTTCAAGCATAGTGATTATAGGTTTTTTACTGGCTTCTGTGATGACACTATTGAAGGTTTTTGAAAACCCATTCTCAACAGCATCATGACACGCCTAGGTCGTCGTGCGGTCAAAAATAAAGAAAAAAAACCTAACACACACTAGCACAGTGGTAGTCAGGGTCGATCCGCAGGAGCTACGTGGTCAGACCAGATGACAGATTACCAACTTGTAGTGTCACGCTACAGTCGGAGGATCTAGTTTTTAAGTTCTCAACTGCTAATATCCAAAACCAAACAAAGTCAAGCCAAGCATAAGCTAAACTCAACTCAAACAAGCCTAGTTACTTTCTGAAATCAGAAGTGCATCTCTGAATCAGAAGCAATCAAAGGCATCAAAAACATCCCAACAAAACAAGGTATAACCTAACCAATAGCTATAGTCCAACTGAACAGTTACTGGCCAAAGTTCAATACCTAAAGCTAACCTAGTTGGCTACTAATTTCAGCAAGGGAAACAGTCCCAAACAAGGTCAAAATAACATCCAAACACAATCCAAATAAACACAATCAAACATAAGCATCAAAACACCGAAAAACTAAGATTAATTGTAACAAAATGCTTTCATTAACGAAAACTGAATTCCAAACATCCAATACAGTAACCAATGATGTAAAACAGAAAACTAAAGTGCTCAAAGTCAGTGGTTGTCACTCCCACAGACCTTAGCTATAAATACTACTTCCTACTAAAATGAAATTAAATTCTAAAACATAAAATACCAATTGAGATGTTGCTGAAACGAAATCTTGGAGTCAAAGAGCTTCAAGGTCGATTTTACACCCGGTCTTTGCTATTGTTTTCGGCTGGAAATACCTCTATTTATAGTTGCAATTTTCCAGCAGCCGCGCCGCGCAAATGAGGATTACGTTTTCTCGGCATTTGAATGTGTTCCACCGCCTTTTCCCCTCGTCGCGCGTTGTTAATTTCCGCGGCGCGCGTACGTATTTCCTTGATTTTTCATTCCTTTCCAAACTTCTTCAATTTGCACGCTTTTAGTCCATGTTTTCATTCTTTTCTTCCAAACAAGTTCTGGCACGAAAAGTGAGAATACCACGAGATATATGATATAATTTCACTAAGAATAGGGCTTAACAACGCCTAAAATACTTGATATCACTAGGCGTTGTCACATCACACATGCTACCGAATTTGAGAAACGCTCTTGACCAATTCTTTGGATTCTTGTCTAAGAGGTACTCATGTGCTGCAGTGTTCAATTGCTGAATTTCCTTCATTAATGCATTGAAGTGGGGTTCTATTGTAGCCTTACTTGCTTTCCGAAATAGGTTTTCAAAATGAGCCCCCATAAATCTCTTATTAAAGTTTTCATAGATGTGCCTTGCATACTGCCTATGTTCAGCTTTGGGTAACACCTCCTACACTGCCTTTAGAAGACCCTGCAAGCATTCAGTTAATGTGGATTAAGTTACAGTTTGCATTCCAAACTTAAAACACATACTAGTGGTTTAACATACCTTATGCTGATCAGACATCAAAGAAACACTCAGCCGGGTTTCAAGGTGTAGGTCATCTGCAAGAAATTCCAAGAACCATTTCTAATTTTTCTTCTTCTCGACACACACGACAGCCCAAGCAATAGGAAATATCTGGTTCTTGTCATCCATTCCTAAAACACTTAATAATTCCCTACTACATAAACCTTTTAAAAAACATCCATCCAAGTTTATGAGTCTTCTACATCCAGTTCTCCAGCCCTCTTTTATACCAGTAAAACAGACATAAAATTTGCTAAAATAACTTTCCCATAAGGCATGCAAGTGACATCCATTTTTACAGTAGACCCTGGATTTGATCTCCTAATTTCCTCTCCATATGACCACAGCTTCATGTAGTGTTCAACAATGGTACCTTCGATTATAGATAATGCATGTTTTTTTGCTCTCCTATACTGGCTCATACTAATTCCAATATATGCAATCACATTATTGTTTAGTCATAACTTGTTTATTTTAATTTTGTTCTTTAAATTTTTGACAACATGATGTATATAACATATATGAATGAGTTTTATACAGGTTAAGCAACACCTGGTGGCTGGAAAGGTATGTTTATTCTTTTATTAAATCATGAATACTTTTTTAATGAACCTGATAGGATAATTTTTTAATACTTTTATACTTACAAAGCCCGACATGGTTGAGGTTGGAAATGTAGGGATGACAAAAGACAAATATATTGTCCATTTAGTATATCTGACATCTCTAAAGTACATTGTCATTTACTAATCTTGTTTATGTTCAAAATTAAAAGAAACAATACATTATGCATTATGTATATTTAAACTTATAAATCATTACAACTCCTCTTCTGATCAATTCGATATTAGAGATGTTGCAAAAAAGACCCTCGATATCCTAGGATACTTGGAGGCCATTATTGTCAGTATTTAGTTTCATAACATACAGATATGCATGCCTTTAAGAACTAACTCTTTAATTTGTTTATGTATTTGACAGATTGATGATGTGATATTGTTGTCCAATTAGTTTGCATAACATAATGATCTCTTTAGGGACACCATGCTAGAAGTTTTTGGTGGCACTTGGTATCAGAGTGAATAATTTTGGGTGCCATGTATGTACCACAAATATGCCTTCGTTGATAACCCACCTAATAGCTTTGTATATTATCTAATTTTGCCATTTCATAACCAAGTCAAGTTATTGCCATGAAAATGTTAAACCTTTATTTCATGGGTGAAAAATTTGTTCAAACAAAATGCCAAACATTAATGAGATTTATAACCACTCGGAATATGATTTTATATTTCATCATAAACATATACAACCCACATGAATCATCAATTAGCAAAACATTTACCTAGAACCACAAAATGTGTAGTGCCAACTATCCTAGAAGTAAAACGGTCAACACTTACCCTTATTCATCATCTTAAATCTCTTATCGAATGGCAACATAATTTCATTTATTTGTATAATATAACATCTTACTTTTATTTCTTTTTATTACAACATTATATTTTCAATTCTTTTATTCAAAAATAGAATCCACAACTCCAACATATCAATTTTTTTGTCGTCCAATTAAGTTGAATTACACAATGTTTTCTCTCATGGACCTTCACTAAGTTTAAACTACTATGCCAAAACATGTCCTAATGTCTCACTCGTCAGAAAGGCGGTGAGGAAAGTCACAACAATGACAAAAAGGTCCGTGTAGCACTTCTAGGTATGCACTTCCATGATTGTTTTATATGGAGTAAATTATAGTTTTGGTCCCTATGGTTTGTCAAACCTTTCAGATTTGTCTCAACTATTGGAAAATCACGTTGGGTTCCTAAGGTTTGTGAAACGCTACAAATCGGTCCCTGGGTCATGTAAAAAGACTAGAATGTCATTTATTATTTCATTTTCCTTTTCCTTTTTCTTTGAATTAATTAATTATTTTATTAATAAAAATAAGAAAATACCTCCACCCCACCCAACCCCCACCCCGTCCGATCCATCAACATGAAATCGATGATCTCACCGTCGAGGTTCAGGAACAGAAATCGAAAAATCGAAAAACAGAAGGAATCAACTTGAGGTTTGCTTTGCTTATGCAGACGTCGATGCTGCGTACATGGTGTTTGATAACTTGTCTTTTGTTTTCCGATTTGGAAACGTTATTTGGTCTCTGTGATAACTGAAGGATTTGTAGAGGACGGTAGAGAATGGGGCGGAGGTGGTGTGCCAACCGGAGGAGAAAGAGTGGGACAGAAGGTGGGGTATGTTTGTGCCATTGATGGGATCGTTGCGAGTGGAAATGGTGGATTTTTTACGACGGGTTATGAATCGGTGTATGTTTTAGGGCAATGGCCCGAAGACTTTAGTCAATTGTAACTGCACTTTCTGCAACTTTTCCATTTTCCGTAACCTCTCTAGCCTGTTCTTTACCTCTCTAAAGCCCTAAATCCTCTATCCACAAGTAAATTGGATCTTATTGTTAGTTTTCCCAAGTTACTGATGAAGATGAATGCAAATTAGGGTTCCAATTAAAGCTTAACGTTGGATGCGGAGATTTCTGTTGCAGAGCTAAAAGAGAGGCACATGGCTGCTACAGAAACTTTGAATTCTCTCTAGGAACGGTTAAAGGAAAGACGCCTTTAACTACTCGACACAAACGGTATTTCGTATTGTTTGTTTTGGTTCGCCGGGAAAAGCTGATTCCAATGATCAATCACGATTAAACAACGGGATTTTGGTAATACAACTCCAGATGAACCCTAATTTACCTTGAAGACATGGAAAGCTTGCAATTGTATGCTTTTGTTTGAATCTTGGAAAAGATTCATGCGAATCCTCATGTTTTCCAACGAGCTCACGTAACGAACCATCACAAAGCGCAAATGGTGCTGAGGGACAGTTTCGTCATTTTGCTTGTGGTTCGGCTATTTGGGGTAGGAAAGAATGGTTTTTCTACATCTTCAGGAGCTGAAAAACGTGGGGAAGGAGCTTGGAAGCCTTGGAGAAGTTCTTGGAGCCATTTTTATACATCTTATTTCACTTGGATTTGTAGCTTTGATACACTTGTGTTTGGTACATTTCTTCATACTTTGATGCTTGTTGTTCTAGCCATGCTTGGCTAGAACTTTCATTTTTCAATATTAGGTGTTAATCTTTAAGCAACTAGAACATACTGAATGGTTTTATGAGTTGAAGTTCATCCATGAATGAAATCTTTGTTTGAAACTCTATGATTGTTCTGTGTTTATTTCCATGGTTTAAATACTTGAATGATTATTGTTATTTAATTCTTTAATCACGTAGTTGATTTTGGGAGTAATTTAATAACAAATGGTTTTTATAGATGCTTATTATCTCATAAATAACCATAAGATTTTATTCTCTAAAAATTAAAGTGCAAGCTTTTGTAGCTTTTGTTTAGGATTGGTGACTCTTGGAACTTAATGCTAATCAACTTATTTGAACCAAATGTTTATTTAAGTCATGATTTTGATTAAGATGGATATTAAGAGCTTTTCTAATGTCTTTATGAATTAAGCGGGTCTAGATGACTCAAGCTTTTGAGTTGTTATAGCCAATGTGGTTTAATTAAGACATTGCACCATAAACCATGATGATAAATGAATTAGTTGTGCTTAGATTATAGTCTCAATATTGATCTTTTATCCATTATTGAATTTCACTCTTTTAAGTCACTTATTTTTATTGAAATCATTTCGCCAAAATTTGTTACTTATTATTGTTTTTACTTTCAACTAAAACAATCAACCCCTTTTTATTTTATTTTATCTAAAATATAACTCGTTTGAATTAATCGTATTGTTTTACAAATTGAACAAATCTCCGTGGATTTGATCTCGTTACCGCATACGTGAATTTGTGTACTAGAAGTAGGGTTTATTTTTGTTGGCCTCGACAACCACCATCCCATGAATAGTTGTGTGAGCTTATATCTTAGCTCTTGAAGAAAGAGATTCAGTTGTATCAATAATTATCAACATTATAAAGAAATGATTTTAAATGAATTTAGTATGATTCCTTTATTTTCCATAATTAAAGGGTATTTATTTGATTAACAGTTGCCTAAAGGAAGAAAAATATGGAAAAACATCAAAGGCTAGTGAAGCCATACAACTCTCGGCTCCTACCTGTAACATACTCAAATTCCATAAAGCTTTGCTCATAGAGGCCTATCCTTACAAGACATAGTGTCACTTTCAGGTAACTTAATACACATATGTTATTTTCTACCCTTTTTTATCCCAAAATAAATGAAATGTTTCCCCTTATAACAAAGTTTTAATCCAAAATATTAATTTTGGCCTGCTTGATTCCTTATTTTATTCATTGACTCTTTGTTCAAGGGAATTTCAGATTTACCACTTATAATTTAACACTTTCATCGAAGAACACATCCTTATTAGGTGAACATTTATCTGTTCTTAGAAAGCTTATAAAAGTTCATGTGACTTGTATATGTAGGTGGGCATACTCTTGGTTTCTTGTATTATTCATCATTCAAAAATTGAATCCACAACTTTAACTACACAATAGATGTTGCTAAATTTGATTCTAGCCGATTGGTGGGGGATTAATAATTTTAAAATGAAATGGAAAGGGGATATGGGAGATGGATATTTAGACAAGGTCCTGAATTTTGAGAAAAATATAGCATTGTTTGGTATGCTAGAATGAAATCATGAAATAATGGAATGAGCAAGGTAATTGAATGAATCATTACATTCCAATGCAATGTTTGGTTCGTTCGAAGAAATGAAATAAGTAATTCGAACATATTATTAATTTGTTATTAATATATATAAAACTAAATAAAATAAATTTGATAGATATAGAAATGGATGCTATTTTATAAAATTGTTTTTTACTAAATAAATATATATTATTAAATAAATTGCACATAAACATGTTTCATTTCGTTTTGAAATACTTATTATATGCTCTGCAAATAGCCGAAAAAGAAATATCTATAATTAAAAAAGGGTACAAAATAAAAAGAACTAGATACCATAAAATTTTTAAAATATAAATACGATAAAAAAATAAAAAATATATCTAAATGAAGTTTTAAAAATTTTCAAAAAGATTAATATTTATTACAGATTATAAGAATAAATGTAATTTGTTATAGTATATATCATTCCATTCCAAAGGGGAATGAAAAAAACACCCATTAGGAAATGAAATTTAGAATAGGAAATTGAATCATATTACCTCAGGAATGCTCCATTCAATGTTTCGAGCCACTAAACATGTTCTTTTTTATTCCGTCATAATTCTCCATTCCATTCCCCATTCAATTACTGCATACCGCACGCTACCATAAAGAAATAGTTTTGAGTTGAGAGTGTCAAATCAACAAGAATTTTTATAAAACCAACTATCATCGTTGAAGGTTTTTGGTTCTATAGTAATACTAGAAAGAGGATAGAACTGAAAAGTGTTTCAGCCATAGTCAAACCAACCATCCATCATGGAAATACTATTTTTAATTAGCTCCCGTCGTTAAAATGAGAATAGTAGTAGGAGTGTACTCGAAAGAGGATAGAGCCCAAGAATGTTTCACCCATGGTCAAATCAACTCCAACGAAACCAACCATAGATCATGGCAATATTATTTCTACTTTTGCTCCTGCCATTAAAAGCAGAATGTCAGGAGTCTTCCAAAAGAGGACGGATCCCAAGAGTGTTTTAATCATGGTCAAATCAACTCTAACGAAACCAACCATTTATCATGGCAATACTATTTCCATTTTTGCTCATGCCATTAGAAGAAGAATATAACAGAGAATGTACCTGAAAAAATAGCAGCAACTTTCGATTAAGAAACATATCAATAGTGGTGGTGGTGGTTTGACTGTAAAAAGGAAAATTGGTTCTTTAACCATAATAAAGTCATTGAGGTGGGCTCTTCTTGAATCTCATAAGAGCTCATTACCTTCTTCGTTCATTGTTAGAGCTTCTAGGATTGTAGGCAGCAAGTGTAAAACAAGAAAGGGACATCTTCTCTTACATCTAATGTTAAACTTACGGTTATTGGTTGAAGGGTAGAATGGTTGCATGGGTAGGTGAGAATATTAGTTAACATACAATATATAGTTTGTGTAATGGTTTGTCATTGTATATATGGAATTTTATTTTGTATTATGAGATATTAAGTGTTTGATTTAATTTGAATATGACTAAATCTAGAAAAGATATATGTTTTTATAAAAGACGTAAAATCATGGCATACAAATTTATTTAGTAAAATCTTTCAAAACTCATGGCATACAAAATATCTTGTAACATCCATGTTTTGGGTCTAGAAGTTTTGAAATTAAATCGACAAAATAATATATATTTTTATTTTTTGAATAAAGAAAACAAATAAATAAATAAATTTCAAATTTACTAGACGTTCCATAACTGTTTTCTTAAAAATCCTACTTCGCACACCTGTACTTTTAAATATTATCGTTTTGTGAGAATTTATACAATTATTAACCACTTTGATGTCAAATTAGCATATTAAGTTAAATGGGCAATTTGGTAATTATGCAAGTGGAATTTAATATTTTAGTGGCGAGTTTTATTGTTAAAGATAATTAACCCGCTACTTAGTTTAAAAACCATTATCATAACATAGTAGACGTTTTAGTAAGTATCATATGTCGAAGGGTAGTTTCGTAAACTTTATCTTAGAAATGACGATAAATCTTGCATGAAAGACGTTTAGTAATTCAGGTGCAAGACAAATGCAATTCACGAATTAAAGTAAATTTAGTAAGTAGACATAAGTTGTAAGGTGTTCTTGGGAGGATATTTTTGTAAATTTTTAGAAAAGCCATATAAGAGGGCACTAAGGTAATTTCACCAAGACAAACAAGTTTTTGTATCCATCTTGAGTGGGTGTACGTGCTGTAGCAATTCCAACAAAATGGAAACGAGGTTCTAAGGGTGGGGGGAGTAGATCCCTCCCATCCCACTGAACCCACGCGCCACGTCAGCTTTTCTCTCTCCTCTCACTTCCATTTTCCCCATCTTTCACCAATCTTTCACCCATGGAACCAGTACCCACTGAACCCACTGAACCCACAATGCCACATCATATATTTGATATTTAAATTCATTTATTAATTTAATAAATGATTTTTAATATTTAATTTAATATTATAAATAATGATAATATGCAATTAATAAAATAAAAATCACAAATAACATAAAATTAAAAAACCACACCATTACATAAATTAAAAAGAAAATTACAACCTAAATAACGGAAATGAAATCCTAAATACGGAATAATAAAACCTAAATAACGGAAATGAAATACAAAAAACGTTAAAACACCTAGTGATCCAAAGTAGCTATGTATGTATGCTCGATGTGGTCTACAAGATCCGCAAGAAGTTTTTGGTGAATTCCTTGATTGCGTATTTCGAGAATCAAGTCAGGGCTAACTTCTTGTTCGTTTGGGGAATCTGGAACATGTACTGGACATATAGCCCTACCTTCATCCTGGATGATCATGTTGTGTAAAATTAGGCAAGCGTACATGATATCTTTACATCGATCGACATCGACGGACCGTGCAGGCTGTCTGATAATAGCCCATTTTGCTTTTAGAACGCCAAAGGCTCGTTCAACGTCCTTTCTTGCCGCTTCTTGGGCCGCCTTGAAACGCTTCTTTTTGGGGGTAATAGGGTGTGAAAATGATTTCACAAATGTTGCCCAGTTAGGGTATATCCCATCAGCAAGATAGTACCCATGCTTGTATTCTTCCCCCTCCAAAACAAATGAACATGATGGTGCTGTACCAAGAATGGTATCATTGAATAGCGGTGATTGGTACAACACATTTAGATCGTTGTTGCCCCCGGCAACACCAAAATATGAATGCCATATCCACAAATCATATGATGCTACTGCTTCAAGTATAATTGTAGGATACCTGTGATCACCTCTCATGTACTGGCCTCGTAGATACGTTGGACAACTCCGCCAATCCCAATGTGTACAGTCAATGCTACCCAACATACCAGGAAAGCCATGTTTGGCTTCGTGTGCAGCATACAACAGTTGAATGTCACTGGTTGTTGGTCTACGCATGTATTCTACACCATATAACTGAACAACACCAGAGCAATAGTTGTAGAGGCTTTCACGGGAAGTTCGTTCTGACATATTCAGGTATTCATCAAGTGAATCGGGGGTGCTACCGCCCCCCAATTGGCGGATAGCTGATGTGCATTTCTGCAATCCAGTGAACCCTTTAACTCCACTGGCATTATAAGTTGTCTGGAAAATTGGATAATTCATTTCCAAGTCTTGAGCAATCCGCAAAAACAGTCGTCTACTCATTCGGAACCTATTTCTGAAATTAACATCCCCAAACTTTGAATTGGGGACAAAGTAATCTGCCATAAGCTGCTTCTCAGCAGTTTCTCGATCTCTGTGGAGAAAAGTTCTATGACGAGGAACGCTAGAACTTGCAGTATTTTGGAACATGAAATGTGCAGCTTCAGCAATAACCGCGATCGTATTCACATCGGTATCGTCATCAGACGATGACGATACCAACGGCATAGGTTCATCCAGTAGTTTGCTGTGAACATACGAACCGGAAGAACTGGAAGAATCGGAAGAATCAGAAGAACTCATTTCAATTTAAAATAAATTTGAAATGAGGGTTTTTTTTGGAAAGGGGAAAATAGAGTTAATGTTGAGAGGAAGAAAGAAGGGTAAAGGTGTGAGTTTTGAAGGAGTGAAGATGTGGTATTTATAGAGTTGAGGAAGGATAATATTTGGAAGATTAAATTTTTTTTTTTTTAATTATTGGTGGATCATCGGCTTCACCATCCCAAGCCTCACCCGAAACCGCCGAACCCGATGGACAAGGGGCAGCGGTACCGGAGGTACCGGCGGTACCGCACCCAGCCCGTTCCAATCTTTCGCGATCCCGAGCATTACTCCGTCCACCCTAAGGGTTGGATGGTTGTCTGGTATGTCGAGACACCACAACCGCATCATTTAATTGCTGGCATTCTGTTCTTTAGCCGAGGGAGAGGAAATGCATATGAGAGAGAGAGAGAGAGAGAGAGAGAGAGAGAGAGAGAGAGAGAGAGAGAGAGAGATATGGTAATGTGCAATTTGTTTTTGGTGAGTCTTTAGCCGAGTGTTTCTTTGAAAACGAGTGGTGGGTTAGCTCGCTATCACCGGAGAAGGAAGAAGTGACCGACGCTGGAGGCGGAGGCACTAAGGCAACTATATTGGGGTGAGGCTGTGTTGCGGTAGTTGAGATCATGGTGTCTGGTGGCTTGGTGAATCCCAGTGGAGGGGCAGAGATGTGGTTGAACCATGGATTCCGGTGTGTTGGTACCGCCGGAAGATCAAGCGCCGGAGCAAGTTGCAACCACAGAGCTTGATTTTCAGTTGAGATCGATCACTGATTAGAGGAGATGCGAGTATTAATGGAATTGGGGTGGTTCGATTTCGGTTCTTCAATGGCGGAATACGCCTCGTCGGAGATGGTGATCTCGCCGGAAGAGAACCTGGTCGGTGAGAGAGAGTGCTACCGGAGAAGGGATGGCGGCGGAGAGGGGTGCATCGTCGAGAGTATCGTGATTGGTTTGGGAAGCCATCGTCGACGGTAATGAGGGTGACCAAGCGTTCCAGACTTCTTATTGGATTAGGTAAAGTCTTATGGGCTTATTTTTCTTTCTTTGGGCTGTTTAGATCTCGAATGGTGTTGGGCTATTTTGGAGTCGGACCAGGCTCTTTACATGGGTCTTGGACTCGTGGTATTAGACAAACCCAATACTAAAACAAAAAGGGATTTCAATATTTTATTTAATTAATCAACTAAATATTTAAAATATAAGTTTACTAAATTAAATACCATTTAAATCCATTAATAGAGATAATATGGATTTTAAGATGAGTATTAAGTCAAAATATGTATTTTTATACATACGTGACTTTTTGGATAAAGGATTTGGTTGAATATGAGATGATGTTTTAGCATGATGATTTAAGTGCGAGAAGTTGTTTAAGATGAATCATAGACTGAACAATTAAAGTTAGACATCATATTGATGTAAATCCAACCATCGGATGAGGCCTTAGTTAAATGACACATCTAGATCACGTATTAATTTTTATACGATTGGATCATAGGGGATTGGAGGTTGAGCAGATGAGGTCTAGGATTTGGCATATTCGGACACGAGAACATTGCACAGTTGTGTTGACTTTTCAGTTGACATCAGATGAGTTTACCGATAGTACACATCCTAACTATTATCTTTTGTGTGTGTTATCAACTATTTTCATGCATGCTTTTACGTGCTAATTGTTATATGAGTACTATGTGTGCATTGCATGAAATAAGTCCTTTAAATATGCTTTCAAGCAAGACTATGGTGTTGTTTTTGAAAGACGTTTTGAGCATCGTATTGTGCATTGCATTTCATATAGGATGAGATTGACCGTGTGAGCCATTGAGACCGAGTTTTGCCATTTTCTCAATTAAAGAGGGTGAGGAGATGTTATGAGTTTTTCCCGTTTCTCAATTAAAGATGGTCAGGATATGTTTTGAGTTTTGCCCTTCTCTAAACTAAAGAGGGTGAGGAGACGTTGTTCCCAACAATAGGGAACCGCATGAGGGAGTTACTAACCCTCATGGGGCTAGCGTGATAGCCACTAGTTCTAGTTTAACATATACGAGGATCGAGTGATATGTTTTGTGCGTGTCATTTGTGAACTTAGGTAGGTGCCATTGTGGTGAGTTGGACTTTTATGAGATGGACGTGGGTTGGGATAGTTGCATCATGCATTGCATTGCATTTCACAATTATCCATTTTTGAGTAAAACTTTATGACGTACAAATGTTTTATACAACTTTTGATATGACGAGTTATATAATTTTAAAGTGTGTGTCAAAACTGTTTTTGGGGGTTTGTCCCGAGTGTGGTAGTTCACTGCCCACTCTAAATGGCTCAGCCTTGGGTAAGCTCACTAGGCATTACATTGCCTAACTTATTTTGATGTGTACTCAGGTTGAGGAGTTAAGGAAACTGTAGAGGATCTGAATATTTTAGAAGGCCACAAATTGTGTGGTTTCATTTGAGCTGTGTAATGGTATTCGGATTGTAACAACCTCGCTCTTTTACAAACCAAGATATTGCAATTAAAGTGGGACCAAATGATTTTTCCGCAAATTAAACTCTAACAAACATAGTTTGTTTTAAAACGATTTTGAATGAAATTTGAATATTTCTGAAAATGTTAAAATCAAGTTTTCAATGAATGATGAATTTTGAACAATGATGAGAAACTATGGGTTTAAAAAGGTATTTCATGAAAATCCTTAAGCGAGGGTATTTCAAATCTGTCAAGAGTTTTTTAAAAAATGTCAAGAAATTATGACTTATAAATGGTATGCCATTATTGTTTGTCATAAATGCATATTGTAACTTTATGACACACAAATGAATGTCATCTTTCATTTATGACAGTGCTTTCAATGACCGATATTTATTTGTTATCTAAACCTTTTAATGCCAGATAATGTATGCCACTAAGGCTAGAGGGAGTAGTTAGCATGTGCTGAACATGCTAAACTTGCCACGTCAGCATTCAACAAGTTTAGCACATGCTGAACAAAAATGATGGTAGCAGTCAGCGCATGCTGAACTTCATGCTAAACTATTTTATTAAATCTATTTTTTAAATTATTTATATTATTAAAACCAAATAAAAAATAAAAAAGTACCATGTCATTAAAATTAAAATGCATTACATTAAAATTAAAAACATAAATTAAAAACATAAATTAAAAACATAAATTAAAACTTAAATTAAAAACATAAATTAAAAACATAAATTAAAACTTAAAACAAACAAATTTAAACTACAAACTACTCATTGAAGTGATATTCCAATTGCCTCGCTGCATCCTTCTTCATTTCCATCGCGATTTGGTACTCGAACCCCTTCTTTCCCGATATGTCTTCTTGTAGGATTTTCTGTAGCTGCATAGTCTCTTTGATCATCAAGTTAGATTGTTTGATCAATTGAGCTTCCTTGAACGCCTCAACATTGCCGGACAAAGCCATTATATCTTCATGCACACTACTATTTGTGCTAGTGCTGGTGGCTTGGCTTTTGCCTCTTGTCTTTCGCTTTGCTTCATCACGTCCCATGGGACGTGGCGGATCATTATTGAGGTTGAAGCCAACACTTGGATCCGAGGAAGGGGATTGTGTGGATTGAGAAACTTTGTGCCTCTTTGATAAGTGGACAACAAATTGGTCAAAGGACTCTAGCTCTCTCCACTTCTCGTAGTCTTTGACCGCACGCCAAAAGACCTCTTGGTTAAATTGAGTACCATATTGGGCATGGTACAAGAGCCTCGCTTGAGCCATAACATCGTCACCATTGGCTCCACTTTGTCTTTGCCTCTCAACTTCGGCATGGCACCCTTGGAATTCCATTGCACTTTTGTTGCAAGTGCGCCACTTTGAATAAAATGAATTGGGATTGCAGTAGCTGGAACCCATTCGTCTACACCAACTATTCCACACCTTCACTTTGAAGGCGTTTGTAGTTTGGTTGATCCCTGTCTCAGCTTCTTGCGAACAATCCACCCATGCTTCGCCCAAAGCTCGGACCTCATCATCATGCCAACTGATTCTAGGGGCTTTGCCTTTGTTAGTTGGCCCGGAATCTTCTTCTTCTTCTTCTTCTTCTTCTTCGACTTCTTCTTCTTCGGGTTCTTCTTCTTCATCATCTGAGTTGTCTTGTTCTAGCAGGCGTGGTGCATTTCTTAAAAATTGGGAGTCGGGAGTAAATTGGGATAGTGATTCTAGTGGTGGAGACATTTGTTGTGAAAACATTTGTGGTGGTGTTGGTTGTGTTAGAGATGGTTGTGGTGAAAATGCTTGGTGTAACCAATTGTTGACGTATTGGTGTTGCATACCCCAATTCGGTACATATTGACCATATGCCATCGAAGGGTCAACCGGTTGAGGTACATAACAACCGGCCGGAGGGGTTGCAATCGAAGTAGTGGCAGATTTCTTTTTGCTAGCTTTGGATGTTTTGGATGATTTGGTATTTTTCTTTTGGCTTGAGGACATGTTGAATGATGTTTGAGAGTGATTTTGGAAGAAGAGAGGGGATGATTGTGTGAATAAAAGAGTAGAATGGTTGTGTTTATATAGGGGAAGATGTAACGACTAGTTTTTTTTTTTTTTTTTAAAAACGGCTAGTTTTTTTATAAAAAATTTTGAATTTTATAAAGGTTTTTGTAAAGGTTTTAAAAGAAATTGGTTTGGAAAATGGAAACTAGCCGTTGGAATAGCCGTTGAGTCGTTTGGCGAGCTCGTTGAAATGTTGGCGAGGGAGTGGCTTGGCGAAGGCGAGGGCGAGGGTGGCGGTGTGGTTTGGCGAGTTCGGCGAGTTGTTTGGCGAGGGCGAGGGCGAGGCTACACCGCCCAGCCTAAAGGCCTCTACTTATAGTTGTGGTTGCTGTGTATGGGGAAAATTACTTACAAAGACTAAATTGCGAAGACCTTCAACAATTACTTCATATTGGACAATAATGATAATTTCTATGTATGTTAGGGAGTATTGAATGTATGTATTAGGAATGTAAACATGTCATGTTGCATGACACAATCAATATGTTAGAGGACATTATAAAACTCCATTTGTTATGTTAAAAGTTTTTGCTTCACAAGATTTGTGGATATTACATGTTTTTTAGTCTTCCACATACATTAGATAACATAAGTGTGTTATTAGAACGTTCTTTTATCATTCTCGAGGTGTTAGAAAGGAGAGCACCTAAGGTTACATCAGTGTGTTATTAGAACGTTCTTTTCATTTTGCTCCAAATGTCCAAATTTCACAAACTTTTAGTGGATTTGTTCCATGTCTTTAACTCATGTCTATTTGCAGCCGTTAACCATGTGAGGGCATTTTTGTCCTTTCAAATCCTATCCTTTTTATTAACCGTTTTCCTTTTAATATTCCTTTATTATTATATATTATACAATTTGTATTTTACTCTGTATAATATTATATTATTATTATATATTAAATTTTTTTTAGCAAATTATAGTTTTCGCCCCCAGTTCACACTTTTGGTCCAAGTATTGAGATTCGTATGTGCCTGGTCCTGTGGTTTTGGAAACGCACGCCGGTGGTCCTTGGGGTTTTGAAATCGGTCATGACAAGTTGCTGGTCCATGTGAAATGTCTTTCTTACCATTCTTATTTCTTTTATCCTTTTCATTTTATTCTTTTTATAATTAAAAATTAAAAAATAGAAAAAACCCACCCCATCCCATCTCGTGCCCACACGTCTCTCTCTCTTTTTCCACCACCACCACCACCAATTACAGAGTTCTTTCAATCGCCTCCTCCGACACTGGAACTCGCCTCCTCTGACACTAGAAATTTCTTTTTTTGTTGATTGTAGAAACGGGTTCCATTGAAAAGGACAACAATGACCTTCTTCTAACAAAGGAGATTTGACCTTTCCCAAGCTTCTTCATTGTTACTGTATTTGAAGTCTGCAAACGGATACCATTCATAACCCCCACAGACTGACCTTCTTCTAACAAAGCATATTTCAAACTAAGTTCTTCAATAAAACCATCATTCGTCCATCTGATAATCTGATCCCTTCTCAAATTCGTCACCTTGAGTACCCGCTGCCGCTAGGTTTAGGATTTTCAGGCGATGGTTCGTCTCCACACTTGAGCTCGTTATATAATCTAAACTACAATGGGATTCTGTTGAACCGACTTCGAGTTCCACAAATCTCTCAGCGAAGATGAAGCTGGGAAAGGAGGAGTAAGGACTCTACAGAGGCGTCTAGAGGAGGCCACGGGGAAAGTATTTTGCCGAGAGTCGAGATCCAAGTCGTCGTGGATGTAGGATTTGGTTAGGCACAACGGAACCGCGCCAATTACTCAGGTACCAGTGAGAAATTGCCTGTAATTTGTACACTTGGGTCTATTGTTTAAAAAGATGAACAAGAATGTGTATCAGGATATTATTAGTGTCTCACCTATAAATGTTGAGTGAGAATCGGATGGTTGCAGATGGTGGCGGTGAGGTGGACCTGAGGTTGTCGATGACCTCAATAGCTCTCCATGTGGTGGAGTGGTGGTCGGGAAGGGAGTTGATGAGAGTGAGTTTGTGTGGAAATATTAATCTGATGGTGGAATCAATGCGGAGAGAGAGAGAGAGAGAGAGAGAGAGAGAGAGAGAGAGAGAGAGAGAGAGAGAGAGAGAGAGAGAGAGAGAGAGAGGAGTATGGGATGGGGTGGGGTTTAATTTTTTTTATTTTTATTTAATAAAAAAATAAAAAGGTAAAAAGAAAAAAGAAAAAGAAAAGGGCAAAAAGGTTTTTTTTATAGGTCACGGACTTCAGGCGTGCTTCTTTCAAACCACAGGGACAAGGACGTGCAAACCCAATACTTGGACCAAAAATGTGACCTGAGCCAAACCACAAGGACGAAAATTGTAATTCGCTCTAATTTTTCTTTATAGAAAATATAAATAATTGTATTTATATTAGTTTATTATTAAATAATTATTAATTTTGAATAGATATCTGTTAAAAAAATATAAAGTTGTTGATCACGTGGTAGTGACTAATATCACCTCCTCACTTTGCGATATTCAATATTTGATGTTAGTTTTTTAGTTTTCTAGATAAGATAAATCATTTATTCACTTGACGTTATGAGTTTGTACTCTATATTTTTTCTTTGATGTTTGTTTTATTAGTTTTCTTGATAAGGATTATCCCATGGTGGTTGTTAGCTTTAAAATCATTTGATAAGGATTATCCCATGGTGGTTCTTATCTTTAAAATCATTACCTAGCTGATATATAGAGGAAGAATTAGCAGAAGCCGAAGCGGCAGCGGTGGTGACCAAAGGCAGGGAAGCTTCTGTTGAGAATTTTAGTACGTCAATTTGAGGTATAACTTCGGCACTAGATTACAAATATGTAGTCCTTTCGTGTTTATGTGCTTGTATTGTATTTCAAGATTAAGTTAACGTAGCCTGATTCTACCATAATCATAAAACTCATGAACGAATTATTTGAGGGCTTAGATTTCCATAATGACAATCCGGAAGTCGATTCTTGTAGTGTCTTTGCAAACTATTTTTTCTGGAAGTGTATATTAGCATTTGTTAGTTTTAATATTTACTGTTAACAATATTATTAAACAAAAAGAAGCTCAAATTAATTAGGTTTAATGGCAAAATATTCACCCAGCAAAGTAGGGTCAAGAAGACATGTTGTTGGCTGAATTTGGAGGCCGACTAAGAGCTGAGTTACGGTCGCCGTCGAGGTGTCCGGGTCGTGCCTGCTGATCTTCGATTACTTTTCAATACGAATTTAACCATATCCAAGTTTCTGGAATTAAGAAAATACTCCAGGAGCAGTTTTATTAAGTAGTTATTAATTGTTAATATTATTAATTTATTAGTGTGATGTTTCAACACTATTTGATGTAGTTAGATTTTGGGCAAATCTCATACCTTCTGCTCAAGTATTTTCCAGCAACTCTCGTCAAGATATTTTCAATAAATTAGTAAAAAGTTCATTATATTATTTTTTAGGTGTTAAAACCATATTATTTTTTAGGTGTTAAAACCCTTATGTTTTCTGAAATATCTAAGTTAAGGTTTTAGATCGGTAAATCTTAGAAAATCACAAATGTTATAGGTAGCTGACTCTTAATTAAGTGTTTGATGTATATAATCTATTAGATTAGACAATTTTAAAAAATATAGGAGTTTTAACACACTAAGAAAGATAATATAGTTGTTTTTTTAATAATTAGATGAAAATATGTTAGGTTTTTCTCTGAAAACTTAAATTAGACATTTCAGAAATATATAAGTTTTAATGTAAATATCGGACAATATTTCATAGGAATTATATTTGCATGCTTGGGTTAACACACTTTTATTTCATGCAATTTTAGATCCGCCATGTGTGTAAATTGTAATGGTGGATCTAGAAATCAATATAACCGGGTTCATCATTGTTTTTATTAGATCATAAACAGGTAAAACAAGTTTCGGTAACGGAGCAGGTCGGTTTTGAGCTTTCAAACCAAATTGGTTTTAAAATTTCGATAGACTATGTCGGTTTTAACAAACCATGGCCTCACTTCAATAATAGTTAAACAAAAGCTTCAAGCCTACTTAATAAGCGTAACAAACCGTAGCATAAACCAAAAAAAGACAAGTGTGACCAAAAATTAGTTCAAATGTTAGGAAACAACTAAAAGAAGACAACAACTTAAACTATTAGTTAATTTGGGGTGCATCTTGCTATATAGGGATGAGGATATTAATTGTACAATGGTTTTCATGGACCTATTTTCCGGATAAATTTTTTTAAAAAGACAAATCTATCATACTCCTACTCCTAAACTATTTCTGGATCCACTTATGTCTCTTGCGAGACTTCCTGGATAAACGTTTTAGTCTCCAAATAACAACCCTAATTCATAAGCAAAATAGTTGTGTATATATATGTTGATTGCATAGTTCATCAATAATTATGTTAAGTAATAATAAATATGAGATGTAATCCTCAATGCTTGATAAAAATCTTACATTATTAAACATATATATATATATATATATATATATATATATATAGATATATATATATATATATATATATATATATATATATATATATATATGTATATATATATATATATATATATATATATATATATATATATATATATATATATATATATATATATATATATATATATATATATATGAGACATAAGGATGAAATCCTATTCATTTATTTTGGAAATCAAAATTAAAAAAAAATAAAATATAAACAAATATATGAAAATAATTAAAAAAATGTTTTTAATAAATTGTCACTTTCTTTATCCAAAAAATTGAAAAAATAAAAAATAAAATAAATCAACGTCATAGTACATTATTCTATAGGTTTTTTTTAGAGCTTGACAATTTGGTTTCACCTGAGGGTAAGAGCCCCGCAACCCAGGGCGGTTGGCAATTACCTATGGCGCAAAGGCCACTTCCCCTCAAAGCCTCGCCTCTAGGGAAAATCCCCCACATGAGAGTTGGCAGGAGTCGAACTCCAGACCTTCCCTCCACGCGGGTATATAACCCAGCGCCTTAGCCCAGTTGAACTGGACGTCATTGGCTATTCTATAGGTGATCATGTGATATTATAATATAATATTATGATGGATTTTTAAAAGTTTTGCTGTGTAATATTTTAACAGAACATTAGTCATATGTGTAATATTCTATTAAAGTATTACATATAATATTAAAAAACGTTATTTTTTTATTTTCTTTGGATAAAAAAGACAAAAATTATAAAAAAATATATTTTTTCAACTTTTTCCATTTATTTTTTTACACCTAAAATGATTTGGTAGAATTGTGTCTCCATGTCTCATAAAATCTGGTTGTATATATATATATATATATATATATATATATATATATATATATATACATATATATATATATATATATATATATATATATATATATATATATATATATATATATATATATATATATATATGTTAGGAAATAGACCTAAATCTATAGCCTATTGCCCAGGAATAATAACGAGAATATAAATGCGGAAATATAAACACAAAGTAACGACACAGAGATTTACGTGGTTCGGTCCAAGATGACCTACGTCCACGGGCAGGAGAGAGTATTCTTTATTCCAGAGCTAAATACAGGTGTTACAGAGCGTACCTAGATCTCTAGTAAATCGGCCTCTTCTGACTACTGACTTCAGACTTGACAACCCGACGGCTAACTAAAACCCTAATGACCAGCCTTTATATTTATAGGCATTACAAGAAACCCTAGCCGTACCCTAGCTGTTCACGGCCCACGCGACGCGGACACATAATGGGCCGCGGCGCGCGTGTTTACAATTCATACGGGTTTTAATTCCCAATTAACTATTTAACAATCTCCACCTTGAATTGCGAATTCAACATAGCTCCACCTCGCTCTAGAAACCAAAAAACTTCCTCTCGTCTCCTGCCAGCTTGCCCCTTAGGGACTTACCTCCTGCGAACATCAACCAAGTTCAAGCATAGCTCGAACTTCTCCTTGGGTAACGACTTCGTCAACATATCTGCCGGATTCACCTTGGTATCGATCTTCAAGATTGAGAACTTGTCTTCTTCAACTATGTCACGAATGAAATTTAACCGGATATCAATATGCTTTGTCTTTTCATGATAAACCGGATTCCTCGCTAGACACAAAGCACTTTCACTATCACAGTTCAAGACAGGCTTCTCCACCTTCAACCCCAGACTCTCCACCAAACCATGTAGCCAGATACACTCTTTTATACCTTCAGTCATTGACATGTATTCCGCTTCAGTTGTAGACAAGGCAACAGTAGGCTGTAAAGTTGACTTCCAACTGACTACACATCCAAACAAAGTGAAAATATAACACGTGAGCGATCTCCTTTTCACCAAGTCGCCACCATAGTCTGAGTCTGCATATCCCACCAAGTTACTATAAGTATTACCACCATAAACCAAACAAACATCCTTAATCCCCTTTAAGTATCGCAGGATCCACTTGACCGCTTCCCAGTGAGCTTTCCCAGGATTACTCATAAACCTACTAACCACACTAACTGCATGTGCTAAATCAGGTCTAGTACAGACCATAGCATACATAAGGCTTCCAACTGCACTTGAGTACGGAACTCTACTCATATAGTCTTTTTCCTCATCCGTAGTTGGTATAGTACTTCTGTTTAATTTAAAATGCGCTGCCAAAGGAGTTCCAACTGGTTTTGACTGATCCATACCGAAAGACTGCAAGACTTTCTCAATATATTTCTGCTGAGAAACATATAACAACCCCGCTTTCCTGTCTCTCTGAATCTCCATCCCCAATATCTTCTTTGCTGCACCTAAATCCTTCATTTCAAACTCACTTGCCAAAAGCTTCTTCAAGTTATTAATTTCAGCCATCTCCTTGGCTGCAATGAGCATATCATCAACATATAGCAACAGATAAACAAAGGACCCATTGGACAACTGCTTCAAGTAGACACAATTATCAAACTGATTCCGAATGTAGCCATGCGAAGTCATAAACGAATCAAATCTCTTGTACCACTGTCTAGGAGACTGCTTCAAACCATAAAGAGACTTCTTCAACAGACACACATGATCCTTATTAGAACCCGGAAAACCTTTAGGCTGTGACATATATATCTTCTCCTCCAAGCTTCCATGAAGAAATGCAGTTTTGACATCGAGCTGCTCAAGCTCCAGATTAAACGCACTCACCATAGCTAAAAGAACCCGAATTGACTTGTGCTTCACGACCGGTGAGAAAACCTCGTGATAGTCGATTCCTTCCTTTTGAGAAAATCCCTTTGCCACTAACCGTGCCTTGAACCTTGCGGGTTCAACACCTGGAATTCCTTCCTTCTTCTTAAAGACCCATTTGCATCCAACCGGTTTGACTCCTTTTGGTAATGGAACAAGATCCCACGTTTCATTCTTCTCAAGAGATTGCATCTCTTCATTCATCGCCATCAACCAGCTTGATCCTTCTTTACTTGTCACCGCCTCTTTGTAGGACCGAGGCTCATCAGTACCAATGTTTTCACCAACAGCTAGTGCATATGCAACAGAACCAATATCACCATTAGTGACACATGTAGCATATCTAGCTGGAGTCTTCGTGTTCCTTTTCTCTCTTCTCCTTGCTATAGATTCATCCTCATTATTCTCACCATCGGCCTCAGCATCACCAGACTGATCCTCATTGGGCTGTTCATGAGTTTCATCACGTCTATGCTGATCATCACCGACATGCTGTTCTTCATTTATCACCATTCTGTCTGGAATTTGTGTGACAAACTCCACCTTCTGGTTGGCACCCTGATCTTTCCCTACATGACTTGTATCACCTCCTCTTTGGTTCACCATAGCAAATTCATTAAAGGCCACATCTCTGCTATTAATAAATTTTGGAGTTCTCCCTTCTTCTGTACACCACAGACGATAACCTTTCACTCCATGTGCATACCCTAGAAATATGCACTTCATTGCCCTCGCCTTAAGTTTACCATCATTAACATGAGCATAAGCCGGACAACCAAATATACGTAAACCAGAATAATCAGAGGGTTTTCCAGACCATACCTCTTGAGGAGTCTTAAAGTCGATTGCAGTTGATGGTGATCTGTTCACCAGATAGCAAGCAGTATTAACCGCTTCCGCCCAGAATTTCTTCGATAAATCAGCATATAAGCGCATACTTCTAGCACGCGCTAACAGTGTTTGGTTCATCCGTTCTGCCACTCCGTTCTGCTGTGGTGTATGCCGTATAGTGTGATGCCTCACTATACCTTCTGCCTTGCAAAAGTTGTCAAACGGGGCATTGCAGAACTCCAACCCGTTGTCGGTTCTGAGTGTCTTGACAGATTTCCCGGTCCGTTTTTCAATCATCGTCTTCCACTCCTTGAACTTCCCAAACACTTCGTCTTTAGTCTTCAGAAAATAAATCCAAACCTTCCTTGAGTAGTCATCAATGAAAGTCACAAAGTATCGATGACCTTTATGAGACTCGACCGGAGAGGGACCCCACAAATCTGAATGAATGTACTCCAGGATTTCCTTGCTTGTGTGTTTACCTGAACTAAACTTCACCCTGCGTTGCTTGCCTTTGACACAAGCTTCACAAAACTTGAGTTTTCCCGTTAGCTCACCACCAAACAACCCCTGTTTACTCAGAATTGACATACCCTTCTCACTCATATGTCCCAACCTTTTATGCCACAACTCTGTCTTATCATTACTACTCTCTAAGGATTGAGTAACCGCCACTGTTCCCCTAACCGAATTTCCTTCTAAGACAGGAACCCCACTCTTCTGCACCTTTCCTTTCATAACTACTAGAGAGCCCTTGGTGACCTTCACCCAGTCATCCTCACCAGAGTATTTCAACCCATTCTTTGCTAAAGTAGTAAGAGAAATTAAGTTCTTACGAAGATCCGGAACATACCAGCAATCAAGCTTTCTGACCATACCATCGTGCATCATAATCTGTACCGTACCGCTTCCTTTGACCTGGGCAACCCAATCATCACCCAACTTCACCGTTCCTTTCAAGTCTCTAAAAGATTCGAACCAGTCACGATGGAAAGTCATATGATAAGATGCCCCAGTATCCAAGACCCAAGCATCAACAGAACTAGATGTACAAACAGTCAACACATCGCCTATGTCTTCTTCTTCAGAACCATCCTGAACAATAGCCGCACTGCCATTGTTGCTATTTTCTCCCTTCCCCCCTTTCAGCAATGGACAATTTCTCTTGAAATGACCCTTCTCCTTGCAGTTATAACACTTGACTTTTGCAGAAACTTTCGATTTCGAACGTGACTTACTCCGATTTCCACCATCTTTCTTATCCGATGTCCTTCCTCTGCCAACGAACAGACCTGAACCGGATGTCTCCTCATTCCCAGAAACCCTACGTTTGAGTTCCTTGGACAGCAGAGAATCCTTCACATCATTCACAGTAATTGTTGTTCTTCCATACAACATAGTATCAACAAAATTCTCATGTGAATTCGGCAGTGAACATAACAAAATAAGGGCTTGATCCTCATCATCAACCTTTACTCCTACTCCTTGAAGATCTAGAATAATCCGGTTGAAAGAATCAAGATGGTCTTTTACTTGGGTACCTTCTGCCATCCGGAAAGTATACAACCGTTGCTTTTGATACAGCCTATTTGTCAAAGAACTATTCTGATACGTATCACAAAGCTTCTTCCAAATACCGGCAGCAGTGGGTTGATCAACAACTTCCCTCAACACCTCATCCGTCAAGCTCAAAAGAATAGCACTATGTGCTTTCCCCTCGATCTCCTTCTTCACTGCATCTGTCGTGTCTTTTGCATATTCTCCTTCCACTGCAACTGCGCATCCTTGTTGAACCAGAAGTGCCTTCATCTTAACCTTCCACAAAGTGAAATCATTCGAGCCATTGAACTTCTCCAAATCGAACTTGTGAGATGACATCTTCAATCAACCGATCCTTGTAGTCTTTGATAAACAAGTAAATCCGAAACTGCTTGCTGCTCGTCGTCGCCGCGGCGCGGACTTCAACAGGGCGCGACGCGGGTTTGAACAGACGTGGTCCAACAGACGCGATCCTTCAACAGGCGCGACGCGGTTTTTCAACAGGCGCGACGCGGCGAAGCCGTAAACCCTAGATCTACTACCGATTTCAATCAACCAGAACTACAACCAGATCTAAAACACGCAGACCTAAAACCGCAAATAACCACAGATCTATAACACTACAGATCTGAAACCGCGGCTCTGATACCACTTGTTAGGAAATAGACCTAAATCTATAGCCTATTGCCCAGGAATAATAACGATAATATAAATGCAGAAATATAAACACAAAGTAACGACACAGAGATTTACGTGGTTCGGTCCAAGATGACCTACGTCCACGGGCAGGAGGGAGTATTCTTTATTCCAGAGCTAAATACAGGTGTTACAGAGCGTACCTAGATCTCTAGTAAATCGGCCTCTTCTGACTACTGACTTCAGACTTGACAACCCGACGGCTAACTAAAACCCTAATGACCAGCCTTTATATTTATAGGCATTACAAGAAACCCTAGCCGTACCCTAGCTGTTCACGGCCCACGCGACGCGGACACTTAATGGGCCGCGGCGCGCGTGTTTACAATTCATACGGGTTTTAATTCCCAATTCACTATTTAACAATATATATTCAATCGTTTTGAGTATAAACCTTTATTTTCTGTGTATATTGTTAACTTGATCAGGGACCATGGGAAATAACAAATCAGTTCAAAGGAAAGTAATTGTTGACGAAAAGAAGAAAAAAGGGACGATGAAAACTGCAAAACTGGTTCAACTGAAAGTATTTGTTGACGAAAAGAAGAAAAAGGTGATGTTTGCGCAAGCAGATGAAGACTTTGTGGAAATTCTCTTAAGTTTTTTCACTTTGCCTCTGGGAAAAATTGCAAGACTCTCATCAAAACATACTGACTCGAACGATATAAAAGTTGGAAGCTTGAGTTCTCTGTATGAAAGTGTTAAGTGTTTAAATGAAAAACATTTCTATCACAAGCGCTATAAGGGTCTCCTGCTTAATCCAGTAAATTCATCAGCCCATGTTTGCCAGAAGCTTAAAGTAAATCTAGATGGAACGAAGCCCGTCCATGGTCAGGGTGATGCAATGTTTTTAAAAAAAAGGCTAGATTCATCATTACTGACGATCTCAATGTGGTACCTCTCGTACTAGATAGAAGCATTGCACTCCTTGATTCTCTTGGTGTTGAATGCATTGATCTGCTAGATGAAAGAACCATATACTTTGGCTTTGAAGAGGTAAGATTTTGATTATATCGTTGAACTTTTAAGAGAAGTATCGTTAACTTTACTATTCCCTTCAAATTATTATTTCAGTTTTCGAAGCTACTCAAGTGGTCATTATTGACGAATAATACTTTGACAACTATTGTGCTTGGGGGAAATGAGCCATGCTCATCGTGGTTCACATACTCTACACTGTATTCAACTTTGGTGGCGAGTAACTCTAGCCATACTCCGATGACAATAAAATTACTGGTACAAAAATCAATGAACAAGTTGTTATGTGCCCAAGTGGAAAATCGTTTTGTGGAACTTCTCTTTAGCTTCTTAACTATCCCACTGGGTGCATACATACGTTTGACACAGGACAGTTCATCGTCAGTGGGTATAATTAACCTGTACACACTACTAGAAAACTGGGGGGTTAGCCACGCACATTTGCGTGGCTGTTGTGTGGCAAAAGCCGAATAGACACGCAATAGCCACAAAAACTGACCTGTGGAAGAACCCTTTGTGTCTAAATTGTAGTGACGCTTTAGCCACGCAAATTTGCCACGCAATTACCACGCACAGTTTACCACGCATTAGCCACGCCATTTTAACACTCAATAGCCACGCGCATTATCCACGCCATAACCACGTACAATTAGCCACGCAATAATCCGGAGAATTTTGTATCGCAATTTCCACACAAAATTAGCCACGCAAAATCAACACAAATTTAGCCACGCAATATCTACCCAAATTTAGCCACGCAATATCAACCAAATTTAGCCACGCAATATCCACCCAAATTTAAAACGCATTAGCCACGCAAATCATTTGCCACGCAATAAACACAAACATTTGCTTTGACTTTCTTTGACTTTTAACCACGAAATAGCCACGCAAGTATGTTTTTTTTAAAATACCAAAATATTATTTTTAATTCCAATTTTTTATGTCATTAATCGCATTTGACAAAACACACACATATATATATATATATATATATATATATATATATATATATATATATATATATATATATATATATATATATATATATATATATATATATATATATATATATATATTATAATACATACATAATTGTACAAACATTTTATGCACAAATGTCTTAAAATTAAGAGGTACAAACAAATAAAGCAAGTTGTTATAATTTTACATTTAATAAAATGATTTATTGTAAAAAAGATGGACCATAGATTACTTTGAATATATCGATGGTTGAAAAATAAATCTCATAACTTTGATATGGATCACCAATTCAAAAAATTTACTCCCTCCAAAATTACACTATAAAATAATGAAGTCCTACACCTAATTCTTTACTCCAATCTTTTCTTTCTTCAAAAATTGTTCAATCTGTTTCTTCACAACTTCAATTTAATAATTTCTTCCAGCCATGCTTTTGAATAATGTCAATTAAGTTTCTGCACACAAATACAAATATTAGAATAGATGTCTATTTGTAGGATGCTGTAAACATTGGTCTTTTGGAGATAATATGTTTGGTTATTTTTGTTTTTTACAGGAATGAATTAATTAGTTGACCCTCATAATATGTTTCTGCACAACACCAACAACATCAAGGTAATTGATTTCTAATGAATTTCAGATTTTTATCTTATTTCCTTTCTTACTTGAATTTTTTATGATAACCAATCTGAACCTGTCACGATCCAAGTTAGTCAAAAGTCCCTTCCTGAATGCCAATGTATACAAACAATTTAAAATCAACAATGTACCCATATACACAAATTGTTTAAGATCTATTGCAAAAGTAGTCGTTACCCTTTCCGGTTGTGTTAAGAGTGGAGCAGTCAAACCTGGATACCCAAATGACAATGTTGACATATCTATTTGTAAGATCTATTGCAAAAGTAGTTGTTACCAGAAAAATGAAAATCATTAGCCATTTGAAAGACAAATTAGTTAAAACAGAGTAACGCTCTAAAGAGGACCAAATATCACTAACCAGTTTTCTTGTGAATGCCTTTCAATTGGCCATGAACCATATCAGAAGTTCCAAATCTGAATATTTAGAAACAAAAACAAAGGAAAGACAATCAATGTTTATATTCCAATAAAATATTCATTTGCAATCAATCAATTTTCGAATTTTTTAATGGTCTTAATTAAAAAAAAATTAAGAAACAAATCCCAAAAAGCTCAAAGAGAGGTGTGTAACTGTGGTGAGCAGATCTACCCGCACAATGCTTATGGATGGATATAAGAACACCTTAACATTAAGAGATGAGCCAACCAAACAACAACTACAAGCAAACCACTTCATCAAATGACAATGTAAATATAGAAAGAGAACATGAAATTTGAAAATAGATATAAAAGAACAGTATCGATATGGTGGCGATGGTGATTTAGATCGGAGGAAATCCTACCCCTGATACGGTGGCGATGGTGATTTAGATCGGAGCGGATTTAGACATTGAAAGGTCGAAGATCGGAGCAGACTAAACTTGCAGTCTGGATTGCCTCCCGCCAACCCTCTTCTTCCGGTCCTTCACTTTCGACGAACCACCACCATTCCGTTCGTCCTTCACTTTCAGAGTGAGTCTGCAACTTCAATCGGAGAAGGAGACCTCGAACACACACACACCCCGATCGGTCCATCGGTCCATCTGGTTCACGATCGGTCCATCGGGTTCAAATCAAACACATACACACACCGATTAGGGGAAAAACAAAGATTTGGAACCGTAGCCGGTAATCGGTTGATTTGGAAACTGAGCCTGTGATCGGTTGTTTGGAAACTGACCCGGTGATCTGGTGGACGCTGCTCGGAGGGAGATCTGGTGGTTCGAGATTTACAGGAGGTCGCATCTGGTGGTTCGAGATTTACAGGAGGTCGCCGGATCGAGAGATCGAGGGTGAGAGCCGGTGATGATGTGAGGGTGTGAAAGAGAGAGAGAAGCTTGAGGGAGGGAGGCGAGATTTACAGGATTATGATGTGAGGGTCGGAGACGTCGCCGTCGCGGAAGGGGAAGGAGGTGCCGGTCGGAGGGGAGGTGCCGGTCCTGGTGCGGTGGGTTGGTCCTGGAGTCGTCCTGGTGCTTAGTAGCGGAGAAGAGAGCAGAGTGAGGGATGTAGATGACGACATAAGATGAAAGTAGGCAGATAAGGTGTGGCTTGGAAATGTCGGCTGAGGAAGACTTAGGAGGCTTTTAAATGTCTAGGGTTAGGTTAAGTCATCATAGGTGAATTACATATATGACCCTGTAAGTTATATACTATCATTTAACATATCAAATGCTCCATAAAAAATCGAATGAATGTATTGGTGGCTAAGGCGTGGCTAATCAGACACGCGATAGCCACGCCAAACGTATTTCTTTTAATGCGCAATGTACTACAAATGCAACGTAACAGGTTATTTTGTTATTTAAACTCGTTAGTGTCTAAAGCGTGGCTAATCAGACACGCAATAGCCACGCCCAGGATATTTATTTTGTTAAACGAAATAATTTAATAATTGTTTTCTATTTTGTTATTTAAACTCGTTAGTGTCTAAAGCGTGGCTAATCAGACACGCAATAGCCACGCCCAGGGTATTTATTTTGTTAAACGAAATAATTTAATAATTGTTTTCTTTTAGAATATATATATATATATATATATATATATATATATATATATATATATATATATATATATATATATATATATATATATATATATATATATATATATATATATATATATATATATATATATATATATATATATATATATATATTCATTCTAAAAGAAAGGGAAAACAATTATTAAAATATTTCGTGGCTATTGCGTGGTTAAGTAGCCACGCATTTAACACGCAGCCAGGTAGTGTGTGGCTATCGCGTGGCTAAGTTTGCCACACAACTACAACGAATTTATGATGCGTTGAGGTCCCGTTACAAGTGCGTGTCTAAAATTGGGGTGTAATTGATGCGTGGTAATTGTGTGTCTATTTAGCCACACAAAATTTGCGTGGCTATTTTTCGTGGCTAATGCGTGTCTAATTAACCACGCATTTAACACGCACATAGGTAGTGCGTGGTTAATGTGTGGTTAATTAGCCACACAATAGCCACGAGTTTATTTGTATTTTTCGTTTTTTGATAGCCAAACATTATTTTTTTGGGTTTAATTTTTGTACATCCTTATTATACTTTATTATCTTTATATTTTCCAATTTATACGTAAATTTGACTTACACACAAACGTGTACACCTTCCAAACCCGTTATTCATTTCAAACGTTATCCTTTCAAGGTGTATAAACACTTGTAATTTTAACACACTAACACATTGATGCACATACATTCATACTATTATTTACACACATATACACACACACGTATACATATACTTTACACATACATACTTACTTATACACATAAACTCGCACATTGTATGAGCATGAGTATTGATTAGAGGGATAGAAAGAGTTTACGTGTGTGTGTGTGTGTGCATAAGTGTGCATGAGTATGAGTGTATATGAGAATGAGTGTATATGAGTGTGTGTGTGTGTGTGTGTGTGTCCATCAATGTGTTGGTGTATTAAAACTACATACGTTTATACACCTTAAAAGGATAAAACTTGAAATGAGTAACGGGTTTGGAAAGTGTACACACTTGTGTGTAACTCGAATTTACGTATAAACCGAGAAATATAAAGATAATAAAGTATAATAAGGATGTGCAAAAAATGAAACCAAAAAAATAATGTTTAGTCTTCCAAAAACGAAAAATACAAAAATCTTTGTGGCTATTACGTGGCTAATTAGCCACGCATTTACCACACAACCAGATAGTGCGTGGTAGATGCGTGGCTAATTAACAACGCAGTAGCCACGCACTGTCTGGTTGTGTGGTAAATGTGTGGCTAATTAGCCACGCAATATCCACGACTGCATTTGTATTTTTCGTTTTTTGAAGGGTAAACATTATTTTTTGTGTTCATTTTTTACACATCGTTATTATACTTTATTATCTTTATATTTCTCGGTTTATACGTGAATTCGAGTTACACACAAGCGTGTACACCTTCCAAACTCGTTACTCATTTCAAGTTTTTTCCTTTCAATGTGTATAAACGTATGTAGTTTTAATACACCAATACATTGATGGACACACACACTCATACTTATATACACTCATTCTCATATACACTCATACTTACACTCATACTCATGATTGTATGTGTATCAATGTGTTGGTGTGTTAAAATCACAGGTGAAAAGATAACGTTTGAAATGAACAATGAGTTTGGAAGGTGTACATGCTTGTGTGTAACTCGAATTCACGTATAAACCGAGAAATATAAAGATAATAAAGTATAATAAGGATGTGTAAAAAATGAACCCAAAAAAATAATGTTTACCCTTCAAAAAACGAAAAATACAAATGCAGTCGTGGATATTGCGTGGCTAATTAACCACACATTTACCACACAACCAGAGAGTGCGTGGTTACTGCGTGGTTAATTAGCCACGCAATAGCCACGACTGTATTTGTATTTTTTGTTTTTTGAAGGCCAAAAATTATTTTTTTGGGTTCATTTTTTGTACATCATTATTATACTTTATTATCTTTAAATTTCTCCATTTATACGTAAATTCGACTTACACACAAGCGTGTACACCTTCCAAACCCGTTGTTCATTTCAAACGTTATGTTTTCAAGGTGTATAAGCACTTGTGATTTGAATACACCAACACATTGATGTGCATACATACATACTCATAGACACACACACACACACGTAATATTCATAAAATTAACAATAATAATAAAAATATGAGACTAATAATAATAATAATAATAATAATAATAATAATAATAATAACAATAATAACAATAATACCAATAATTAATTATACGAAAGTGATGTATTGAACGAAAACGAAAAAATAATACGAAAATGAAAACGAAATAAATAATAATATTAATAATATTAACAATAATAATAATAATAATAATAATAATGAGACTAATAATAAAAAAAAAATAATAATAATAATAATAATAACATCAATAATTAATTTTTCGAAAGGGTTATATTGAAAGAAAGGGAAATACTGAACGGATGAGGCTTATAGCCGAAGTGGTAGTTGATGTTCCCCCCCACAGAGGAGACCAGGGTTCGAATCCCGGCTCCCATTTTTTTCGATTTTAAACGTTGCGTGGTAGATGCGTTGCTGTTTAGCCACGCAATTACCACGGCCTGGTGTGTATTTTCTTTAATGCACAATGTACAATACCTTAATGCGTATGCGGAAAAGTCATTAAAGCGAAAACGGTGGCTAATGCGTTGTTGTTTAGCCACGCAATAACAACGGCCAGGGATATTTTATTTACTGCAAACTTTACAACACCTTAATGCGTGAGCGGGAAAATCATTTAATTGCATTTGGTGGCTAAAGCGTGGATATATATATATATGTATATATATATATATATATATATATATATATATATATATATATATATATATATATATATATATATATATATATATATATACATATATATGTGTATATATATATATATATATATATATATATATATATATATATATATATATATATATATATATATATATATATATATATATATATATATATATATATATATACTAGCTGCGTACCCGCGCAATGCGGCGGCGGAGAATAGTTTATTTTTGGCGATTAATTACTATCGGTGGTGAACATTAGTTTCATTTCGACGAATAATTTTCGGTATGCAAATATAAGTACGTTTTTGTTTCTAGCGGTGAAACGTATTTGTTATGTTGTAAACCGGAACCGTCTCGAAAACGATTAAGCAATTCGGTTTCGATTCTATGAATTTTATTCTTCTGTTTCGGTTTGGTTTTTTTCGATCCTGTTCAAGAATTGATCTTGTCATAATGAGTAAAATAACATTTGGAACCACAGTGAGTTAACCCTGAGAATTTTATGCAATCGGATTAATTGATCTTTTTTAGCCTTTTTTTCCCTTGACTTAGCATGGTGTTTTGACATATTAGGTCTCTATAAAAACCCCTCTACAATGGTTGTAGTTCTAATATCAAGTCTAGAT
Source organism: Cichorium intybus (assembly GCA_023525715.1). Lineage (NCBI taxonomy): Eukaryota > Viridiplantae > Streptophyta > Magnoliopsida > Asterales > Asteraceae > Cichorium > Cichorium intybus. The sequence continues at coordinate 23,438,291 of CM042012.1, forward strand.
CCATAAAATTAATTTTACACGTGATTTCAGTTGAGTTAAGTCCATAGAAACCATCAATAATACAAGGAAATAGACGGTATACACATAACACATGTCGTATCATGAGTTTAATAAGCAAGTTTATATATGTAACAACAATATATTCACTTGGTTTGGGGGGGAGGGGGAGCTGATTGGTTTGGGGGTAAGGGAGCAAGGTTCGGTGATAATTTTATTTTACACGGTTAGTTCCTTTTGTATATGAGTTATTCGGTTTTCAGGTAGTTCGGTTTGGTAAGTTGTATATTAAGCGGATAATTTACTTCTAGCTAATAGGTTCTTGTAAGTTGTGTAAGGATATCATTTTGAACACACATTACATTAGCAAAGAGTTAGAACCACGGTATGGCTTCTTTTGGGTAGTAATTTTGGGTTGCTCTAATTGTAAACTGTATGACTTCCTTTTTGGTTGCTCTAGTGATGTACCCGCACAATGCGGCGAGCGCCAATGGAAGGGGGGGGGGGGGGGGAAGATTCGGTACATGTTATTCTAGTGTAATTCGGTGGACATTTAACGCATCTTTATTCGGTTGGGCACCTTGACAGACGACGTATTAACTACATATTGCGTTGTCTATATTTCATTTGCATTGTATTTATTTTAACATCTAACTTAATTAACAATGTTATCTTGGATAAAACGTTATATTATACATCACAAGTGAATCCATTTTTGTTAAAGTTTGATGGTATGAGTATTTGGATATATTTTTTTTTCTTTTTTTCTTTCATTAATAAATAACAATACACACATAAAATGCAAAAAGCCATGTATCGCGTTTCAATAACATTCGCTTTTTATATAATAACCAATAATATGATGGTTTCCATTTTCTATATATTTAACCAATAATGCAAACAAAATATAACATCCACTATTAATGAATGCAAATAAAAGAGAACGTCCACTCATAAGAAAACAAACATAATGATGGTTTCCACCCTCCCACTTATAGCTTTTCAATTAATAAAATACTCTTGATTTTTACCTCATTTGGTTTCAAAATATTTGACTTGAAAACGTAACTCATCAATAAAACCCCACCACCACTAAAATCAATATTATAATAGAACCTGCCGAAATGCCCTTCTCAGAAAAACAACTTTTTTAATAATTCGTCATCTTTCCAAAAATGCCCTTCTCAGAAAAACATAAATTGTGTTTGCGTTGATGCGTGGTGGGAACAAATAAAACGCCAATTGAAAAATATATTAATGACATATTTCACATAAAAGCTCTTAAAGATCACACACCCATATTCCATAAATAAAATACCAATTGAAAAATATATTAATGACATATACTTATAAACTCTTAGATTAACCCTAACCCTAAAAAAACATTTGACATCCCATTCCTAATGCCTCTATCCTCTCCGCCTCCACTTTCTACCCTCTTCGTCTCTCTGTGCATTCAAATGAAGGAAGACTGGAATCCACCACCGTCTCCACCATGAGCGACCATCTCATACGTCTAGTCGTCTCCATGTCTCTTTATCATGTAGCCATCGACTGTGAGTGAGATTATTAAGAAACCACAGAGAAGCTGATAGTGAGTGGCGAGTTGAAGTTCACAGCTTCAAGCGCTATTTCCCGTCCCCATTCATATAGGATCCGATTTTTATAGGATTCGATGTCAAATACTCGCCTCCGATGATGAAGCAGTCGTTTCAACACCGTGATGATGAAGCAGAATCTGTCGATCCGGTCCTTTGACAAAGCAGTCGTCTCAACACCGTGATCCGCATCTGTTTCTACCATCGTCTCCATTGTGTTTTATCGGGACATAATTTCTCGATTCCAAATCCGACTTTAGTTTTCTTATCTGATTTTGATTTTTCATGGTTCTGATTTTGGTTTACTGATTTTGATGCAGAGGATCAAAATGCAATTTCGATGGCGGATCCGGTGGTTTCCTCACTCAAGAAGATGAAGATTTTGGTTGTGTTACGCGTTTCTTGGGGTGGCGGTGGTTCCGATAGGGATCGATCCGAAAGAGATCTGTAAGTATGGGTTTGGGTGTTGACTCAGGGGTAGAGGAGAAACATACCGCGGTTGTTCCGGTGCGGGAAAAAAATGGAGATCTACAAACAGCTGCAGAACCCTAGAGACCAAAATGACTTCATGACCACTGGATTGGAGAAGTATCTTGAGTGAAAACGTTCATCAGCATCAAAATCTAAAGGTACCAAAACTCTACTATTTTTCTCAGATCCAATGAAAAAGTAAGCTGGAAACACGTTTTCGTCAAGGTTAGATCTGAGATCCGGAAGCTGGAAACACGTTTTTCTGAAATTGTTCCACAGACCCAAATCGCTTTTCTGATTTTGAGTTTTAATATGTGCTAAGAGTTTCAAAACATTGTTTGGTTCTGTACTTCTGAAATTGTTCCATAGACCGAGACATACACGCACCATTTGTTTTATTGATATTTCTATAGCTAAATCGGTTCTGATTTTTAGTTAAATCTATGCATCTGATTTTGCTGAACTGAAATCAGTTTTTGATAACATCCTTGTCTGCAAGAACATGGGGGCTTCGGATTTATTGAGCTCTTAATGGTGGCTTGCAACGTGGCTTTAGGCTTCATGTTAGCCTGAAAACCTGTACAAAACATTATTTTGACAATTACACATTAAGAAAAAAATACTATAAAAACATTATTGCATGAGATCAAGAAAATTCAAAATAAGTGTTGAATTTGTGTGCTTTGTATTATTGCAGGTGTTTTTAGACTCAATTTTGTACAAACAATTTGGAAGCTGTTGCAAAAGTGAGCTGGTGGAAAATTAAAGATGGAATAGCGAATAATTTGGCAGGAGATTGTGTAGAAAAGAAAGCATTTGAAAATTTTAAATTTGATATGTAAAAGAAGTTGGGTATTGCTGACTTAAATACCTAGGATGCTCTAATTTGATTGGTGGGTTTTGGTTTACTTGGATTAAAAAGCATTTAATGGCTAGGATTGTTTTAAGTTGATCTATTGGTCAAAAGATCCTCCATTGTTGAAGACCTTTGGTCTTAATCTTCAAAAGCATTAAATGTTTCGTTTTTGTTTTTTTTTTGCGCACGCTCATTCTTGGCTGCACAAAAGTTAGGCAGGCACGCCTAAGATTCAAAATTTTGAAAAAGTCAAGAAATAGCCTGGCCCACGTTCTCTCCATGATTATTCACCAGCTAAGGTTATCTATGCATTGTTTGGTGGTACTGTCTTAAAAATTAAGACTATGATGCTTAAAGGAGTTGTAATTTATATATGGTTTATAGTATAGTATAGATATATATATATATATATATATATATATAATACCAATAATTAATTATACGAAAGAGATGTATTGAACGAAAACGAAAAAATAATACGAAATGAATAATAATAATAATAATAATAATAATAATAACAATAATGAGACTAATAATAATAATAATAATAATAGCAACAATATTTAACCACGCCATAGCCACCAACGTATTTAGCCACGCCATAGCCACCAACGTATTTAGACACGCAAAATTTGCGTGGCTATTTAGCCACGCCATAGCCACCAACGTATTTAGCCACGCCATAGCCACCAACGTATTTAGACACGCAAAATTTGCGTGGCTATTTAGCCACGCAATAAACACAGTTTTCCATTTATCTATTTTAGCCACTCTTTTACCACGCATTCAGTGACTGCGTGGCTATCGCGTGGCTAAGTTTGCCACGCTATAGACACAGTTTTACATATATCTATTTTAGCCACTCTTTTACCACGCATTCAATGGCTGTGTGGCTATCGCGTGGCTAAGTTTGCCACGCAAATACAACGAATTTATGATGCGTTGAGATTCCGTGACAAGTGCGTGTCTAAAGTTGGGGTGTAGTTGATGCGTGGTAATTGCGTGGCTATTTAGCCACACAAAATTTGCGTGGCTATTTTTCGTGGCTAAATAGCCTGTTTTCTAGTAGTGACAATAGTATTTCATTTTTGGTAGAAGAAAAATACTTGAAATCTGAGGATGTGAAGACCATGTTACTTTGCCCAAAGGTTGCAGCTAATTACTACTGTGTTACTGACTTGCTACCGATTTATGAAGCTAATAGACGCCCAGGTTGGTTCCTTAAAGAACAAGCAACTTTCATAGTTTCTGACGATCTGAAAATAACAACCTCTCAATCAATGGCTACAATTTCAAAGTTCAGCCCACCTGACGTCCCTATTAGTGATATGGAGCTCCATGAATTGAGCTTCGGTGAACAAGAGGTAAGTTAGTTTCTGGAAACATTAACGAATTCATAAATTTTGTACAATCCTTGCTGACTGTAGATTGAAATTTAAGTGTAATTTGGACACTCTCGGGTGGTAGACTGCATGACACTGCACCGTTTGCTTGATTATGTAGGCACTCTTGCTTCTCAAGGCATCTCTCACCTCAACATCAGCTTTAACTGATTGCCTCAACGTATTCAAGAACCCAAGGTAAAATAATCGATTTAATTAAATCCCTAACAGTTTATTTTAGACAGACTGCCTATTAGCCCTCTTCTTTGGTTAAAAATTGAAATTGTGAAAATGTGTGTCTGATTACATACTTTTTTTTCTATGATCTTGGACAGCGCTATTACTCTTGCCCTCCAAATTGAAGAAGAGATGACCACAAGCGTTACAATTGATCACACACTTTTTCTTCTAAACAGCTTAATTGTTTGAGAAAATGACTAAAATAGCCTAATCCTATAAGGGTTTTCCTCAAAACAGCCAAAATTTATGAGTATTCCCTGAAATAGCCAACGAAAACGCAGCCAAGGGAGGCCAGCTGCGTTTTGCTCTCCTCCCGTGCGTTTTCCTCCTCCTTTTTCCTCCCCTGCGTTTTGCTCTCATCCTCTGCGTTTTCCTCCCCATTGGCTGCGTTTTCCTCCATTTTCTTCTTGAGGATCTTGGTGGTTCATGTGTTTAGTTGTAATTTTTGACAAACTTTGAACACTCGTCATTTGTTCATACGAACTCGGATTGAGTTGAAGTTTTTTTTTCGGAAAAAAAAACCACCATTTAGCAGCTACCGGGCATCAGCTGGGTTTTGCTCAGACGAAAACGCAGCTAAGGGCCTTTTCTGCGTTTTCCTCTGAGCAAAACGCAGTTGATGGACCTTAACTGTGTTTTCCTCTGGGCAAAACGCAAAGCATTGCGCAGCTAAGGCCCTTAGCTGCGTTTTCCTCTATGCCATCTGCGTTTTGCTCTCTACCAGCTGCGTTTTCCTCTATAACATTCATAAACCCAGTTTTTTGTGCATCGAAAGCTTGTACATTGAGCATAATATTTTGTACATTCACTAATCTATCACCTAAAACGATATGTAATACATAAAAACAACATGAAATTTGAGACTTACCTGTTTCCATGAGGAGAAATCTTGCGAAGCCATTTCAGAGTGTTTCTCGTTTACGGGATCGAAAAATTTTGTCGTTCTTTTTCCCCGGTTTTATATACCTGGGCTGAGGGGTGGGTAGCCAACGAAAACGCAGCCCACTAGAACGAAAACGCAGCCGTTAGGACGAAAACGCAGCCCATGAGTGGCCCAAATGGGCAAAACGCAGCCCAGGTGACGAAAACGCAGCCCGTGAGGCTTGCCTGCGTTTTCGTTGGCTATTTCGGGGAATACCCCTAATTTTTTGCTGTTTTGAGGAAAACCCTTATGGGATTAGGTTATTTTAGTCATTTTCTCTAATTGTTTTTCCCATTCTAATTTGTGTATTAATATACTCCTGAATCCTTTAGGTAATGTCTAGAAAATTTTGATAAGTAAGTGTCCTTAAATGCCAGCAGGGGAATTGATCTTTAAAGTCATGGTTCAATCAACAAAAAATTATATTGATCAAAACTAAGATCAAGATCGGGGTAAGATCCGGATAATATTAATGTAGGATCATCAATAGAATCATTAGATCGTCTAAGATGGTGGGATTCGTCAGTAGGATCGTTCCTGGGATTCTATGTTACTTTTTTAACTTTTCATTCTTAAAATTTAAGCACGTGGCTTCTATCTGGTTCATCTATTCGTTTACTCCATATTTTTACAGGTGCTAACAACGATAGTTTTCTGTTTTAGCATCATCATTTGGCAACCGAATATTGCTTTTGCTGAAGATGGTGGAAAAGATTTAGAAGAAAGTGATTTTACTTTAGAAGAGAAAGACATACCGCTACTCATTCCTTCAACTACATATTTAGATTAATAATTTACGTTTTAAGCATACAACTCTTATTTTAAATTTTTATGACTTGTGAACCGATGTATATGGCGATGGAGTTTTCTTTGTCTATTTGGTTGGATACTACTATCAGTAATGAGAAAGGGAAGCTTATATATATTCTACATATATGCAGATACCACTAAGACAAATGGAAGCTGTATATGGTTTTAATGTTGTATTGATGATCATCTTCATTCTTATTAGACATGGTTTTCGGACATTTAAGTATTACGTATGAGGGGTACGTAGTCCTAAAAAATGCATGTCAACTCCTGTTAATATCATACTTTTAACAAAAAACAAAATACCATGCTGATAAACTAGGACAATTCCATTAGATTAAGAACCAGTTCTTGGTACTTTTATACAAATGAAACCTCTCTACAAAAAACACTCATACTCAAAACTAATTAACTAACCCATATCAGGTTTAATCAAGATGATTAACCTATCTAAGAATACAAAACGTAAACCAAGGAATCATAGTAAGAAAAGCTAGCATTTTTCTTATAGATGCGGCTAGGGTTCTTAGGAGAGTTGAGAGAAAACACACATAGAGTCGAGAGGAATCAGCTCCCTCTCACGTACTGATACAACCACGTAAGACGGGTCAGAAAACTCAACCCATACACGATCTATATAAATAATCATGCCATCTTCTTCAACCCTAACTCAGATATGCCCATCCAGGACACGACCCACGTAACCCGTCTAATTATACGTGTTCGTGGGTCAAATTCTGGCTCACGGGTCATATTTGGGTTCATAGGTCAGATTCGGATCCTTAGATCAAAGCATGTTTAAATAGGGAAGTCTGAAGTTGCTGCGTATTTGGTGAAGGCTAAGCCGCGTTCAAGATTTAGGGCACAAGAGTATATAAGATAATAGTCAATAATAAATAATAGAAGTATAGAAAAATTAGAAATATTAAAAATTGACTTTTAAATCTAATATATTATATGGGTTGACCCACGAACCCAAGTACTAACCCGAACACGACCCGTATAATAAACATGTTACGGCGGTTATGGGTTGGCGGGTAAAACCCACCCCACACCCATGACACAATTGAGACCCGCATGTTTTGTGGGAATGTCTACCATGCCCTGATCCTTCATCTTTATTCTGTCCATACTTCACATCAATTAATCAAGCTCCTAAGCTCCTAGCCTTTTATAATCATTACAATCAAACTCGAACTCAAGTTTAGGTCAGATGTTTAAATTAATTAATTTCAACACCCTCCATCAACCTACACTTGGAAAGCATTAATTAAACCAAGTTTTCCACATAAAAAACCATGTTGACTAAAAGGCTTAGTAAGAATGTTAGTCGTTCGTTCACCGTACCGATTCAACTTTTACTACTTTAACAATCCCTTCAGAAACTTTATCTCTAACAATATGAACATCAATCTTTATGTGTTGTTCTCTCATGTAGAATCGGATTTGCATAAATCAGTATAGCATAATTATTATCACAAAAATATTAACTGGAAAATTGTATTTTAAATTTAAATCTTTGAAAACCTATAACACCCATAAAGTTTCCATTTTAGTGTAGCCAATACATGATGTTCTGCTTGAATAGATGATATAAATACAATTTGTTGTTCTTGTTGTTCTAGGAAATCAAAGAATTTCCTAGAAACAAATGTAATAGATCCTCTAAAAGTAATACACCTACACCAAGCAACATCACCCCAAGTTGATAAAGTAAGTGCATCAATTTTATAAATTAAACTCCTTTTTCTTGGGAAAGTTTAATATAAAGCAAAATGTATATCAATCCTAAGATGAGATTTATGAGGAATAGGCATAAACATGCTTAACCTTTGAACGACAAACGATATGTCTAGACGAGTGTTAGTAGGATGAAATGAGTTCACCTACTAATTATTAATATTTAGTGATATTATCTTACACTAAATCATGTTCACCTTCACTTTCATTACTAAAAACAATGTTTAGATCTATAGGAGTACTAGCAAGTTTTGAATAGAAAAGCACAAACTCGAAGACAAGTTCCAAACAATACTTTCTTTGAGACAAACATACACCTTTAGTAGCGTCAAAAATATCAATACCTAAAAATACTTCAAAAGTCCTAAAACTTCTATTAAAAAATTCTGACATTAAAAATATTTCACTTTCCGAATTTCAATATTGGAAGTTCCTATCAAAATAATATAACGAGCATACACAAGCAACACAAAAAATACATTATCACATTGTTTGGATAAAGTGCAAAAATTACTTTTACTTTGAATAAACCCATATTCTAACAAAGAGTTAGTTAATTTTTCATTCCATTTCTTGGGAATTATTTAAATCCATAGAATGATTTAGCTAATTTGCATACCTTATTGTCATTTTTTGTAAAATATCCTTAAGGAAGAGACATATAAGCATCTTCTTCAATACAACCATATGGAAAAGCAATTTTAATGTCTAGTTGATACAACTTCCAATTCATATTTATAGCCATGCTCAAAACACATGTAATGTTAACCAACTTTGCAACAAAAGAAAGTCTCTTCAAAATTAAGATCCTCCCATTGACTATATCCCGAAGTTACCAACCTAGCTTTAAAACGTTCAATCTCTCTATTTGATGTATACTTAATATTATAAACTTATTTACACCCTATATGTTTTCTCCCATATGGATCTTTGGAAGCTTCATAAAAGGAAGAAGGTTCAAAAGACTTATTCAAAGCAGAAGTAAGTCACATATACTATTGGCTCAATTTAGCATACCCAACAAACTTTTTTATACCAAGTTTGTGTTTCCCTTCTATTATATAGTCATGGAATTTAAATGGAATCTTTGTATCCCTATTTGACATTCTAAGACTAGTGTATTCACATTCAGATTCTCTAACAGTGGATGGATACACATTATGGTCCCTAACATCCAACACCCCATTGTGAACGGTTACGAGGGCCCTATCGTCATCTAGTTCATCATATTGACTACCTAGATTATTGTGATTATATGTTTGAGAATTGACAGTCTTACCAAAATTTTTTTTGATACATCGTATCTAAGAGATTAACGTGATCGACATCATCTGACTAAGCAGTTGCCAAACTTCTAGTAGAACTCATTTTAAAGGGAAATATTGATTCATAAAACTTCACATACCTGAAAAAGAAAGAATTAGAGTCAAGACTCATACATTGATGCCCTTTTTAACACTAGAATGACCAAATAAAACATGTTCATAAGATCTAATGAAAATTTGTCAGTATTATTAAGTCTAGTAGGAAAGAAAAAAGAACCAAATACCCTTAAAAACTTAAAATTGGTTTTTCTATTGTAGACACCTTCGTAAGGAGATTATCTGCTTAACACAAAACTTGGATTTCTATTGATTAAGAAAGCAATAGCTAAAACTATATCCCCCATAAATTTAAAGGTAAATTGGATTAAAACAATAAATACCTATCAATATTCATCAAATGTCTATGTTTCTTTTTACAACCCCATTTCGTTATGGGCTATGAATACAAGATGTTTGGTGAATAACTCCATTTTAGTCAAAAAATGATTTACTTATTAAATTACAAATTCCATCGCATTATCTGATCTAAATACCTTAACTGTTATAAAAAATTGAAGATTTAACATATTAAAAAAATACTACCAAGTTATCAAAAACTTCATCTTTACTGTTAATAAGGTAATTAAACCCAAACAACCTGTGTAAAATCATTCATTATCGTGGGAAAGAATCTAAATCGGATCATAGTAAAGAACCCTATAAGGACCCCAAACATTAAGGTGAACAAGAGCACCTAAACTCGACAACCTATGATCATTTAAAGTAAAGGACAAACAATACAAAGAAAGAAAATCCATTGCACATAACGTATAGTTTAAAAATGGTACGCATGTATACAAATGATATCTTAAAGAATGTCAAAACTTCTTGTTTGAACATAATTTGCATTCATTAAAATATATTTTATTTAATGGAAATATATAATTGGAGTTACATATGTCATAGCCACTATGCACATGACTGAATGTTGGAGTGCTACCAAGTGCCCAAACAGAATTAGTTCGAACCACTTCTCGAGTCCCAAATGCATACCTCCAATATAAAAAAAATCCAAAAAGAAAGTTTTGTAGAGGAAATCCACTAAAATTTACTAATTTAGTAGCATGTTGTAATAAAAAACTAATAGAGTACGTTTCTATTATTTGAAATAGATAAATCTAAAATGATTTGTCACTTGAAATTAAAGTAGATAGTTATAAAATACAAACCAACATAAGTATGTTGCTATAATAGGAAGAAATGAAAGTAGAATGCTTTAATAAGCAAATCAAGAAAAGTCTATTGCTATTACTTGATTACTTACATAAAATAGCTTATCAATCACATGTCCTTACTCAAGCAGAGACTTGACGAGGTACCCTGATATGAATCTCTTGCCTCCTGTCATTCATTATTCTGACATATCTCTGTTTGCTGGTACTTTAGTGTTTACAGCCTGCAACTTTATATTTTGTGATTGAAACTTTTGGGTAAATATTGAGGCAACACCCAAACGTTTTGATGACATAATAGTTGTACATTTAGATTTTCATGTTGTTCAAAATAGTGTCAAGATAAAATAAAGTGTACATTATGAATTTGTAGTTGTACACCTAAATATCTAGTATTAAGATATCATGTTGCAATGATTTTTATCTTGTGCACTAACAGTCGTACCATCTGTTGAAAATGGTAGTCAGTGGTGGACATGTGAGATTTTGGTATTTAGCAAGTAAATTACAAAAAATTCCAGAGTGTTACTTGGGCTTTGGTATCTAATATATTTGTATTATTTTTTGAATAAAAAATCATAAAATCTGCAATTGGTTCCTACACAACAAACAAATTTGTCTCTCTATAGAAGAAAATGTGAATTATTTTTAGAGATGAAATGGAGTCAGTGATTAATTTTGATAAGCAATGGAAGTTAGTTATATATACAAACTGAAATTCATTAAAAAATATCCATCGTGTCCTTGGTTACTTACTACCGATCCAAAATCCAAAAAAGGCTCATTAGGTGACAATCCAAGATCAAACATTCGTTTAAAAGAGTCTAACGATTGTTCTAAGTATCCATTCTGGATGAAACATGTTATTAGTGAGCCCCATCATATAAATTCTCTCTCAGACATTTCATCGAACATCTTCTCTACATCATCTATCCGACCAACACTAAAAACTATTAAAAAGTGTTAAATATCATTCAACATTAGAACAAGAAAGTCAGATCTTGTTTAAAATCCCAAAACTTACAATCCAAAATCAAACCCAAAATAACAATAGTTGTAAGAAAATATAAGCCGCAAAATTCCAATCGGGTGCAATTCAAGAAGCAAATTAAGGAATGGTTGATTGAAAAGTAAAGAAAGCAAAAAGATGCAGGTATTACCTCATCTTTGATTTATGGTGTTGATGGTTGTTGTTGTCCCATCAAAGTTTCCAGCAATATATTTTGAGAATGAAACGGAAGAGAGGGAGAAGGGGAGAGACGATGATGGTGGGACGTCGTTGCTGGATACGATGATGGTTGACCGGTATGAAGAGGGAGGGCAGAGATGTGATATTCGATTCACTGTCGGAAATGGCGAGGTTGGTGTGAGGCAAAGCCCAACTTTGATAGTTTGTAATACCAATCAGTTTAAAGCTAATAACAGTAAAAACGAATAATATCATTTTCATGCAAACAAATAGGATCATTGAGAGCAATCACAATATAATTTACATGTCTAGTTTTAGTAGTAGCAGACACACTAGAACCATCCATGGTTACAAATAATAAAAACTACCATTTAGTGTTCACAAATAGGTAACAATCAATCCTAAAATAAGCACATAAGAAACTAGGCTCTAGCCCAAATCATGCATGTGCCTCTACCGTACAGGATTCTAAGCCAATTTCAGGCAGTTACAAGCTGACAGAGGTATATGAAAACACAAAATAGGTATTGATAATTTATAATTCTAACTCAAACAACAAATAGATAACACATAATGGGAGCAAATAGATAAAAAAGAATCAAATAATGCGAAAAAAACCAAGAACATGCTTGTTGGATGTTTAACCAGCAAATAATGCGAGCAAATAGATAAAAAAGAATCAAACCCCAAAAAAGGCTTATCCTTATTTAAAGAACAAGAACCAATAGTAACAGTGTCAAAAAAGAGTTATAAACACTTTAATACAAATACGACAATGAATGTTGATCTCAACAAAATAAGAAGATATCAGGTCATCCAAAGAGCACAAAGTTAATCAAAGAACACAGAGTTATTTAGATAAAACACAAGAAACAGTCATGGTATGTGACCATCAAAACAAATCACAAGGATGTTGTGATCGGTTTAAAAATGCCAATCGTATAAAGATAGTTAAAGATCCTATTAGATTTGTAAGGAATATTTGAGAAAACACAAGTTCTTACGATAAATCCTTGTAGATTTGATGAGATATGTAAAGGATCTACTGATTAAATGATTTTTTTAATTCCTTGCAATTTTAAAAAAAAAATTCTTATAGATTTTGTCAAATCTATAATAGATCTGATGAATAGATAATATCTAGCAAACAAATAACCTCGGATCTACAACCAAAACCAGTAAGACACGGCAAAACAGTTGCAAAACGCGAATTAGAGGTTCAATAGTTTATTTCCTAAAAATAGTATTATCCCCATGACATATCATTAGTTAGTACCCACAATTACACTCTTGATATGTTCAAAACATCTTGGCTAAACCAAACCAAACCAAACCAAACCAACCCTACATCCATTCACAAAAGATATCAAGATATCCATTCACAAAATCTATCAAGATATAGCATAGCAATACCCTTTTCCTTTGTGTGGTAGATTTGAGTTCACGAAGGATGTAATCTCGTAGAGATTTAAGCATGCACCGGCTGGAGAAGCAAGATTTATGGCCAACAAGTTGAAAATTCAAAACGCAAAAAAACACAAAACATAAAATATGAAACAATGTAACATACCTTTGAATGAGGGATAGTGGAATAGAAATGACCAGATGAAGAAGAACATTTTGTTGATTCGAAAAAGTCATCAGTTATTGAATGATGTAGAGGAATGAGCCCGGGATGTAGGGAGATTAGGAAATTCAAAATTGAATTATAGAACCGAGCGGAGTACCCATAAGCTGTTCTTTTTTATTTTGATAAAGATTGTTGATATTCGAATGTCAATATCTTGAGACTTATCGCTTTGTTTATTTTCCTTTTCTTATTACGATGATTCGTTTAATTTAAATAGTTTCCTAGCTTATCCTTATCTGGTTTTCTTCCTTTTCCAATACAAATAACGATGTATTGGCATTTTGATATGATAAGAAGAAACAATATTAGTTTAATTTGCTGCTAAATTTATCATAGTATCAGAGCATACTTGGGAATAATAATCTAAATCATGATTGAAGGCAGTGGCAAGTCTAACAGTCTAAAACAACAGTTGACATCATCTCGAGCTACCATCTTAGTTGTGCCGATTACCCCGGCCAAAACTTTGTCAGATAAAACCGACTCCATGGAATTTCAACGATTGGCAATGCAAGATAATGAATGCCTTGATGTTGAAAACATAGGCCTATAATGTTTTGAAGTTGAAGCTTGAAGAGACACTTACATATTTCTGTTGGATTAGGTGTCTAAGCCATGACTTATAAATTGTATTTATCATATTAATTGAAGCAAAGTCCATTTGGGTTGCCCTCATAGCTGGAGGTTTGGTACAGAGTTCAGTAGAGAGAGAGGATTGATTTATTAAGTGTTTAATAAATCAATAGAAATAAAATAAATAGTTTATTAATATATTAAAAGTGATAATATATTAATTAGAAACTATATTAATTAATTAGAAAGTAATCTATAATTAATTGGATTTAATTTAGTGATTAATTTAATTAATTGATGGTGCAGGGACTGATTTTGTAATTACTCAATAGTTGAGCGATTAATGGCCAAGTGGAGGTGAAGTTGGCGAAATTAAGGGTGTCCAAACCCTTGATTTCGAAACCCTAGTTAGGGTTTTAGAGGCTTGTCCAAATGGGTAACAGACTTGTCCATTAAGGGGCTCCTTTAGGGTTTCCACTGTTACCACCTGGAGGCTATAAATAGAAGCCCCTGGAGGCTCCTTTTCTGCGCCACCTTCTACCCTGTCTCTCTGGAATTCTGTTTTCTCCTCCTATGCTTGGGTGTGACACCATTTGAGGCAGGACACTTGTGCTGCTGGCTTCTGGATTAAAATCAAAGGTTGGTTTTTCTCATTTAATTCTTTAGAAAATTATTATTGGCCTTCTAGGTTTTGTTATATGTTCATTGATAGAAAAACATAGATCCTTATTCTAGGTTGCATGTGAACTTAGGATTTTAGTTCATAGATTGCTAGAAAACCTTTCAATTTCTTGGATACCCTATGGGACAAAAGGGATACAAACTTTATGATTTTGAAGACTCAGAAAATTTATATTATTCATGATGTAACTTTTGTTGAAAATATTTTTCCTTTGGTGATAATTACAAAGGAAATAGGAATATCAATGATGAGGCATTTGTTGAATAAGTGAATGAAGTCGAAGAATTTGTTAAAAATTTCAGCCATGCAAATGAAGCGCAGACACAGGAACAGGTCAATACGAAGGAAGGGAGGAGGCAAAATCTCAATGTGATGAAAGAGAAAAACAAGCCGAGAATGCAACATATTCAGTGCCAAAAAATTCAATGCCTCAACATGAGCTCGACGAAACTTTTGTTGAGCTACTTACAGAAGGATCTCGATTAAGGACCCATATTAGGATGATACCTAAGCATCTTGATGAATTCTTCACCAATCTACCATCGTCTATTGATCATTTAATAGCCACATGTTTGTCTAAACCTTATCCCATGTCCCAGTATGTCATATATGATAAATTTTCAATGTCCCAACATGATTTCTTGTATGCTATTACTTCCACCAACAAACCCATTAATCTTTTGCTCTTCCTTCTAGAAAGAAGGCTATTGAATCAAAATGGGTTTACAAGATCAAATCTAAGCCAACTGGAGAAGTAGATAGATATAAAGCACGTTGTGTTGCAAACATGTATACATAAATTGAAGGTATTGATTTTCACGAGACCTATGCTCCAGTCGTAACGCTTGTAACTGTCTAAATGCCCTAGTTGTAGCTACTAAAAAGCAGTGTTGTAAAAGTCGGCCTAGGCGGCGCCTAGGCGCTAGGCGGGCGGGTTCTGCCTACGATTAGTGGTAGGCGGTTAAACTAGACGGATTTGGTCAACGGCGGTCAAAATCGGGTTTAGGTGGGCCTAGGCGGGTCTAGGCGGCAAAATTTTCAATTTTTCAAATTTCAAAATTTCAAAATTTTCAAAAATTTTCAAATTTTAAAAATTTTCAAAAATTATCAAATTCTCAAAAAATTAAATTTTTAAATTTTTAAAATTTAAATTTAGAAAATGTCATTAATTATGATAATCGGTGGCTAAGTTACAATTATCGATGATTAAAATGATAAAAAATGTCATTAATGAGTCTAAACATTATGATGTTTGATGACTTACATATTTAAACATTTTGATTTGCAAATTTTTATACGTATTTATTCATTTTTTTAGGGATATAGGTAATATCTAAATTTTAAAAAATAAATTTTGTTACAATTAATACTTTCCGCCTAGGCGCCGACTAGTCCTTGCCTAGACCGACTAGTCCTTGGCCCCAGTCGACCGCCCGCCTACCGCCTAGCGACTTCTACAACCTTGCTAAAAAGTAATGGGAGGTCCATCAACTTGATGTGAACAACGCCTTTCTACATAGTGATTTACACGAGGAAGTATATATGAAAATCTTCTAAGGGTATACTAAAACAGAAGAAAACTGCGTTTGTAAGTTGCAAAAATCGATTTATGGTTTGAAACAAGCCTCCCAAAATTGGTAAAAAATTTCATTAAAGCTCTTATTGATGATCACTTCCAACAATCAAAGGCAAGATCACTCCATGTTTGTTTTTAAAATCGAGACCACACATGTTGTTGCTCTTATATATGTCGATGATATCTTATTTATGGGTAACGATGCTAACAAAATTAAAGAAGTCAAAAATAATTTGCAAAACCGATTCAACAACAAACACTTGGGCCTACTCAAATATTTTCTGGGAGTTGAAGTTTCCAGATCTCCAGAAAGTTTCATATACATTCCAGATATTCTTGAAGACTGTCGCGTTCAGAGCTATCGTCCTAGTTTATTCCCCATGGAGCAGAATCGTTGGCTAATAAAAGAGTATACTAGCCCTGAAGTCGATTCTTCGAAGTGCAGACGCCTTGTTGGTCACCTTCTTTACCTTACTATGACTAGGCCTGACATAACTTTCAACATTAATCAACTCAGCCAACTTTTGAGTAAACCTCGACAGTCTCACATGGATGCATCATTAAGAGTTCTCTGTTATTTAAAAACTACTCTAGGGTAAGGCTATATTCTACCAATTGAAGGTAACCTAGACTTAGTTTCTTATTGTGATGCTAGTTGGTTGAGTTGCTAATCCACACAAAAACCTTGCCCGGGTTATTTTATTAGTATTGATGGCTCTCCCATGTCCTGGAGAACAAAGAAACAAAGTGTGGTTGCTAGATCATAAATGGGGAGGGAATATCGAGCCATGGCCATTACCATTTGTGAGGTAATATGGCTTTGATGGTTACTTTGTGATCTTGATGTAACACACGCGGGAGCTACACCATTAATTTGTGATAATGAGGGTGCTCGACATATTGCTATTAATCATGTCTTTCATGAGCGTACCAAACACGTTGAGATGGACTGTTATTTTGTCTGAGAGTGTGTAACTAGTGGAGAAATACAAACTGTTGCTATCAAGTCCGAACATCAACCCACTGATATTTTCGCCAAAGCTCTGGGTACATATCGATTTCAGTATTTGGATGGCAAGTTGGGTATTCGTTACCTTTACAATCCAACTTGAGAGGGAATGTTGACATTCGAAGTTCAATATCTTGGACTTATCCCTTCATTTAGTTTCATTTTCTTATGAATGTTTAATATAAATGGTTTCCTACTTTGATTTGCTGTTAAATATATTAAGGATTGATCAACTTCTTCAAAATATTAATTGCTTCACTTTAAATCTTATAAAATTAATTTTCTAATTTATCCAACTTATAAATTAAGACTTTATTCATAATTTATAAAATTAATTCTTTAATGTTTGTAAAAGCAACATGTTTTAACAAAAATATATTTTTTAATGTTTAATATAATTTAACATAAATTTGAATATATCATATTCTGATATTGTATAACTATTTATATTTCCATGATTATAGTAATATGTGATATAACTTTTGATAGGGATCAACCTAATGGGATCGTTATAAAAATTACGGAACTATACTTTTTTCTTATTTGATAACCATATCGCTTCCTTTTTTTACGATATATATTATCGTTGAAGTTAAAGACTAAATTGATCTATGCATGGCCAATTTGTACCCAAAGATCTTAATGTTGTACCTCTTAAACGTTTAAGGAAACTTTGTCCTCAGGATCCAGATGCTTTACAAAATAACTAAAGGTAGATAGATACAAGTCTTGATATACATAGAGATATATAGACAGAGATAGTACGGATAAGATATTCTTAGCTATAAATCACGGTTGAGGGCTTTATTGAGATAAAGAATTAGCAGAAGTAGTAGCGGCAGCCTCTGGTGATCAAAGGCAATAAAGCTTCTGTTGGAAAATTTAGTTCGTCAATTTCAGGTATATCTTCGGCTCTAGATTTCAAGTATGTGGTTCTTTTGTGTTTATGTGCATGTATTAATTGTTAGCGTTGAATTCATGTAGCCTGATTCGACCATAATTAATAAAACTGATGAACAGTTTATTTGAGGGTTTATGTTTCAATAATGACGACCCATAAAACGATCTTTGTAATGTGTTTGTAAATATCACTTGCAAACAATGGTTTTCTGGAAGTGGAGATTGGCATTTGTTAGTTTCGATATTCAAGTTAACACAGAACTATTAGACATGTAATAGCTCAAAATCAGGTTTAGTGGCAGAATATTCACCCAGCAAAGTCGGGTCGAGAAAAAAGATCCGTACATCTGTCTCCGAACAAAGGTTTAATGGTCAAGCCACCGACCGGCGTGGCTGTTATGTATCGGGAATTGCCATTCAGCCCCTGAAGTTTAGATAAATACTACAGAACATTTAGCAGTAAGCAAAATCATTGTGACCGACATAGACACATGGGTTTCATGGACCTGCTTTTGGATACGATGTTTTATTGCCCATAATATCGTTTACCAGGTTATGAAAAAGCATGATAAAATGTTGGTTATATAATTTCATTGTTCTAAGAGTTATTGATGCCAATGTGGACACACGCGCACCATGATCTCTCACCAAGATCTAGGCTGTGACAACTCGTATTTGAAAATAAAATGCAACCCACGTACTTAAGTACCTTAAGATAATAATTCAAGTCGAATAACAACCATAATTCGTAAGTGTTCTGTTGATTAAATAGTTTGCTAATAGATATGTTTGATAAGAGATATGTCTTAAATACTTGATAAGAATCTTATGTTATTACTTGAGTAGTTATATCTATAAACCATCATTAATTTTCTTTGGATATTGTTAACTTGATCAGAGACGATGGGAACCAATGAAAAATCAGTTCAACTGAAAGTATTTGTCGACAAAAAGAAGAAACAAGTGATGTTTGCCGTAGCAGAGGAAGACTTTGTGGAAATCCTCTTTAGTTTTTTCACTTTGCCTCTGGGAACGATCGCAAAACTCTCAAGAAAACATGCGAAAGACAAAAAAGTTGGAAGTTTGACTTCTCTATATGAAAGTGTCGTGGATTTAAATTTAAATCAATTTTTTAACGAGGGATGTAAGGCTGCCCTGGTTAATCCAACTAATTCCTCGGGTTCTCATTGCCAGAAGCTTAAAGTAAATCTAGATGAAACGAATCCCACTAATGTGACTGGTCTTATTCAGGGTGATAACGTGTTTGTGAAAAACAAGGCGAACTTTATCATTACCGATGATCTCAAAGTAGTACCTTTCATGCTTGATACAAGCGTCGTACTTTTTAATTCTCTTGGTGTTGAATCCATCAATTTGCTAGAAGAGAGAACGATGTGCTTTGGCTTGAAAGAGGTAAGGTTTTGTTTATGTCGGCGTTGATTTTTTTTTATTGACCATTATTTTTTTAATATTCCGTTGGGATTTACATTTCAGTTCTCGAACCTACTTATATGGTCATTATTGACGAAAAATCCTATGACAAATTTGGTGCTGATGGGAAGTAAACAATGGTCATCATGCGTCACAAATTCAACATTGATTGATTCCGCGTTGATTACAAGTAACTGTGGCAAGATTCAGACGATGAAATTACTGTTACATAAATCAATGAAGAAGGTTTTATGTGCACAAGTGGAGAATCTTTTCGTGGAACTGCTCTTCAGCTTTCTAATCATCCCATTGGGTACTTTTGTACGTTTAACAAAGGACAATTCATCTCCAGTTGGCATAATTAATTTATACGACAGTATTTCATGTTTGGGAGATGGAAATCACTTGAAATCTGAGGCTGTGAAGACCATGTTACTCTGCCCAAAGCTGGCAACTGAGTATCTTCGTGTAACTGAATTGCTTCCGATTTATGAAGGAAACACAGCCCCTGGTCATTTCCTTAAAGAACAAGCAAGATTCATAGTTTCTGACGACTTGGAAGTAACAATCTCTCAATCATTAGATATAATTTCAAAGTTCAACACACTTGGCGTTCCTGTTGGTGATATGGAGGTTCTGGAAGTAACCGTTGGTGAAAAAGAGGTATGCTAGCTTTTGGACTTTGCATTATCCATCTATTAATGTAGTCTAAGAGATAAGGAACTATATATTGAACGATAACTGTATATTGGAAACTATCCAATTTAATATTGTATGACACCCTTTGTTTCATTATGTAGGCAATTTCCCTTCTCAAGGCTTCTCTCACCTCAACGTCGGCTTTAACTGATAGCCTCGATCTATTTAGGAGGAAACAAAAGGTAAAACCATCGACTTAAAACCCTAAGATTGTGGGATCTTCTGTAAGATCGCAACTTCATGAGTTGCTATTTCATTTTTACTTTTCATTCTTAAAGCTTAAACACGTGGCTTCTATTTTGGATCATTAGTACTATTTTTTTACTCCATATTTTTACAGTTGTTGTCAACAATGGTTTTCTGCTTACGTACAGGATCATGTGCCAATTATTGCTTTCGCTGAAGATGGTGGAAGCGACTCTGGAGAAGAAGTTGATTTTACTATAGAAGAGGAAAATGATATTGATGCATCATTCGTCATAGTAGATTAGATATTTTGATCTATAGGTTCGATTTACCTTATGACTCGTATTTTAAACTTCTTATGACATGCAAACGAATGAAGATGAATTTTGTTTGGTTTGATAGAATAAAATAACAATGATATCAAATTGACAAGGTAATCGAATACTCAAGATAATGGACAAGTCGTTATAGCCTATAATCATGTTTGGTTGTAAAATAATTAACTTCTTATAATATAATGTGTAAATATAAAATATAATTATCGTTCTATTCTATATGTTATTTCAATTACAATTAATGAATTTTTTATTTATAAAATTAAGATAGAGAAATCAAACTCCCAACTTTTTTATCTTTCGCATGTTTTCGTGAGACCTTTGCATTATTTTTATTTACAACAAAAATAATATTTTTTTCATGACTCAAATTTCAAAATTAGTTTAGTTAAAATAATTAGATGTTTCATAAGAAGCTACCCAAATAAAAACGGGTTATGTTGTAATTTTTTTTCCATGGCATTCCATGGTGATGGAGGGAGTCACATTACTTTATGTATAGTCCATTTCCTTTGATTAGACAAAACATTGGGTGCTATTCGGGTTCGGGTTAATCGGTTTTGGGGAGAGCGGTAAACCGACCGAAACCGAATCGTATAAGGTTCAGGTTATGAGGGTATCGGGTAATTCAGTTACAGGTTAGTCGGGTATAGTTTATTCAGGTTATTTGGGTAACAGAAGAAGGTTGGTATTATAAGTGTATAAAATAGGTTGTATTATGATGATAAATCTTAACAGAAACATAAAAGGATTTAATTTTGTAGCCGTTTATCCATTCAAACTTAATTTGATTCGAACACAATTCCATCAAAAAATAAAATCTATTCCATTTGCTCAAACACTACAAAAGCAAATTCAAACATTACACAAGGAAATAGTGTTCAAACATTACAAACGGAATAGAGTTCAAATTCAAAATTCAAACATTGCAAAATCATAATTTAAACATTAATGACAACTTCTAGATTTGGTTAGACGCTTCCACTCGTACTCACTAATCGGTAATCATAAAGAGTCATGAACTGTATTATGTTATGTATTAGGTTTAATTACAAGAGATCCATATATATAAACGAGACTATCACACTTAAGTGCCCTTTAGCCAATTGTAATTATAATCGTGTCTAATATGCCCAGCAAGCTAAGGACAGAGAAGGGGTGTTGACACAAAGTTCACCAAGAATAGCTTGAATCCAGGTTAGTTAATCAACTTTGTCAGAAAGAGCTTTGTATTCAGACTCTGTGGATAATCGATAGAAAGTGTGTTGCTTGCGTGTGTTCCACAAAATAAGGTTAGAACCAAGGTATATAAAGAATCCCTCATACATCAACAGTTATCTAGGAAATCTGTCTAGTCTACGTCAGAAAAAGTAGACTATCTGTGGAGATGGACATAACATGGAGATGTAAGTAATACTCATGTGTACTTTTTAGTGATTAAGTATTGGAGTAACTCGCACTTAAGGATTAACTCATGGAAACTGTCACAAATAATTCTAAGATGGTAATATCTTCTATTCTTCAAATGGAGATGCATGAGACTCTTTGCTCTTCAGTTAGTTTGTTGTGCCGTGGTTTTCTCCAATGTTGTCCGTAATTGCCAGCCATAAAGGGAATGTGCATGTATGACATGATGATTGGGAGAGGTCCATGTAGTCAAAGTTTATTTGTTCTTTTTCCTAACAGGAGAAGTGATATCCATGAGCCCGTTGATGATTTAGTGATGACATCAAAACGCATGGTCGTGCTCAGACTGAATTGATAATGGATCAATTATGCAGTTTGTTGGGGTCACCACAAATCTATATCGAGAAACATAATCTTGAACATTTGAGATTGGCAAGATTTCATTTCTTATGTTCACATGGATATCTTGAAAAACAAAGGAATATTTGATCACTTACCTAATAGTTATTCCATAACTATAGGATATGAGTACAGCAGTTGTCTTGGAAGATATAAACCTTGTTAGATTAAGGAATATGACACCATACAATTTTTGTGACGTGTGCAAGTGGGAGGCTATTAGATATATGAGCATCATCACAACAAAATGATAATATTACTATAAATAACAGGGTCTCTTTGGGTTACACGTAAGATCTGGTTTAAGCATAAAGCAACAAATGAAAAAAGATGAGGGACTAGTTTATCAACTTATCATATTGTGGTAAGTTAATTGGAAACTAGTAGAACTTGAGGGTTTAAAAGGAAAATGTTTGAATTCAAATGTTGGATAAGGATAACTCTTATCTAGTCAAAGATAAGTACTAGAAAAGAGCTTCAAACCTTATTCGTATTGAGAGATGAATCCTATCACAGCCTCCTTCACTCTCTCACACTCCCTTCCTTCCTCCTTTCAGCTTTGAAGGTCACTGATGAAACCCCAAGGTTTTAGGGTTTATGGTCACGGGTTGAAGAAATAAGGTGGTGGAGTTGTCAAGTGTTTGCTTGATCATACTCTTGGGTGCTACTACATTATATGAACTCTATTTTGGTTTCTTGTTCATCCAAACAACACCAAGATAGTCGATTTCAAAGTTTGCAAAGGTATGTTTTTGCTTTCTTGATTCTAAGTTTTGTTGCAAATATTCATGGATATATGATCCTCTATGGAATATCTCATATAATATGCTTTCGTTGTGCTTGTTTGATTTTGTTACAAATTCCATGCTTATTCCATCAGTTTCCTCATCAAATATCATATTTCTTAAGATGATCAGCTTATTTTTGAGTGAGTAAGGTATTAGTACCCACGACGTTGGGTGAAGTAACCAAGGAAGATGAATGCCATTGTTTTTTGTTGTAATTTATAAGTGGTGGTTAGATGTAGGTAGAAAATACAACTAAGCACACGTAGGTGATGCAATGTGTCTTATTTGTAAAACAGTTAGAAGAAGGGTCTATCAAAGTTGATGATGAAAGATGGTGTGATGTTTAGTAGGTGAGTGGCCATAAGGAAAGCTTCCACCCAAAAATTAGGGGGGAATGGGCATAGAATAGGAGTGTGTGTGTGTGTGTGTGTGTGTGTGTTTGTGTGTGTGTGTGTTGTATTGTTGATCGTTCCTAGCATATGTCCATACTTTATATTTTGTTAGGACATGTGACGGAAAAAAGGGAACTGAATACCATGTGTGGTAAAGAATGAGTGAAATCTGGAGTTATCAAATTCACCTCCATTATACCATTGGAAAGCTTTAATTGTACACTTGAATTGATTTTGAAAGTATGTATAAATTTAGTAAATTTATCAAGCATATCGGATTTATGTCTTTGTGGAAAGACCCACAATATATGAGATATAAAAAAGATGACACTTTACTTTAAACAAAAACGATTTTATTAGGAATGGGAATATTTGTATAAATAACATCAAAAAGAGACATAAATGAAACATCAATCTATGAAAATAAAATATAGTATGCTTCCCACATTGACAAGCATGACACATCATATTTAGTGAAGTTTTGTTACAACCAATAAATTGACGGGAAATTAGAGAATAGAAGGCTTGATTGTCGAGATGACCAAGTCACTGATGCCAAAGGGATGAGTCTGAAGACACAAAAACATGAAGTGTAGATGACGTCAATGGATAATATCTCCAGATCTACCACATCAAAGTAAAGTATTGTGAGTCTGATAGTCCTTCATAGAAAAACCAAACTCGTCAAATTCAAAGTAACATTTATCAGATCGAATAAATTGGCGTACATAAACAAGATCCTTAATGATGTGTGGGGTGATAAGGACATTGCGTAAATGAAATGTTTGAATTAGGTTTTTAGAGTAGTGTGTCCGGTTACAGGGATAGAGGTTCTGTTACCGACAATACTAAAATCTATTTTTATCAAAAATATTGGAAGTATACCCAAATTATTATGTAGATGAGAGGTTACCATTGTGTCTATATACCAATCATTTTTTCCTAGTTCCTAAAGTTTCATGGAGCTTAACATTTAAGGGAGTGTCGTGGCATGGTCCGATTGTCCAGACAAGAACCATTGCAAAAGGGGGCTCGATGGAGCGAGGTCGGCCTGATGAGATGAGCTCACTGAGACTGTTTTAAGTTGTTGGATAGCAGAGATGGGCCATTAGGCCAACAAAGGGCATGTTTAGTGTTAAGGGTTGTCATCCCTCACAAATGAGATTGGAAATATAAATAATATGTCCAAAGTATCAATGCTATACTGAGTACAATGCAACAAGGGTTTGAACCACAAAGACACAGAATTCAAAGTTTATATCATTTGGTACAAGGTGCTGAGTGATGTAATTGGGGTGGTTTTTAAAGAAATAGAAACAGAAAAGAATAACAGCATGCAATTAAGATTGAAAACAATAGTTTGAGAAAGGTCTAGTTCTGAGTTCTCAATGTTTACCATACTAGATTGAATTCGTCTTGATGTGTCTATGATTTATAATCCTAAGTTGGTTGTAAAAAGAAATCAATGTGTTTCTTTATGAATTTAACTTATCAAGGTGCCTAATCAAAATATGCTCTTTGACTAAACCCAGTTCTTAACATGCAACCTAAACACGCTCTTAGGTTGAATATAAAAACACATTAAGATGTTGTACAATTACCAACAATGTTCATTTCTTCTCATACGCTCGGAAGTGTGTAAACATGTGATCAAGTTCTTAACAAGGACGCTTGTTACTATTACCAATCATCAACTATGTAAAATTATTAGGTGCCTTACTTAGTCAATTAACTTTGCATAAATTTAATTCATCTAAGTGGCCAAATAAAAAACATACCAAATTCAACACTAAAAGTTGAAACGAGAAAACGATCACTAGGATCTAATCATAAACAACCATCAATCTAAATGCGTCAATCTAAACGATAAACATGTCTAATGAGAGTTTCTAGCCTAACATGACTAGATTAAAACAAGAAAATACCAAAATAAACTAACTAAGTTGCTTACAACGAAATAAAAATGAACTGAATCGTAATCTAGCCTTCAAAATCCACAGAAAAACACCTTTGATACTCTCTGGTTCGTAACCTCTATGGACGGCTGTCGGACTGGAAAAATCGACTTTTTATAGACTTTAGGCAGTTAGCGGCTAATTGCTTAGGATAGTGCCGCTAATGTATACAAACTTCCTGTTTTTATCGTGTTATCTGCAGATAGCACCGCTATTGATAGATTAGCATCGCTATCAAACGGTAGCGTCGCTATCGGTAGACTTTAGCGTTGCTAATGGTGGTTGTTAGCATTTCTATCTTTGGTATTTCAACATTTTTCCTTTTTGACTCAATTTCACTCCAACTACCGTCTTTTCGCTTAATTATCCAAAAATCTTGTACAAAGTCATTTTCCAAGTATAATGAGTATTTTTAGGCCATTTTGCGTTAACTTATACTTAAAAGAACCCTGATATCGCCCAAAATATGTGTAATAATAACGCATTATCATTGAGTGCAGTTGTTGGTAGGATGGATTCCCAGCCCATGAAGAAGACTTGTAAACAGGTCAAGGAGACCCAGTCCACTGCTTCCATATTTGTTGTTGGCGGTAATCCTTTTGCGGCTGCTGGGTGGTCCCTGGCGGTGAACAAGGTCGGTTTACCGGAGGCGACCATTGTCATGACTATGGCATCCCCTATCTTGACT
Source organism: Cichorium intybus (assembly GCA_023525715.1). NCBI lineage: Eukaryota > Viridiplantae > Streptophyta > Magnoliopsida > Asterales > Asteraceae > Cichorium > Cichorium intybus. The sequence goes on from CM042012.1 coordinate 23,464,682, forward strand.
TTGTTGATCATTACAATAAGTCACATGGTTGGTGTCAAAGATGAGAAGAGACGGTGATGATCATGAGTGATCAGAAAGAGGTCATTGACTAGAGACTTGTATCATATGTTGTTCTTCCAGCAATAGCACAGAACAAGCTTCTAGAAAAGTCGGAAGAGATGTACAGTGCCCGATCAAACTCCCTAGTGTAGTCAAACTTTAGGATCAACCCGTTGATCGATCATGTGTGTTACTAAGTTCTTCTTTAGAATAGTGGCATCAATATTGTCGAGTGCAGATGGCTTTAATCCTTCTATAGTAGGTCGTAACAGAAGCGTCTCTGTTGGTGATATTTCACAACTCATTATCGAGTTGAATTGATTTTTCATCCATGTTGTCTTGGAAGATTATTTTGAGGTTGATCCAAAATTTTCAAGCAGTAAATTTTCCTTTGAGGATCTTTTGGAGAAGCGATTGGGATATTGTGTCATAAGTCTAAAGTTTTATGATTGAATACATCTTCTTCCATTCAGGAATGTCTGCGTTAAGTGGTGGCCTGTCAATATGATCAATAATCATGAAATCGATATAATGGGTCTCGAATAATTATCTCCATGAATCATAGGTAGTCTTCAAGATCAAGTTAGCAGTGGGATAAAGGCTTTATGTTGGTTATTTCATATGGCTTCTCAAGAAAAGAAGAAGGGGTATTGTTGGATATTAGAGAGTTGATGAGGATAAGAAGAAGAGAATGGAAGAGATCAGTGGTGAGATTAGGGCTCTGGAAAGAAGAGAAGTTTGCAGGATATTAGGGTTAACATATTTGCTCTGATACCATGTTAAGGTATATTCCTAATGAATCCCTTCTCAATGATGACACGGTATAAGTACGATAATACAGAGGTATAATGGCCTATACAAAATGTACAAATTGGGCATATCTTGGGCTACATATACTAATATACCGACACCATTAACAAGCAATATCACTTTTCTTGATGTTACTTATAGAATGTTGTGGATATGTATGGTGTTCTAGCGAGTCATGAAAAACGTATATTTTATGATTTTGTTGCGGTTGATTCATGGCATTGTAATCAAACCAAAAAAGCTTTAAATAAACAATAAAAAGATAATAATAAAAACTAGAGCTGGTGAATTAAAAATAAGGATAGCTAAACATAATTAATGATTTTTATTAACAATTGCAACGATATGCCAGCCCTATAGATCATTGTAATTAGACTAAACGGTGTCGTGTTGCTAAACCCTTGTAGGCAACAGTGTCACGTATGTGCCAACTCATCTTTTAGAAACGTTTCTGAGTTTTGTTTTTTCAGGGTCGTGCTAGAAACGTTTACGATTTTAATTTTTTTCTTTTTAGTTTATGTTTGTTTTAATCTTTTATATATAGAATATCAACATAAATTAAATTTAAAACCTAACATATCACTGCATTAAAATAGAAAATTACATAATACTTAAAAAAACTAGATAAAAAAATTAAAACTAGATAACATACTTAATAGTTGTGAAATAACATAAAACTAGCTAAATAAAACGATGACGAAACTACAAATTATATTTTGATTGTATGCAAGCCTTCATCCACATTTCCGCTTCGTAGTCCTCCCTTTTGAGATGATCGATATTTCCGACAAATAATTGCATTTCCGCTAGTCAAGTGTTTTCCTCGGTATTACGTTCTAAATTCGTACGCAAGGTGGCAAACTCCACCCTTATTTGTTGAATATTTTCGAAATTTGCGCTAACCGGCGAAGTAGAAGAAGTGGCTTTTCCTTTTCGTTTGGCCCGATCTCGACCAATCGGTTGGAAAGGTCGTTGAATTTCTTCCACCTCCTTGTCATCGTCATCATTAAGGTTAATTCCAATATAGGCATCTGATGACATGTAGTATGAACCGATTCTGACGTTTTACTTCTTTTAGAACCAGAATCCTTTTCAACCGGGTCGGTATTCAACCACTTTTGTTATTGCACACAACATTCCACACATGCATGTGTTTGAAGGGAGCCGCAAAGTTGTTTTGGTAAATATAATGTGCTTTCTTTAACATGCTCATCTCGCTCCGCCATGGGTTAAACAAATTTATGTAAATATTGTTGAACCTTGTAACAAATTTTGTTGATGTTGTTCCACTTGGTGTTGCATTGATGATGGTTCCATTAACCCTTTCCTTTTTTCATCCCCACTCGGAACCGCTTTGTAACGTGTAACCAAAATCGATTTTTCTTTAGGTTTTTTTCCTTTTACGAGGTTTTCCTATATGTCGATCCAAGCTTTAGCTAATTCCGCCTCCTCTTGGATAGACCATTTCTTGTTTGGCGCCTTCCCCGTTTGTGTTGGAAGTTCCGGTTCGGTATCAAAATCCTCCTCGACCTCGGGTATGGGTATGGGTACGGGTACGGGTACGGGTACGGGTACGGGTACGGGTTTGGGTTCGGGTTCGGGCTTGGGCTTGGGCTTGGGCTCGGGTGGGGGTTGAGATTGGAATTGAGGTTGAAATTGAGTTTGAAAAAGTTTTTGTGGTGACATTTGATAAAATTGCGGATAGAAAGTTGGAACGCCATCAAGCATCGGGTTTGGCGAGAACGTTGGAGCTTCAAATTGGATACGGTAAGGTGGGGTGACGATGGATCGTATCCAAAAATATTTTGGTTGTTTGAGAGATTGTTGGAAGACATTTTGGGAGTAAATGGTATAAGCAATGTAGTAGATGGTGTAAAAAATGGTGGATGTGTGGCTTCCACATCGGATGTCGGCGGCAACACCCTTACCACACCTCTTAGCCTTGGTGTAAATTTCATTTATAATGCAAGCAAATTGAAACGACGCTTACAACGACTTTGTTGTAGTTGCGATAGGTACACACAACGTCGAAACTACTACGACAAAATCTAGCAAGTACCATCATCCTTTTAGATGTTGTCGACGACATTTGTGGTCACACACAATATTTTTTCTTGTAAGATCAATATAAAATTCGATAAAGAGCATGTTTAGATAACCATTTGAAAACTACTTATTGGCTTATTAAATTCTTAAAAAGCTATTAAGCTAAAAAAATGTGTGTAAGCTAAAAAATATGTTTGGATAACAAAAAACACTTTTTATTTTAACTTTTCGAAACACTTGTAAAAGCTATTTTCAAAAAGTCACAGGTTCTGGCTTTTTAAAAACATAATTGCTTTTTGACTTTAAAATGACACTAATGCCCTCAAGTAAATGCCCTCAATTACCAACCCTACCATTTACGTCTTTTACGTCTTGCCTACTGTACCATTCGAGAACACAGATCCCGCCTCCCACCCATCATCGCTGCATTCCAGCCTCATCTGCGGCGATTGTTGTCGTCCTTCTCCAGAGATTGCTGCGCCGTCCGGCGATCGTTATGCCGTCCAATTCCTCCGATCAGTAAGCTTCCTGCATCTCCATCGCTACATGCCTGTTTTTCTGCAAGCTTTCTGCATCCCGTGTTATCTGTTGAAATTCAATGCTTCCTCTCGATGCGTGTATCATACAATTTTACTGATAAGTTCCTCACTCTCTTAATTGGGTTTTTTTCTTTCCTGTGTGATGTTATTTTTGGGAGAAACCCACTTCAATCTGTAAATGAATTCATTCAGCCGATAATGTTTCCGCCATGGTTGTTGATGATTCATCTTCTTCGCCTAGCTTCCGTGAGCTTGATGATGTCTTCTTACAGGTAACTTGTATCTTACCTTATTCACACACCAAGTGTTTGCTTTATCGCCTGTGTCACTACAGTAGGGGCACGTTTGGTATGAAGAAATGGAATTGCAATAGAGAATGGAAATACAGAGAAAGAGAATTAAGCTGAGAAAAGAGAATTGATTCCGCTGTTTGGTAGAACATAGAATTCATCAGAGAAATGTTGTTGAGAATCATTTCTTTTGTTTGGTTGTGTTAGGAAATAAAATAGAAATGAGTTTTGCATGTCCAACATACCTTATACACATATATTGTATTGAAAAACACAATTCTAAAAGAATAATTTACAAATTGTCTAGATATAAAAAATATATGAAAATCATATTATTTAAAGATCATGTAACAGTAGAGATTAATTCTGAAATCAAACCATTCTATTTACTGCTAATTTATCTATATATTTAATCCGCGTGATTTTTCGTCATATGGTACGTTTTTTTTTTTTGGTTTGTCACACGCGGGTCGTGTGTCGAATCTATATGGATCCATATTGGGTGTTCGGATCGGCTTGTGCCACATTCTTACGTGTTATTGTCACCCTTCTGCCACGCTTCCTCTCCCCGCGACACCGCTTTTGCCCCTTTTACCTCCTCTGTTGATCGTCTTCTTCTTCATTCCGCCACCGGTGTTTCTCAAAAACCATCTCCCCATTTCCGATTTCCACTTTCAAACGTAAAGCTTCTCCCTGCCACTTTGCTTCTAACCTTACTGTCTGATTCCTTCAACGCCTCCTCTTTCCAGAGTTTTAAACTCTATCCTGTTAACTCCCACGCAAATCACGAAATTAAACACCTGATCTGTTAATCGCCACCGCCGCCGTTGCCTTCAGCGATGGCTCAAAGAGCTAAACTCGCAAACTTTTTGTACTTCGCGTGACTGCTCCAAACCTATTTGCGGTGTCGATTCCCTCCTCTTTCAGTCATGCATTATCCAGGATATTTATATCTCTCAAATCCAAACCTTTTGTTCTGATATGGACGGACTCTGGCGATCCGTTGCTTCCAAGCTTCAGCGCGATCTCTGGAAAAGGTACGTATTCTAGGGTTTATCGCAATACACATCTCAATTTGTTTTCAAAATTCATTATTCAAGATTCTGTAAAATTGTGATCCCAATGTTCATATACCTGTTATTTATCTAAATTCAATTTGACTGTAGAATTAGCTCAGAATTCGGAACCATCCCGAAAATTTTGAAGGTTACGAATTAAACTTGATTGTATAAAATCGTGATGCCTCGCTCTCCAACCAAAGGTATGTTCATCTTTAACGCACAGTTTCAACTTTAATTTCGATTCTCCTATACCCTCACTGTTTTCTACTTCATTAGGGAATTAGGGTTCTAGGTTTTCGTTATTTTGAAAGTTTTCTTCAAGTGACTGTCATTTGGGATTTTCTGAAGCGAGGACGTGGTTTGTGTCACTTGCACGCTCAAGGTAAGTCCTACCCTTGAGTTAATTTTGATAACGGCTTTTAATCACTTTTGTAACCCCTCACTTGGCTAATTTTCTGTAGTGGCTTTTCTTAAATATTCTTTCCAGTTTTTTAGTAGTTTATATGCTTTTTGTTGTTTGTTTGATGATATGCAGGTGTTAATATTCACAGTGGGGAAGACGTTGGCGTTAAACTGGTATTGATTACTACCTTTGGATATTATGATTGCTCAATTAATCTATTATTTTGGTTTAATACCTCCTTTTTGATGCTTCTAAAATTGATCTTGCATTTAGCATTGGACTTTTATGCTACATGCTACGCTGATGTTGGTTAATAGAAGTTTTGGATTGAACTTTGATTTTTTATTGTTTGTTGCATTTAACCCTAATCTGATTTCTTTAAAAATGTTTACATTTTTTACTACTTACACCTGACTACAGGAATTTGGACAATGATACATTTCACATGGAAATTGTTGAGATATTATGGTCGAATACAAGACAGAGAATGGTATTCTTTTTGTTTGTTATTGGTCATTTTTAACCTTTTGACTTAATTTCTTCTACTTAAACCATTCACCTATTTATCTATATTTTGTTTATTGATGGCATATTTTATATATATTTTTACTTCGGCTGTTGTTTTCTGTGACTATTAGGCATCTTTTTCCCTTCATTTCTGAAAAACAACCAAAGGTGTCGTTTTCTAAAAAAGGCTCTTGGTTGGCTATCTTTCTTGGTATTTCACAAAGTTATTAATTATTAAATACATAAATACAAAACAAAAGTGTATTAGTGATTAAAAAAATAAAAAAATAAAGTTTTACAGAACCAACGGCTATCAAACAGACTTACCATTTGACTGCTAAGTTCATTGTTATTCTTTGTAAAACATTAACATCAGACCCTGTTGAATATTCAAATACAAAGCAATTTTGCAATTTGAACTGCTATAACTGGGAATATTTTCCAAAGTGTAATGCCCAAACTGCAAAATGAAAGTAGGATGGTATAATACACAAAAAATGAAAGTACGTTGCTATTTCTTGCATTTATCTCTAAGTCTTTATAACTATAAGTAGGCCTCAATGCAAGAAATAGCAACGTACTTTCATTTTTTGTGTATTATACCATCCTACTTTCATTTTGCATTTTGGGCATTACACTTTGGAAAATATTCCCAGTTATAGCAGTTCAAATTGCAAAATTGCTTTGTATTTTGATTATATTGCTATATTTGGATATGACTATCAAAGTACAATGCCATAATAAGAAGACATGAAAGTAGGATACTCATAATACAAAAAGAAATCAATGAAAGTGACTTGCTATGTTTTTCATTCGACTTTAACTGAAATTATTGTGGTCACATTTATGGATTTTTCATTTTGGTCTTATATGGATTTCAACTTTATTTCTTGAATCTATTCTACTGGACTGCTGAAGGCTATACAGTCAGCTGACGTGGCACATGATGATTGGAAACCTCTAATTATGAAGTTGTCAAATAAAGAACCCGAGATGCTTCTAAGCTTTCTTAAAGCAAATCTTCAAATGATTGAGACTCGAGATGCACTAGAATATGAGTCAGGTAAAGACATCTACTCTCATTTTAACGGATAATATTGAGGAATAAATGCACAAAATAGCAACATGTTTTTTTTCTTTGGTTATTATAGCATCCTATTTTCATTTTCTTTTGTTATAGCATTGTGTTTTCTGTCCAATGTCGTCAAGGTACAAATCATCTAACATCCCACTTTCCTTCTTCTTTTCTTTCCACAATAAAGATATTTCTATAACATCTTCCACTATTTCATACAGTGCTTGATGTACCAGCTTTATAAGGGTGTGGCTTTTTGCCATGCCCATGGTGTATTACACACGTAGATATTCTCTCTTTCCTGAAAAATCAAAAAGAATCTTCGTAATTTTTGTTCTCATTTCACTGGATCATTTGTTTTGGGAATCTTAAACCCCACAATCTTTTGATGGACAAAAAGACATTGATGTTTAAAATAGTAGATCTTGGACTTGCCCGTGCTTTTACTCTCCCAATCAAGAAGTATACTTATGAGGTATTATATTTCTCTGTAGTAAAGTCGTTAAAAATTTTAAGCAGTTAATAAACTTATATTTTTTTGCAGATTTTGACCCTTTGGTATAGGGCTCCTGAAGTCCTTTTGGGTACAACCCATTATTCAACAGCTGTTGACATTTGTTCTGTTGACTGCATATTTGGTATGACTTTCTGTATTAATTCATGTCTGTATTAACTAAAAAAAATACTAAGCTGTTCTTAAAATTTGCAGCTGAATTGGTCACAAAAATGGCTCTGTTTGCTACTGATTCAGACCTTCAACAGTTGTTGCATATTTTCAGGTCCATAATTTATAATCCACACTACAATTTCTCTTTTCTTTAAATTTCATGTTCCAAAAATTTAATGTTATTATTTTTTATTATATTTTCAAATTGTTCTTACTCCAAATGAAGAAATCTGGCCAGGTGTTATCAAGCTTAAAGACTGGCATGAGTATCCCCAATAGAAACCGATTCTATGTGTTTCTTATCGCTGACCATCGACCCGTGCAAAGCACGGGTCACCCGCTAGTTAGAATTAGTTATTGTGGAGACGATGACTTGTGAAATCAAAGCATCCCATTTAATGCTAATTACAACCGACTAGATGATGAACCGTAAACAAAAACCATTGTATTTAATGCTAATTAACGTGTAAAATATTGAATTGTAGTTGAGAGGGCTCGAAGTAGGGGAGTAGTATTTCTCCGCCTTTTTTTTTTATTTCTCCGTGACTTGTTTCTCTCCTTTTCCCTGTATTTAATAGAGAATTAAATGGATGGAAATGGAATTGATTTATTTCCATTTCTCTTCTTTTTTAATGTCAAACAAACAAAAGAATTAAGTCTATTTCCATTTCTCTTCTCTTATTTCTCTCTACCAAACATGCCCTAGTAGTCTCTGATGTGGGGAAATTCGTGTTTTGAATATTGAGGTCAAACTAGTAGTTTTCAGATGCAAATTGATGTAGATTTTCTTCCAAGTTTAACACCAACCACATTACCAAGTGTTTTAAGCCTTCTCTAGTTTAATGGAACTATAAATAATTTCTTGAATTTCTTTTTCAAAAATTGAATAAGTTTGCTGTTACCGGTCAGTGTTTTGTCATCAAGAGTCAAATTGTACATTGTCAAAGAACCAAGGGAGCTTATTTAATTACTTGGTTTTTAATTTGTGAAAATATTGATCATATTCAGTGTTCAAGCTGAAGGGTTTATTTCTTATTAACCAAAAAATATAACCACTAGTGTGCATATCTTATAAAAATAGCTGCCATGATTTAACATATTTCATTTTTGATGTGAGAATCTAATGTATATTTGTTTTCATATTTTTAGTCTCAAGCAAGAATATGGCTTGCAGAAGTGCTTCACATGAGACTTGATGAACAACAAAACATATCGGATCTACTTTCTGATGAAGAGCTGTTGTAGGTTCTTACCATTTATGTTGATCAATGATAACACACTTGTTTAAGTAAATTACACTTTGATCCCTATGATATTCGATTTTTTGGATATGGTAGAATGATAACACACTTGTTCAAAATCATCATAACATTTTTCATTATCTTGCTGATTTTATCTACTCTAGCACTTGTATTTCTGTAAGTGTAGAATTTATTTAGGTCCAAGTCAAGGTCGTAGGAACGATGATGACATGTATATGGCAGCGATACGAGATATTATCGCGCAAGACATATTGGCATTGCGGAGATGAATGTAATATGACTTTATTTGTGTAAACTTAATTATTTTTAATGTTAGTATTGCGTAATCAAAAAAATTCTAAACAAAAAAAATCATTTTAAATATTATTATGGTGTAATAAAAAAATTCTAATAAAAAATTATATTTTTAAATAATTTGTAAAAAAAGATGTAACATAATTACAAATTTTGCCAAAAAAAAAAAGTTAAATATTAATATTATTTGTAAAAGTGGTAAATAGTTGTGAATATGTAAAAATGGCATTTTTGGTCATTTTACATATATAAAAGCTAAATCAAACACTTTTTAAACCTCCTTATCAACTTATTAACTTTTCCCACCAAATAAATTTATCCAAACACTTTTTTAAAAACTTATTTTTGAAAAATCATAAGCTAATAAGCACTTTTGCTCAAAAGTACTTATGAGCTAAATATGTTTATCCAAACACACCCAAAGTCTGCAAAAACTATAAATATATGGGACCGCTCCATTTGATTAAATCTAGACAAAACTTCATAAATGGTCCCTGTGGTTTCAGAAAAAATCAACTTTAGTCCCTAACTTTCAAAAACCTCAAGGATAGTCCCTGTGGTTTGAAAACTTTTCATATATGGTCCCTCCGTCAACTTTTGGCTGTGAAATAGATAACAGATAAGGGCAAAATGGTCTTTTCCATACCAGGGACCATTTATGAACATTATTGTTTTAGTTTTTTTTTCTTGTTTTTTTAATACATTTCTTTAAATATTTTGTATTAAAATAACAAAACCCGACCCACGCATCACCCCTTCCACCTACGGTTCTCTCTCTATCTCTTACAATTGAACTCCACAAACCCAGCTTCACATTCTTCTCTGTTCAGATTGGTAAAAGAAATTGATTGGCGGATTTGATCAAAGATAGAATCTGGAGCTGGCAAATTACTCAAGCTCATCGCTCAAAACTACAACATTCTTGCTGGGTTTCTGATTTTTCTCCCTCTTTTCATTCTTCAAACATTGAAAACTTGGAGAACATCATCAACTACAACTGAACACGAAATGGATCTTCATGAACTCGAAATGGAGTTATATTCAGAAAAAATGGAAGATACAAAAAGCTCCCAAGATCTTTTCAATATTGCTGGTTCAAAATTCCAAGACATGTCCGCTTTAGCTTTGTTCAACTTAGGGAACATTCACATGAACAAAGCAAGAAAATCATTCTCATAACAGAAGACACAACTAAAGAATTCATAACAGAACAGGTAAGAACCGGATTCAAATTCTCCCAACAGGAATACAAAAAAGCAAAAGAAATTACCACATAAACAACTCAATTTGATGCTTAAACCACCGTCGTCAAGTCGTTCGAACCCCACAAACTCCTTTCTTATTTTCTCTTCGTCTTCGTCTTGTTCGAGACACCGCTCTTTAGATTCTTGAATTAATGAGTATCGCATCGAAATCCATACCATATTTGAAGCGAATTTGTGTCGATCTCAATATTCCCCCAAGTTTGTACCCTGATTTCTTACTGGAAGAAGTCTCGTGAGATTGTTCAACATACAATTCTTACGTTTACAAGAAACTTTTCCCTCTTTGCAACCTCAATATCTTTATCAACCATCATCTTCACCAAAACTTCGGTTGAAGACCCACTGTAATCATCCTCACAACAGACCCATTGTAATCCTCCACATTTGGCGTCAACATCATCCAATACGCCGCCGCTTTAGCCTCTGCAGAACCACCATTCTCCACACTCACTGCTGTCGAGACACTCCTCCCGACCTCCTTCACCGAAAACGAGCTATACTCCTCCAAAACCTAATCGAATTAGGTCACCAACACGTGCTAGAACGGCAACGACGGTGTTGCCTTGGCGGAGACGGAGGGTATGGTGGAAAGGGGGTGGGGGAATTAGGTCACCGTCCAATTCTTTATGTATGCATGTGATAGAGAAAGAGAGAAAAAAGAAAAAGAAAAAAGAAAAAGGTTTTATAAATATGTATTAAAAAGGAAAAAGAAAAAAAGACCAAAAGAGTAATAGTCATAAATGGTCCCTGTAATGGAAAAAGACCATTTTGCCCTCAGCCGTTATGTACTTAACGGCCAAAAGTTGACGGAGGGACCATATATGAAAAGTTTTTAAACCATAGGGACTATCCTTGATGTTTTTGAAAGTTAGGGACTAAAGTTGATTTTTTCTGAAACCACAGGGACCATTTATGAAGTTTTGTCTTAAATCTAACATTAAATTGCAACCCATTTTCTCATATTTACAAAGTTGAAATTAAAGGAAGTCTATTAATAATATTCAAATTGGTGTCATTTTGAAAGTTTTAACGGAATAATATCTAATGTGTTAAACAAATAATACATATGTGTTGTGTATTTATAATAAATTAAGTTAATACATTAAAATGATAAAGGATTAAGATAATAACTGAAAAAAATTAAATATAATTAGAATTTATATAAAATCAAAGGATATAAATGAAAATTCTATTGAATTTTGTTTCACTATGTAGAACCCATGCCATGTAGGCGCGGACCAATCAAGCACTACGCGTCTACGTGCGACAAAAGTTTTGAACAGCTGTAGGTTATTAGTTGACCGTGAAAAGAAAGACCAGAATGGCACTGTTATGGACCCAATTGCCACTTCGTGGACTTCAAAGTAAACGCAAAATCAATAGCGGGTATTATTATGACTATTCAACCAGTATTATGTTTGTTATCTTCCAGTTTTTTCTTTTCGACACCTTTGCTGCCCAAATTCGCAAAACATATACTATAAACAAATTTCAGACTTTTTATCTCTCAGTGGAACTGAATTCAAACTCAAGACGTACTCCTTCACGATGCAAACCAACTCGTGTGAAATTTTCATTCTATAGGAACTACGGTTTGTAAAAAACATCATTTGGGTGTTCAAAATCTAAGTTTCCTCCAATGAGAACCCTTCTCTGCTTTCAGAATTTGTTGATTGGATTTTACCTGATCCTGTTCCGGGTGAATTCCATATTGATTCCGGGCCATTGTCAAATTGACCAACAATCGATTTTGATCCAGTTGAAGAGCGAATTATCCTTCAATCCTTCAGTATCATCAAAACTAGTGTATTGGAACCCAAATGTCACAGATTGTTGCACCTGGTTAGGTGTTAATTGCAGCAATGGGGGTCAGGTTATTAGTCTAGATTTAAGCGACGAAACAATATCCGGTGCTATTGATGATTCTAGTGCTCTGTTCCGTTTAAAAAATCTTGAGAACCTATCTCTAGCCGAAAATAACTTCAATTTCACAATGATTCCTTCAGGATTTGGCAGTTTGACTGGTTTGAAGAATTTGAACTTGTCAAATTCGTGGTTTTCCGGCCAGATTCCAGGAGAATTGTCACAGCTGACAAACCTTGAAGTTCTTGATCTGTCTTCACTTTTCCCCTTGGGCACTCGCTCCCTAAAACTTGAGAAACCCAATTTAGGCACGCTTGTTCGGAACCTCACTCAACTTAGAGGGCTTTATCTTGATGGCGTGAACATTTCAGCACAAAAATCTGATTGGTGCCAGGCTTTGTCTTCATCTCTGCTTCGTTTGGAGGTTTTGAGCATGTCAAATTGTCAACTTTCAGGCCCGTTCAATGACTCTCTGGGAAAGCTAAAGTCACTTTCTGTAATTCGTCTGGCTCAAAACAATCTAAATTCCTCTGTTCCAGATTTCTTTGGGAATTTCACAAATCTGACAGTTCTGCATCTTGGCGCTTGTAACTTGCGTGGAACATTTCCCATGAAGATCCTGCAGTTGAAGAATTTACAGATTCTGGATTTATCTGTTAACACGAATCTCCATGGTTCCTTGACAGATTTTCCTGTGAACGGATCCCTTCAACGTTTAGTTCTCAGCAACACTAACATTTCAGGAGTGGTACCAGAATCTATCGGGAATCTTAAAAGCTTATCATGGATAGAGCTTCCAAACAGCAATTTCAGTGGACGGATCCCCAAATCCATGGAAAATCTCACCCAATTGTTGTACCTCGACTTTTCTTCAAACAACTTTACTGGCCAAATCCCATCCTTTCAGCTGTGCAAGAATCTTACCCACATTGACCTCTCACGCAACAGTTTATCTGGTACGATCCCTTCCGCTCACTTCCAAGATCTTCAAAACCTTTTGTTCATCAATCTAAGATCCAATGCTTTCAGTGGAAGCATACCTTCATCTTTGTTCAATCTGCCACAATTGCAAAAAATACAGCTTTCCAACAACAATTTTGACGGTGCACTTCCCAATTTTTCTAATCCATCTGCGTCTTTATTGGATACTCTTGATTTGAGCAGTAACAACTTGAAAGGACAAATTCCCGAGTCTTTCTTTCAACTTGAACGGCTTAATATCCTCTTGCTATCGTCAAACAACCTAAGTGGCACAATCAAAACCACAAGTTTCCAAGGTATGACCAACCTAACAATTCTTGATCTTTCGTTCAACAGCTTGACAATTACAACAAGCCCGGTCCTCTTGCCTCATCTTCCAAAGTTCTTCTCATTAATGTTGGCTTCATGCAATCTTCAGAAGTTCCCTAAACTACAAAACCAAACAAGATTGATAAATCTTGACCTTTCAGACAACAAAATTGCTGGAGAAATACCAAGTTGGATCTGGGAAGCTGGCAATGGAAGCCTTTCGTATCTGAACCTTTCTCGTAACCTCTTAACCGGCATCCAAGAGCCCTACAAAGTTCCTGATCTTTCTGTCCTTGACCTGCATTCCAATCGCCTCACTGGAGCAATTCCAGTTCCACCACAAACAGCTACCTTTGTTGACTACTCAGACAATCTTTTCAATTCCTCACTCCCTGAAAGCATCGGCACAAACCTCACTTTTGCCTATTTCTTTTCGGTTTCCAACAATTTACTTAGTGGAGAGATTCCGGAAGCTATCTGCAACGCTACCTACCTAAAGGTTCTTGATTTGTCAAACAATCAATTAACCGGAAGAATACCACGGTGTCTGATTGAATACGGTGGCAGTCTTGGGGTACTGAACTTGGGAAACAATAGTCTCAGTGGTCGAATCGAGGGAATATTTCCGAGCTTCTGTGGTTTAAACACTTTAGACCTTCATGGAAACTCTTTGGAAGGGGAGATTCCAAGATCTCTGGTGAATTGCAACATGTTAGAAGTCTTAAACCTTGGCAACAACAAGATGATCGACACGTATCCGTGCTTTTTGCATAACAATACGAGTTTGCGTGTCCTTGTTTTACGGTCCAACAATTTTCGTGGATCCGTACGGTGTAGTGAGCAACAAATAAACACCTGGTCAAAGATCCAGATTCTTGACATAGCTCGCAATAATTTTAATGGTACCATCCCTGCAGACTTCTTTTGGCAATTGGATGCTATGATGACTAGCAGTGACGGAGAACAATCAAGTACGAAGCACCTCAGTTTCTTGGTGTTATCTCTTAATCCTTATTACTATCAGGATACCGTATCGGTCACGATCAAAGGACTTGAGTTGGAGCTCGTGAAAATCTTGACAATCTTCACATCCATTGATCTCGCATGTAACCATTTTTCTGGAGAAATACCGCACACAATTGGGAGACTCACTGCTCTGTATATGCTCAACATATCACATAATGAGTTCACAGGCTCTATCCCGCCATCACTCGGAAATTTGAGTCACCTAGAATCATTAGACTTGTCATCCAACAAACTAACTGGAGACATCCCATCAGTGCTCACGACTCTTTCATTCCTTTCCGCCTTCAATCTGTCATACAATCAATTGGAAGGAAGAATCCCAACAGGCCCCCAGTTTCAAACCTTCACAGAGACATCATACAAAGGAAACAAGGGATTATGTGGGTTTCCGGTGAATAGAAGTTGCACTGGGTCAGCTGAAGTATTATCAGCATCAAATTCCCAAGAACCAAATGATGGGAATGATTGGCAATCCCTATTCTATGGAATGGCAGTCGGGTCAGGATCAATAGCTATTGTGGCAATCTTGTATTCCCTTTGCAATAGAGGTACCTCTTCTACAAACAGACAATGAAACATACGTACCACCCTTCATTCTTCTAGAAACCAAGAGATTGATGGTGTAAAAGGCAAGTGCTTTGACCCAACACAGGTATCCTCTCGTTTGTCTTTGTCTTTTTCAAACCTAGAGCCTCCATTCTCAAATTTGTGACTTTTTGTTGAATAAATTTCTCTATTTTCATTTTCCAGAATTTTTTAATCTGTATGTCGGAATGTAAATTATTTAGGCGAGTGAAAAAACAATAACATTAAGGTATGTGTAGTGTATTTGCGTATTAGTCTTTACAATTATATGTTGTCACTCATCAATTGTAAAACCTGATTGTAAACTAAGGCTGCCATATTTCTTGAAAGTTGCCACAACCTGGTTGCAGGTTTTATGGGCCTTACCACATTCAATAGTAAAGACTAAAGATATATATTTGTGATTTGTAATCAAACGGGTAGTCAGCCTATGCTCCAAATTTCTTCATTTAGGGCTCAAAATTCAACATGTTCAGTTTCATCAAGATTTTTGGTTTATAATAAGGTTAATTCTGTTGGTACATGACAAAATGCTATGCATTTCCTATAAACCTATTAATTATGGGTGTTATTTGAATGGGTCAGACCGGTTCGATCCAGTCCAATCAAGTGAAAAATATACATACAAAGCTGCTGAAAAAAGTTCAGTTTTCAATAATTTAAAATTATGCAATATACAAGTGTATATACAAAAGAAGTGCTGGGAAAGGATCAAAAAGAACATGTGTTCAGCATCAAGTTAAATGCCTTACAACAAAGAGCTATGATACTGGCTTCAATAAACTATCTAAAGACCAAGCACGTAGTGATTACCAAACACTGCACATTAAGAACATACTGTTATTATAAATTTAAGAAAAATAAATACTATTACAAGGACTGCATGGTTGACCTATACTATTAGACTGCTATGAACAAAAAATCTAAAGACAATTTTATGTTAAACATTATGCAAATAGAAAAAAATAAAGAAAAAGACTTGTAGATTAAAAAAAGGAAATCAAACTAGAAATATATTTGATACTGTAATTCTATAGTTTACTCACAATTCAATAGAAGTCGAAGTATTACCAAGCCAAACAGTTCACACCTCATGATTTCCCAAGAAAGACTGTACAACTGCATCAGAAGTTAACAAAAAGACTCCAAAACCTAGAGAGCTGCCTGAGTCTTTGTTGTAGATGACACATTTATGACATCTCCAAATTTTTAACAGAAAATCATAAGTGAACCATACAACACCAGAATTAGTCAAGACATTAACTGGACTTCAAAATCTGACGTTAACTGTACAATTGAAAACTTTTTAAATTCAATGGTTTATCAGGACTTGTTGCATCTTGGGTTGATCTTGGTTCATTTTGGTTTATCTACACAATTGAAAAATTAAAACAAAATTTATGCCAAAAATTGAAATCGGCGAACATGAAACTCTCATCTTACCGACTTATCGGTAATGTAACCCAAAATTGAAAAACACTGAATTTATTTTCTGTAAGTTCCAATCGGTAATCGTTACTCAAATTTGAAAAAGGCGCATTAGAACCTGGTAAACCTTTTGAGAGATTTTGTCTTTTGGTGTAGCTTCTGCAGTTCACTTCTTTAGATGAGGGTTCTAAATTCAGAATCACTAGAGACGACGGTTGAAGGAGCACCAAAGCAGAAAACAGCACTACGCATGTGAGTGACTCGTGAGGGACAATTGAACAGCTTGTCCGTGAATCTCCGCTGTGAGCGAAACTTGAAATTTGAGTGACTATCGGTCTTCACGATGTATCAAGCTTTTACCTTCTACTATCAGCCGAGAAATGGATGGAAAACAGAAAAAAATAAAAATAAAAAATTCAGGAACTCGAAATTTCAATTCAGAAGGATTCGAGAGAAAGTAAATGAGCAGTAAAATCAACACTTAAAATGATAAATTTCATTTTTCTTTCTTTCCACTTAAAACTCATAAAATATTTGATTTTTTTTAATTTTCTTTCAACTCAAGAATATTAATATATAACAAACTTTTTTGTTCTTTTTCGTTCTTTTCTCTCATGCTTTTCTTTTATCTTCTTTTTTCTACATGCTAAAACTCGAGAACTAAACGTTAGTTTAAACTAGAGTAGCGATGTTGCGAAAATTTGTATATACATTAGATGCAACTCATATTTTACAATATAAAAGGTTGTATTTGTTATCACTAATAATAATAAGATTAAATTACACTTTTGGTCCATGTGGTTGCCAAGTTTTTGCATTTTTAGTTCAAGTTTTGGTTTTTATCATTGATAGTCCTTGTGGAAGGTTTTGATAACATGAAGCTCACATGCCCCTCATATAAGGGGCATTTTTGTCTTGTCACTTTCCTTTTTTTAGATCAACGACTTACCGCCATAAGGTTCATCATTATAACTACATATTACACTATGAGTCTCTAAGTTACTGTAGGCATTGTCTCCAAGAAACCCCTCCAACCTTCATATTTATCACTTGAAGCAAGTTATCAGTCATTTCGAAGAGAAGGGTTTACAGAAATGCCGACAATGATGCAACCCACAATGTGGAACCTTCGTTTCTCAAGCAGTGCATTCGACGTGAAGGAAGTTATGGTAAGTAGTTTGACCGTTATGAGCGATTATTGCTGGTACGAGATTTAAGTACTAGACATTGTCTTTTATTTTTTTTTTTTAGAGGGTTTCGACAATCTTTTCATAATGCAAATAAATCATGGAGGGGGGGGGGGGAGGGGGTTAAGTCTCCTTGTAGAAAATACGTAAGGGGTAAACTATGAGCTGAATGTCAGGATGCAAAAAATAGGGTATGTTAAATCGAACCTATGTATTATACTTTTCTCATCCCTAAGGTGTCTATGGGTTAGGGGTGAGCTTGCGTCCAGAACCGAGCTGACCCGGACTGAACCCGAAAGGAACCAAGACAGAGTTTAGGGTGAAGAAAGAACCGAGGACCAACCAAAGAAGACCACTTGGTCCCTCGATTCGGGCATGGTATACTCGGTTTTAATCAGGTATTACCGAGAGGAACCAATTGTAGTGAGTTGGGTTTGGGTTTGGGCTAGGAACCGACAAGAACCGAACCGAGATGTGTATATAGTTACTATAAATACGTATGGAATGAGGATCAAAAAGAAATCTAACTTTTAAACTTTTACTCGGGTTCCATTCCCGAAACCCGACTACCCGAGCTGACCGAGACCGTGATTACCCGAGACCGAATGAAGGCTTATATGTAGACCGAGCATCGACCGATTTGCATGCTCAATTCCTTAGGTGGGGTCTGGTCCCTCGGTTATTGTTGGGCTCGGTTCCGATGACCAAATGCTCATGCCTACTATGGATTACGGTCTCTTAACCCTTGATAACGACCAATATGTCATAAATATATCAATGTACATTAGGGATTTCAAAGAAATTTAGATTTACATTGAATATGAGAGAAAAAACCTGGAGACATACTTTAGTCACCTATAAAAGTAGTTATTCGTGAAATAGAAGAGGATCATTCTCCCAAATACATTAGGAACAGAGGAAAGATAAGGGTTGGAGAAAGTTGTAAAAAAGTTAACTTTGATCCGAACCTATCACTTGAAAATTTGGAAGTGGTTGATGTGGATGAAGTTCTTAATAATTCATACATAGTAGTACTATATAATAGTAAGTCCCCAAGTCATGTTGTTCACCTTGTTTTAGAATCTGAAGTTGTAGATGATAGCCAAAGTTTTCCTGAAGCTCATGAAAGTAACCCTTTTGTGGATGAAGGAGTAATGTGTGAACCTAATTCACAAAACACCCCAGGAGCGGATGAGGAGATGTGTGTAAATACTAATCGTGTCCTAATGATTGAAACTAATGAAGTGGACTTCTTTGATCCCTTATTTGATTTGGGTAAAATTACATTATGAGGGTAATTTAGAGGATGACTATCAAATGAACCTCGAAGTTGAATATGAGACATTTTTCGAGGAGAACGTAGTTGTATCGGCATCATAAGAAGGAAGTAGCAATGACAATAGTTCAATTAGTAACTTTGAAATGGATGAGTTGGACGTTGAAGATGTGGAGGTGAACATGGATTCTATTATTTTTGTACTTGATACAGTTGTAGAGGGATTTCCCATAGAACCCGAGTATATGATAGATGAAAATTTGGAATTGGTGGATGTTGAGGTGATAGACATAAACAAGTTTAGTTTTCTTGATGTAGATGAGGATAGAAGAAAACAATTGTTGTCTAATCTAACAAAGTCTGTGATTTGTTTATCAGGAGAAGGACATGAGGCAGGGTTTACAATTGGTGAAACAATTTCTAGTAAAAAGTATGTTAAATACATTATTACCGGTCACGAATTAGAGACCAGAAGAAACTTACAGATCATAAAAAATGATAACGTAAGGATTATGGATATGTGCAGGGGGTTGGTGCCAGGTGGTAATGTAAGTGGGCCATCAAACTTAAAAGGGAAGGATAAGGATAGTGTGGTAAATTTAGGCAATAACATGTGCCCTTGGATCCTATATGTTTTCATATTAAAAAAAGATAATGACTGGATGGTTAAAACCTTCGTAGATAAACATAAATGCCTTCCAACCAGATATGTAAGAAGTTGTACTAAAAGTTTTCCTTGCTGAGCAAATAATGCAACAAATTGAAGGAAATATGAAGATCCTCATTCTTGTTGTGAATGATGAACTACAAAAGAAGTTCAAGGTATGCATTTCCCATGTAAGAACCCGTGAAAAAGTTGTAAAAGGGTAAAACGGTCTTTTGACACATTATAAGACCATTATGTAAAATAATATGTATTTGTAAAATAATAAGATAAGAAATAAGAGTTTATGTGAAATTTGAAGTTTTACCGCGTGAATAGTGAAATATGACCAAAAAGGGCAAAATGATCATTTGACATGGAAATGACCAAAATGTCAAGAAAATGTCAAGTTAGAAGTTAATGGAACTTTGGTTGCAAAGTTATGGGTCTTAGGACCATTTTTGTAGAAAAGTTAGAAGATTAGGGTTTAAAGTGAAAATATTTTATAAAATTAAAAATATAAATAAGAGAGTTATCACTCTCATTTTCCAGAACATCATAGAAGCTTACAGAGAGAGCTAGAGAGAACGAGAGGGAAAGCACGGGAAAAGAAGAAGTCCAAGGATTTTTGCCAAGAAATCAAAGGAAACAACATTGGAATCAGTGATTCCAAGCCTTGAAGGGTAAGATTCTCTTGTTCTAAGCTCCAAATCTTGAACGGGAGTTGATTTTCAACTTCTGAATTTCCAGAATTCATAGTCTCAATGGAAGTATCTTGCTCAAAATCATCCATCTAACATATTCTAAACCTTGAATATGTTAAAAATCAAGAAATAATGATTTTGCTCAAGAACCCTAATTCACGGGTTTGTATGATCAAGACCAGTTTGTATGATTTTGTTGAGTCTAAATGATCACTTAGGATGTATTAAGACACTCCTAAGTGGTTAATTTCAGAAATCCGAATTTTTGGTGAAGATTGTAAAAAACGGGTTTTTGAAGAATTGGAGTTGAAATCAGTGATTCCAAGGCTTAAAACTTGATGTAAAGCAAGGGTTTTAGTCATGGAATGATATTAAATGATTAAGTTAAGTATTAAGCACTTAATAGGGCAAAATAGAGGTCTGCAGCTCGAAAATCGGACCCGAAACCCACCCAGAAACATTACACGGCCGTGTAATTTACAGGGTAAATATTACACGACCGTGTAACTTATATAAGGCCTGCAAAGTTACACGGCCGTGTAATTTTGCAAGGAAAAAGTTACACGACCGTGTAACATACTGAGGGTAATTTTGAGTTTTGATTTTTGGAATTTGGGGTTAGACTTGTCCGTTTGACCTCAAATTTGAAACACAAGTCTAATATGGCTTAAGATTTCATGCAAAAATGTCGGAACTGAAATACGACCCCTCGGGGGGTACTGTAGCAAAATACGCGTATTTCGGAGAAAATTATAAAATGTGTTTATTAATGGTTATCCATTTAGTATAACCGGAAGTTGAGTCGTATGAGACCTTAGAACTGTAGAGTCAGTTGTATTATGTAATTAATAAGTATATATATATATATATATATATATATATATATATATATATATATATATATATATATATATATATATATATATATATATATATATATATATATATATATATATATATATATATATATATATACGTGATACATGTGTAGGAGGTGCTTCAAATATCATGGGGCACGGAAAGGGGAAAGGAGTACGAGAAGTTTAGTGAGTTATAGCTACACCAAGGTGAGTTTTATGAGGATTTTTCTAGTACATAGCAAAATGACATTTTCAGAAAAGTATGAGATTTCCAAATGTTTTTAGATACTAAAGTTTGGAAACAGTTTTGAAAGTAGCTCCAAGAGCTAAGTGTTTAAAAGAGATTTTAAAGAAGTTTTAAAGAAGTTCAGTTTTTAAAAGAAGTATAGTTTGTAAAGTTTTGAAAGAAGCTCCATATGAGAGCTAAAGATTTTGAAGTTAGTTTTAAAGTGATTTTCAAGAGTATGAGTCAAAGAGTTAAAGTTTGAGTTTTGTTTTGAAATTGTGTCCATATTTGACCAATTTGAGATAAAATGAAGAAAGTAAAAAGATAAGAGCCAAAGCAAAGAAAGTAGTAAGAGTTAGTTGTCCGGACTAGGATCACCCACATAATCGGGAGATCAGAAGACACTACTAGGATGGTACCTCCCGTCGCGAAGTAGTTGTCTAGCTTAGTATACCTTTGTGCTTGAATCCGTTTCAAGTCACAAAGGGGAGACAGAATGAGCATAACCAAGCGGACGGATCTGTTCTGTCCCACGATGGGAGCTAGTTGAATGAATTAATTAAACTAATTCATGAGTTTCAGTTGGTCACGAGTAAATGAGAAAGAAATCAGTTTTAAAGAATAAAACAGTTTTAAAGTAAGAAGCAGTTTTGGGAAAGAAAGTATTATGAGTTTGAAAAGAGAAAAGCAAAGAGATTTAAGATTTGTTTTGAAAATGAGTTTTTAGCAGTTTATCAGTTTACTTGTTATTAATTCAAGTTTTGAGCAGAAATATTTTGGGTCTAAAACCCATATTACTCACGAGGCTTTATGTCTCACGTATACTATTTTTGAAATGCTATGTACTTAGGTGAAAGGAGCGGATATTTCAGTTGGGACCGGTTTATGTACTGTAAGTTTAAATTATGGTTATCTGTATTGAGTCTGTAATACCCTTTCAGAATAAAGTTTGTAAAAAAAATTTTAAGTAACTATTTCTCAGTCACGTTTTGTAATGTAAATTGTATTTGAATACGGTTTGAGAAAGGGGTGTTACAGTTTTGGTATCAGAGCCATAGTTTAAGCGAACTAGGTGTCAGTAGTTGAACCTAGACTTAAACTATGTAGGAGTTAAGTAGGGTACATACTTGAGTATGATGTTGAGAGTAAGTAGAATTGGGAGTAAATCTACAACAGCGGAACATGAGTCCTGGTGGTAAAATGGGAAGCAAATGTGTATAGGTGGTTATAATAATATGGGCCCGTACTATTCTAATCACAGGATATACATTTGAGTCCGGTGGAACCACACAGGAATTATGTGAAGCTGTAAGAGATAAGTGTAAGAGGTTTGAGGGGTATAAATTCAGTATACCTATGGAAGAAAATCCAGTATGACTGGAAAAACTAAAGTATAAAAGAAAAAGTGTTAAAGATGAAATAACAAATACGAAGTATGTAGTGGGGAAAACCCCATACCTTGTATGAATCAGTGTAAAGTATATGTAATAAAACATAAGAAAGTATGAGTATAGAGCACTGAAAATAAGATGACAAGAATAAAAAGGTAATGACGAAGGAAAGTTCAAATTCGTGGTTGTGATAACCACTGAATAATATGAGAAATAACGTAAAGTATGAAAGGAATCAGTAAAATAGACATGGTCAGAAAGTATAAATATATTGAAAATGTTAATAGAAGTAATGGAATAGAAGTACTGGAGTATATAGTACTATTATAAAAGAAAGAGTATAACTAAAAATTACTGTTGTTTAACGGAAACGAATTATGAATATGAAATAAAAAATAAGAGTAGTGTCACTACAATGACTAAAGAAATATTGGAAAAAGAAAGTGGATACAGATATATGAATGAAATTCATATAAGGAAGAAGAATGAAAACATTTAAGTAGAAAGAGTAAAAAGGAAATGAGTTGGGTTTGCAATTGTAGACAAACCCAAAAGATGTATAAAAGAGTATAAAATAAATATTGAGAAGTAGTAAGATGTGTTGTTCATGAACAACCAAGAGATTAAAGTATATATATATATATATATATATATATATATATATATATATATATATATATATATATATATATATATATATATATATATATATATATATATATATATATATATATATATATATATATATATATATATATATATATATATATATATATATATATATATAAATTGTGAGTAAATAAGATAGTATAAAATGAAAGCAAAATACTTAACCAAGTATTAAAAGAGGAATAAAATACAGAAAAGAGAGCGTAAAGAAATGGGAAGTTGTGACTTCCAAACTCGAAAGAAGTATGAAAATAAATGACATCCAATGATTGGAATAAATAAATAAGTCGTAAGTATAGTGCTATAATGAGTAATATAACAAAGTAAGTTGCCAAAAAAAATCGTTAAAGACTATGAGCAAGATGCATTGTTATAATGCAAGAGAATGAGTTGAGAAATGAAGATCGAATGCCTAATCAAGTGTTAGGCGAATAGTTAAAGATACGACAGACAGTAATGATAATGAAAAGAATATAAAGACAGTCATCAAAGAAATGGTCATTTGAAATCAGATTTAGTGACCATATAAATAAGAAATAAGAAGAACTGAGAATGATAAAAGGATAACCGAAAGAATGCGAGAAAAAATGACTGAGAGTCATAAAGGATATGAGATAAAGAGTAAAAGTGAATATCTAGATAAGTCTTAGACAAAGAGTCAAATACTAAAATAAAGAGACAAGAAGTTACTACCTCTAAGCGGAAGTAACGGGTAAAAATAGCCAAAGATTAGAGAAAAGTGTTGGATTAGGTGTCTAAGCCATGACTTGTAATTGAACTTTTATCTTATGGTTAAAAGCAAAGTCCATTTGGGTTGCCCTCATGGGTGGAGGAAAGATAGTTCAGTAGAGAGAATAGTTGATTTATTAATTGTATAATAAATCAATAGAAAATATATATATAGTTTATTAATATATTTAAGTGCTAATATATTAATTAGAAACTATATTAATTAATTGAGATTTAATCTAGAATTAATTGGATTTAATTTGGAGATTAAATTAATTAATTAAAAAGGTGCAGGGACTGGTATGGCATTTATTCAATAGTTGAATAACTGGCCAGGAAAAACCAGGGACCAAAAGTGGCGCAAACTTGGAGGCTCCTCCAAGGGATTGGCGAAACCCTAATTAGGGTTTGGTAAGCCTGGTCCAAATGGTCAAAAGCCTTGTCCAGTTGGAGGCTCCTTAGGGTTTCAGGTGTAACCCTTGGAGGCTATAAAAGGAACCCCCTGGCACCTCATATTCACGCCATCTTCTCTCTGGATTTATTCTGCTGGACTGATTCTTCCATCACCTGGGTGTGACTTTCATCTGAGGCAGGATAATTTTGCTGCTGCTTAAAAGGATCATAAGATCTAAGGTTGGTTTTTTCTTGATTCTTCTTTAGAATTGAATTGTATCCTTTAGGTTCTTAGTTCTAATCTTCATAGAAGAAAACATAGATCAATATTAGGGTTGCATGTGAACCTTAGGTTATTTTGTGTTCATTGATTGCATAGAAACCCTTCAGTGGTATCAGAGCTAGCTTGTTTTCTTGTGTTTGATTATGAACTGCTTGAATTGTTTTGTGCCTAAGGGTTATTGGCGAAAATTAACCCTTGGGAGGAGGCCAAAATCGATCCCAAGGCTAGGGTTTCCTAACCCTAGCCGCCACCCTCCCTTGGTCCCCCTTGAATGCTTGATTTGCTTGCCATATTTGTGTGTTGTTATTTTTGGTAACTGAATAAACTAAAATAACTTGAACCCTTATTATTGGCATGTGTATTTCGAAATTCATGGGGCAATTATAGATTAATTAATTTGATTAATTTAGTAATCTATAATCTAGATTTAATTAATTTAATTAATTGATTAATTAAAGGCAAATTAAATCTGCTTTAAGAATTAATTAAAATTTTCAAGAAAATTAGAATAATTTGAGAAAATTAGAATTTAATTAATTCTAAGATATTTTAATGAGATTAAAATATATCTTATATATATTTAAAATTAAAAGTTAATTTAATATGTATAAGAAAATTGGTTAGTCTACCGCTAGTAAGCCTCATTCACAAAACTGTCCTATAAAGAGGGTATAAGGCGACTGACTATAAAATGTTAGTCTAATGGGTATCTACTCTTACCCACCGCTCTCCTGGTCAGTCGAGTGTCGTTAGCTGAACGGGTATGATAGAACCGCTAAGCCTCTTAAAAGTATAATGCTATAATTGAAAGTACTAGAACCCTAAAACGAATCCCAATCTAGTTACTTTAGGAAAATGTGAATTTGATGCTACCCCATGAAATTGCACATTGCACTTTATGAAACGTTGGTGGAGCGTGTGTGGTTTACCGGCACACCAATAGGGGTTCATAAAGAGTGGCAATGGGTGTCTCGGGTGTTATCATTGTTGATGGAGCGTGTGTGGTTTACCGGCACATCAATTTGAGATGATAATGGATCCCGAGAGCACCAAGCTAATTTGCATGGTTATTCACACCCGGTTTGTGATCCTCGGCATCCCAGTCACAAACGGTGGGGCATATCCGAGATTAAACATGCTATTGAACAGTTCAATAAATCTCATAAGAAACTAGGAATTCCATTTATAATAAGATTATTTTTCCGCGGTGGAATCGGCTGAATCGTCATTCGCCTACCTTTATAAAATTGCTTATAGATTACGGCATCCCTCTTCTATGTTGCAAATTGTTATAGTTGGATCCTAGCCTTATTTTATATTGGGTTATTATAAGGACCGACAAGTATCTAATTAAACTTACCTTCTTTTATAGATGTCTTCTGCTGATCAATCCGCTCCCCAATCAAACTCCAGTGTTCCCTCAATCCTCTCACTATGTTCCAGGGTTCAATTGAACGGGACAAACTATAATGACTGGATTAGAAACATCAAGATGGCTCTGAGGTATGAGAACAAAGAGTATGTTCTCGAGACCGAGCTTGTCGATGTCGACCCCGAAACTGCTACTCCCGAGGAAATTGCCTCGTACCAAAAACATACTGATGATGCGACCAAAGTGGCCTGCATCATGATCGCCACAATGAACCCCGAATTGCAGAGAATATACGAAGACTACTGGCCCTATGAGATGCACAAGGAGCTGGCGGAAAAGTTCCGCAAGCAAGAGCGCATCGAAAGGTGCGAAGTAGTCAAGGACTTCACGAACAGCAAACCCAAAGATGGAGAGTCCATCTGCACTCATGTGCAAAGAATGCAAGGTTACGTGGAGCGGCTTAGAAAGCTTGCGATGCCTGTACCGGAACAGTTGGCCGTTGACATAGTGCTTAACTCGTTGCCGAGTTCTTATGACCAGTTCAGGCTGGCTTATCATTTGAACAACAATCAGGCTAATATGGCTGAGTTGCATCGCATGCTTCGAGTAGCTGAGGACGGGATGAAGGGTAAAAGTGTACCCTCGGTTAATCAGCCCGTTCTAGCCATTGGAAGTGGCAAAGGAAAGAAAAGGAAGGGCCCTCCTAAGCAAAATTGGAGGGAAAAGGTTCAGGTCGGGTCATCCAGTAATGGCTCGAGAACCAAGACTTCCCAAATTCCTTGTGTGGCCAACCCCGATGAAGCCAACTGTTTTTACTGCAAAGAGAAGGGCCATTGGAAGAGAAGCTGCCCCAAATACTTGCAGGATGTCAAGGATGGGAAAGTAAAGCCATCGACAGCAGGTATATACACTATCTCTAAAAACTCACCATCTTCTAATTCTTGGGTCCTTGATACAGGATGTGGTTTTCACATTTGTTCTGATATGCAGGGCCTAAAGGAAAGCAGGGAGGTGGAGCACGGTAGACTGAACTTGATCATGGGCAATAGGAGATCGTCCCCTGTTACCAAGATTGGAGTTTATAGTTTAGTGCTTAGTAGTGAAGTTTGTTTAGATTTATTAGATTGTTGCTATTCGCCAGAAATGGCAAGAAATATTATTTCATTTCACGCATTATTCAGACAAGGATTTCATTTTTCTTTTGATAATAATATTGGATCTATTTCTGTTTTCAAAAATGGTATTTTGAATTTTACTGCTTATCCTTGTAATGGTGTGTATGAAACTGTGAAATGTGTTGACAATCTAGGACAAAGTGTAAATTATATTGATTCTACTAGTGACGTGGAAAAGGCATGTCTGTGGCATAGTCGGCTCGGGCACATCAGCAAGAAACGCATCGCCCAACTCCAAAAGGATGGAGTGTTGGAATCATTCGACCTCAAGTCGGATGATGTATGCGAATCTTGTCTGTTGGGCAAGATGACTAAATCACCTTTCAAAGGGTCTTTTGAAAGAGGTGAGGGTCTATTGGACATTATTCACACGGATGTGTGTGGTCCATTCAGATCAACCACAAAGGATGGCACGCGGTTCTACGTGACTTTTACCGACGATTTTAGTAGATACGGTTACATCTACTTGATCAAGCACAAGTCGGACACCTTTGAAAAGTTCAAAGAGTTTAAGAACGAAGTAGAGAATCAATTAGGCAGGAAGATAAAGATGCTCAGATCCGACAGAGGCGGAGAGTATCTAAGTATCGAGTTCCTAGACTATCTAAAGGAATGCGGAATAGTTTCGCAGTTGACACCTCCCAGGACACCACAGTTGAACGGTGTTGCAGAGAGGCGCAACCGAACCCTGTTGGACATGGTTCGTTCCATGATGAGTCGAGCTTCACTTCCCATTCACTTCTGGGGGTATGCCTTAGAGACTGCCGCCCATATCCTCAATCTTGTCCCAACTAAGAAGGTTGCGAAAACACCTCATGAGATGTGGACGGGGAAAGCTCCCTCGTTGGCACACATCAAGGTCTGGGGTTGTGAGGCTTTCGTTAGACGAGAGACTCAAGACAAACTCGCAGACAGAAGCGAAAGGTGTTTCTTCATTGGTTATCCCAAACAGTCCTTTGGATATCTATTCTACAGACCGAGCGAGGACGTGGTCTTTGTAGCTAGACGAGCAGTCTTTCGAGAGAGAGAGCTCGTATTCAAAGAGGACAGTGGGAGTACCATTGATCTGGAAGAAATTCAAGAGTCATCAGATGACGCAACCTTAGGAGAAACTAGCAACCAACATGAGGATGAAGTTCCTGTTGGACCGACAGATGTATCCTTACCTCTTAGGCGTTCTAGTAGGGTTAGCATGCCACCCGAGTTTTATGGGTTCCATATAACTTCGGATGGGGACACTTTTGTCAGTGATAGGACACTGATAAATTTGGATGAACCAGCTAACTACCAGGAAGCAGTGGCAGGCCCTGAGTCTGCCAAGTGGAAAGAGGCCATGGATAGCGAGATCAAGTCCATGTATGACAATCAAGTTTGGAACTTGGTTGACAATGTACCGGGTCGAAAGACAGTCGGGTGCAAATGGATCTTCAAGAAGAAGACAGACATGGACGGAAAGGTACACACTTTCAAGGCAAGACTGGTTGCGAAGGGCTTTACTCAAACCCCAGGGGTTGACTATGACGAGACCTTCTCACCAGTAGCTAAGATA
The DNA here is from genome assembly GCA_023525715.1 of Cichorium intybus. Classification (NCBI taxonomy): domain Eukaryota; kingdom Viridiplantae; phylum Streptophyta; class Magnoliopsida; order Asterales; family Asteraceae; genus Cichorium; species Cichorium intybus. Next base: position 23,493,589 of record CM042012.1, read on the forward strand.
AAGTCTATTAGGATTATGCTGGCCATAGCTGCATTTCATGACTATGAAATTTGGCAGATGGACGTCAAAACCGCTTTCCTTAATGGGAAGCTGACTGAGGATGTTTACATGAATCAGCCAGAGGGTTTCGTCGATGCAAAGTATCCTAATAAGGTGTGTAAGCTTGAGAGATCAATCTACGGATTGAAGCAAGCTTCTCGCAGCTGGAATCTTTGTTTCCATGAGAAAGTCAAAGAGTTTGGCTTCTTTAGGAGCGAGGATGAGTCCTGCGTATATGTCAAGGCTAGTGGGAGTATAGTCACTTTTCTGGTGCTGTATGTCGATGACATACTGCTCATGGGAAACGATATTCCAACCTTGCAAGATGTTAAGGCTTGGCTTGGGAAATGTTTCGCCATGAAGGACCTAGGAGAGGCTGCCTATATTCTTGGGATTAGAATATTGAGAGATAGGAAGAAGAGACTGATTGGACTCAGTCAGGGTACATACTTGGATAAGGTACTAAAGAGGTTTAGTATGGAAAATTCCAAGAAGGGAGAGCTGCCTATCCAAAGTAATGCGAAGCTGAGTAAGACTCAAAGTCCGAGTACAGACGAGGAAATAGCTGAGATGAGTCGAGTACCATACGCTTCGGCTGTGGGATCGATCATGTACGCTATGACGTGTACTCGCCCTGACGTGGCTTTTGCCTTAAGCATGGTCAGTCGGTACCAGGGTAACCCTGGAAGGGCGCATTGGATAGCTGTGAAAAATATACTCAAGTATCTGCGAAGGACAAAGAACATGGTGTTAGTCCTCGGTGGCAGTGATACCTTGAGAGTTGAAGGATATACAGATGCCAGCTTTCAGACAGATAGAGACAGTGGTCGGTCTCAGTCGGGCTGGGTATTCCTTTTGAACGGTGGAGCAGTTACTTGGAAAAGTTCCAAGCAAGAAACAGTGGCTGATTCCACGTGCGAATCAGAGTACATAGCAGCAAGTGAAGCGTCAAAGGAAGCGGCTTGGCTGAAGAACTTTATCGGTGACCTTGGAGTAGTCCCGAGTATTCAGGAGCCCTTGGAACTGTTCTGCGATAATGAAGGTGCGGTCGCCTTGACAAAGGAACCGCGAGATCATGGAAAGTCCAGACATATCGACAGAAAGTACCACTACATCAGGCATAGGGTAGAAGAAGGTCACCTCCTTGTAAAGAGGGTATCATCGGAAGATAATCCTGCAGATCCCTTGACAAAGGCTCTGAGTAGGATTAAGCATAATCAGCATGCTAGGAGCATTGGATTAAGAGATGATATAAGTTTTAGTAATTAGATAGGTTCGAAACTTGTAACAATGTATTGTATTTGACTCTTGTGATTTAATAATAGAGATTTATTATGGTTCACTACTCTTGTCAGTGCTTTGTCATTGTGTTTCATTTTGCATGTTTTACTTCCTGAATAATTGGATTATTCAAATATCCACAGTCGATTACACTTTAAGGGAGTAAGTGTGAAGTAAGACTGTCATGAATTGGTAATAGATTGTCTAAGGAGTTAGACATTGCAATTGGATTGCTGAACCATTCGTGAGTACTTGGAAATGGAGATTTGAGTATTGGATAAACCCGCGCTCAATGGATTGCTTCATGGATTACATCACGAGCAATGTTGAGACGATAATATCTTTTGATCTTTAAGCTAAGACATATGAGTTATGATTTATTAGACGGTTGTTCATTGATAATATGAAAACGCATCGGTAACTCGGTGTTATAAAACGTATTGTTGTGAGTGATTTGTCTGGTAAAAGACATAAGTATATGAGTCGAAGTTTATTCGTCCCTTGACCCTAACGGGAAACAGATATCTGTAGGCCTCTCGATGATTTTGAAGTTGACTAAAATGGTTGGCCAACCGGGACTAAATTGGTAGTCTAAGAGTCATATGCAAATCGGAAATCGAGGAACAGTGAATCGGACCAGATTGATTTTATCCATGTCTTGAGTCTGAAAATATCTTGTTGGACGGAGGATCATCTGATCACTTATCTTTGGACAGAACTGACTGGGTCAGAGTTCAGACAATTAAAGTCATAGACTTATCCAAGTGGGAGACTGTTGGATTAGGTGTCTAAGCCATGACTTGTAATTGAACTTTTATCTTATGGTTAAAAGCAAAGTCCATTTGGGTTGCCCTCATGGGTGGAGGAAAGATAGTTCAGTAGAGAGAATAGTTGATTTATTAATTGTATAATAAATCAATAGAAAATATATATATAGTTTATTAATATATTTAAGTGCTAATATATTAATTAGAAACTATATTAATTAATTGAGATTTAATCTAGAATTAATTGGATTTAATTTGGAGATTAAATTAATTAATTAAAAAGGTGCAGGGACTGGTATGGCATTTATTCAATAGTTGAATAACTGGCCAGGAAAAACCAGGGACCAAAAGTGGCGCAAACTTGGAGGCTCCTCCAAGGGATTGGCGAAACCCTAATTAGGGTTTGGTAAGCCTGGTCCAAATGGTCAAAAGCCTTGTCCAGTTGGAGGCTCCTTAGGGTTTCAGGTGTAACCCTTGGAGGCTATAAAAGGAACCCCCTGGCACCTCATATTCACGCCATCTTCTCTCTGGATTTATTCTGCTGGACTGATTCTTCCATCACCTGGGTGTGACTTTCATCTGAGGCAGGATAATTTTGCTGCTGCTTAAAAGGATCATAAGATCTAAGGTTGGTTTTTTCTTGATTCTTCTTTAGAATTGAATTGTATCCTTTAGGTTCTTAGTTCTAATCTTCATAGAAGAAAACATAGATCAATATTAGGGTTGCATGTGAACCTTAGGTTATTTTGTGTTCATTGATTGCATAGAAACCCTTCAAAAAGTTCGGTACATGACTAGTAGTTATGGAACATCGGAAAGAGTATAGTGTATATCGCTTAAAAATATATATAAATAAAGAGAGTAAAGAAAAGAAGTTTAAAGGAAAGAACAATGTAATGTGTTGGGCGTATAGCCTTATGGCACATAGAGAGAAATGGTAAAAAGAATAATAAAAGAAATTTTGGGTATCAAACCTAGAAAGTTTATAAGAAAAATATGTGAGATAAAGAGACTAAATGTTTATGAAATATGATTATAATGCAGTCAGAATAAAAAAGGAAGTAAAAGTTAGTTTTGGGCATTAGCCATAGCAAGTAAAGCAAGAGATAGAATGCTAAACTAAGCATTAATGTGAGAAATAAGAACTACAAGAAAATATTAAAACATAAGTAATAAGATGAGAATGGTACATGGGGTACCTAAGAAGATAAGAAGTACTCATAAGAGTACAATAAGAAAGCTGAGAAATGAAATGGACAAGATTATATTAGAAAGTATAATGAGTAAAAGAGACTGAAATCTCCTAAATTATAAAGAAAAATGAAAGAGGTATATAGATCGTTAATATGTCGAAAGATGAAAATAATATAAGTAAAGAGTGATATAAGACATGTAATTATAAAAGTAATATATGCAGGTAACAAGATGATAAAGGTAATAACCTTATGAGAATGTATGAAAACTAGTAGTAAAGACAAAGAAAAATTTAGTAGAAATTGTAGCAACACCTTGGATATAAAAGGTTTTGCTTAAAAAAAATAGAAAATTTCTTGAGAATTAAAGATGAAAGATAAGACAAAAGAAGCAAGAACAACGATTGACTTTTGAAGAGTCAATTCTTTTAGTATATATAGATATAAGAAGTTGTAAAACTTCTAAAGGAATTATATAAAGATAATATGAGATTTAAGTCTAATGATAAGAAAGAAGTAATTAGAAATGTAGATTGACTGTTGGAAAGTCAATTTTCTATAATAAAGTATGAAGTGATAGAGCTTCTAAAATAAGAAAGAGAAAGTAAATTTAAAGTATGAAATTTACTCAAGTAAGAAGAATAAGTAAAAGTTTTTATTACATTAAAAGAGAAGTCGAGTAATGCGTCTATCCTTATATTACAAATGGGACAAAAGATTTTGAAGTATACAGCAATGCCTCACATAGAAGGCTTAGCTGTGTGTAGGTACAGAGGAGTAAGAGTATAGCATATGTTCCCAGATAGTTGAAAGCCCTAGAAACAAAGTATATTACTTATGATATAGAGCTAGTAGCAATAGTATTTGCCTTGAAAATTTGGAGGCATTACCTGTATGGAACAAAGCGCAAACTATTCACTGATCGCAAGAGTTTACAGTATGTGTTCACTCAAATAGAGCTGAACATAAGACAGAAAAGATAGTTAGAGTGATCAGTGATTATGTTTGCGAGATTGTATACCATTCAGGCAAGCAAGTGTAGCAGCAGATGCATTGAGTAGAAAAGTTTCAGAGAAAAGAATCAATGCAAGATTGATACGCATATAACTAGTGTCTAGTATTATAGAACATATTAAAACAGTCTAACAAAAAGTTAGAAAAAGCATAGACTTGAGAGATGAGAAATGAGGAAGATATGTAGTTTGAGATAAGTAGACAAGAGCTAAAGACTTCTAGAACCCGTAATTGGGTACCGGAAGTAGGAGGTTTGAGGAAGCTGATTCTAGGAGAGTCATATAAGTCAAAGTATTCCATACATCCAGGGAGTACCAAGACTTATCAAGATCTTAAAAGACAGTACTGGTGGCCTGGAATGAAGAAGAGGATAGCTAAGTACATCTCCAAGTGTGTCATTTGTGCACAAGTCAAGGCGGAACATCAGGTTCCGCATGGAGATGCTCAGTCATTACACATTACAGCCGGAAAGTGGGAAGACGTAACCGTGGACTTTATTGTCGGGTTACCGAGAACAAGAAGAGGTTATGATAGTATTAGTATATGGGTCATAGTGGACCGGTTGACCAAGAGTGCACTATTTCTAGCCATAAAATAAACTACTCCATTGGAGCAGTTAGACCAATTATACATAGACGAAGTGTTAAGAAGATATGGTGCACCGTTGTCCATCGTGTCAGACAGAGACCCCAGATTTACATCTAACTTTTGGAGAGCTTTACAAGTGAAATTGGGGACGAGAATTCAGCTAAGTACATCGTATCATCCACAAACGGATGATCAGAGTGAACGAACGAATACAGACAGTAGAAGACATGCTACGATCATGCATGATGGATTTTGGAGGCAGTTGGGATGAATACCTACCCTTAGTTGAGTTTGCATATAACAATAGCTATCATTCTAGCATTAAAATGCCACCCTTTGAGGCATTGTATGGTAGAAAGTGTAGAACTCCTTTATGTTGGATTGGAGGCGGGTGAGACTAAGCTTACAGGGCCAGAGATTGTCAGAGTGACTAATGAGAAGATTGGAGTAATTCAAGCCAACATGAAAGCAGCACAAGATCGGCAAAAGAGTTACTCGAATCTAAAGAAGAGACCGTATGACTTGCAAGAAGGAGATTTGGTGATGATAAAAGTGTCGCCATGGAAAGGAGTGGTCAGATTTGGGAAGAGAGGAAAGCTAAGTCCAAGATACATTGGACCTTTTAGAATTCTGAAGAGAGTTGGGTTACAGGCGTTCAAGATAGAGTTACCACCCGAACTCAGTGGAATACATGATACCTTTCATGTATGCTACTTGAAAAAGTACTTTGGTAAAGAAGAGTTAGTAATACCGTATACCGACTTGAGGGTGGAAACTCCTAGCAAACTGATTGAAGAACCGGAAGCGATTCTAGAAATGCAGACTAAAAAGCTAAGGAACAAGGAGATTGACCTTGTATTAGTTAAGTGGAAGCATCCCTTAGGGTCAAACTTGACTTGGGAGACGTTAGAAGAAATGAAGAGAAGATATCCGAATTTCACAGATTACGAAAAGATTCCGAGGACGGAATCCGCTTAAGGAGGGGTGACTGTAAGAACCCGTGAAAAAGTTGTAAAAGGGTAAAACGGTCTTTTGACACATTATAAGACCATTATGTAAAATAATATGTATTTGTAAAATAATAAGATAAGAAATAAGAGTTTATGTGAAATTTGAAGTTTTACCGCGTGAATAGTGAAATTTGACCAAAAAGGGCAAAATGGTCATTTGACATGGAAAGGACCAAAATGTCAAGAAAATGTCAAGTTAGAAGTTAATGGAACTTTGGTTGCAAAGTTATGGGTCTTAGGACCATTTTTGTAAAAAATTAGAAGATTAGGGTTTAAAGTGAAAATATTTTATAAAATTAAAAATATAAATAAGAGAGTTATCACTCTCATTTTCCAGAACATCATAGAAGCTTACAGAGAGAGCTAGAGAGAACGAGAGGGAGAGCACGGGAAAAGAAGAAGTCCAAGGATTTTTGCCAAGAAATCAAAGGAAACAACATTGGAATCAGTGATTCCAAGCCTTGAAGGGTAAGATTCTCTTGTTCTAAGCTCCAAATCTTGAACGGGAGTTGATTTTCAACTTCTGAATTTCCAGAATTCATAGTCTCAATGGAAGTATCTTGCTCAAAATCATCCATCTAACATGTTCTAAACCTTGAATATGTTAAAAATCAAGAAATAATGATTTTGCTCAAGAACCCTAATTCACGGGTTTGTATGATCAAGACCAGTTTGTATGATTTTGTTGAGTCTAAATGATCACTTAGGATGTATTAAGACACTCCTAAGTGGTTAATTTCAGAAATCCGAATTTTTGGTGTAAATTGTAAAAAATGGGTTTTTGAAGAATTAGAGTTGAAATCAGTGATTCCAAGGCTTAAAACTTGATGTAAAGCAAGGGTTTTAGTCATAGAATGATAGTAAATGATTAAGTTAAGTATTAAGCACTTAATAGGGCAAAATAGAGGTCTGCAGCTCGAAAATCGGACCCGAAACCCACCCAGAAACATTACACAGCCGTGTAATTTACAGGGTAAATATTACACGACCGTGTAACATATATAAGGCCTGCAAAGTTACACGACCATGTAACATACTGAGGGTAATTTTGAGTTTTGATTTTTGGAATTTGGGGTTAGACTTGTCCGTTTGATCTCAAATTTGAAACACAAGTCTAATATGGCTTAAGATTTCATGCAAAAATGTCGGAACTGAAATACGACCCCTCGGGGGTACTGTAGCAAAATACGCGTATTTCGGAGAAAATTATAAAATGAGTTTATTAATGGTTATCCATTTAGTATAACCTGAAGTTGAGTCGTATGAGACCTTAGAACTGTAGAGTCAGTTGTATTATGTAATTAATAAGTATATATATATATATATATATATATATATATATATATATATATATATATATATATATATATATATATATATATATATATATATATATATATATATATATATATATATATATATATATATATATATATATATATATACGTGATACATGTGTAGGAGGTGCTTCAAATATCATGAGGCACGGAAAGGGGAAAGGAGTACGAGAAGTTTAGTGAGTTATAGCTACACCAAGGTGAGTTTTATGAGGATTTTTCTAGTACATAGCAAAATGACATTTTCAGAAAAGTATGAGATTTCCAAATGTTTGTAGATACTAAAGTTTGGAAACAGTTTTGAAAGTAGCTCCAAGAGCTAAGTGTTTAAAAGAGATTTTAAAGAAGTTTTAAAGAAGTTCAGTTTTTAAAAGAAGTATAGTTTGTAAAGTTTTGAAAGAAGCTCCATATGAGAGCTAAAGATTTTGAAGTTAGTTTTAAAGTGATTTTCAAGAGTATGAGTCAAAGAGTTAAAGTTTGAGTTTTGTTTTGAAATTGTGTCCATATTTGACCAATTTGAGATAAAATGAAGAAAGTAAAAAGATAAGAGCCAAAGCAAAAAAAGTAGTAAGAGTTAGTTGTCCGGACTAGGATCACCCACATAATCGGGAGATCAGAAGACACTACTGGGATGGTACCTCCCGTCGCGAAGTAGTTGTCGAGCTTAGTATACCTTTGTGCTTGAATCCGTTTCAAGTCACAAAGGGGAGACAAAATGAGCATAACCAAGCAGACGGATCTGTTCTGTCCCGCGATGGGAGCTAGTTGAATGAATTAATTAAACTAATTCATGAGTTTCAGTTGGTCACGAGTAAATGAGAAAGAAAGCAGTTTTAAAGAATAAAACAGTTTTAAAGTAAGAAGCAGTTTTGGGAAAGAAAATATTATGAGTTTGAAAAGAGAAAAGCAAAGAGATTTAAGATTTGTTTTAAAATAAGTTTTTAGCAGTTTATCAGTTTACTTGTTATTAATTCAAGTTTTGAGCAGAAATATTTTGGGTCTAAAACCCATATTACTCACGAGGCTTTATGTCTCACGTATACTATTTTTGAGATGCTATGTACTTAGGTGAAAGGAGCGGAGATTTCAGTTGGGACCGGTTTATGTACTGTAAGTTTAAATTATGGTTATCTGTATTGAGTCTGTAATACCCTTTCAGAATAAAGTTTGTAAAAAAAATTTTAAGTAACTATTTCTCAGTCACGTTTTGTAATGTAAACTGTATTTGAATACGGTTTGAGAAAGGGGTGTTACATCCCATATGAAGGTTTTCAGAGCTAATGTATTAGCACAACAAAGACTTCATGGAGACTATGAAAAGCTGTATACTTTCTTGAGGGATTATGTTTATGGAGCTTCAGAGAACAAATACAGGCACTAGTGTGAAGATAGAGGGTGAAAGTGAGCCTAATTACAACGCAGAGACAAAGAAATTCAAAAGAATTAACATTTTTTGGGGGGCACTTAAATAGGTTTTCTTAGTAGGTAGACGATATTTATTGGGTTTGGATTTTGAAGGGGCTATATATTGGAAAACTATTGACAGCTGTTAGGCTTGATGGAAATAATGGAATCTACCCAGTCGTTTATGCCATTGTCGAAGCAAAAATATACAACTCTTAGAATTGGTTCTTAGAGTGTATAGGGTAAGATTTGGACTTTGCTACTAACTCCAACTTCACCTTCATTACTGATACACAAAAAGTAAGTTGTTCCCCACATTAACTTTACTACTTAGTTATTTGTGTACCTACTTATGTGTTAATTGGTGTTATGTGAATTCAGGGATTAATTCCAACCCTTGCTAAAGTTTATCCCAATGTTAAGCATAGATTCTGTGCAAGACATGTGCATGAAAATATGAAATTTAGATGGAAAAGAAAGCAATTGAAAGATGCATTTTGGAGATGCGTTACTGCAACAACACTACCATATATGTTTTATACTATCCAAATTAGGTTACTGTATCCATATAATGATGTTATTATTAACTCAACGTCATTTAAGAGGTAAAGCAAAATCAGATATCTTGTTGAACAATTTGTGTGAGGTTTTCAATTCTAAAATAATAGATGGTAGCGGTAGGTCAATAATTCAGAATTAGAATACATTAGGGGATATCTAATGAAAAAAAATCTTCACAGTTCAAACATTGATTCAACATATTAAGGGTATTCTTACACCAATAACACAAAAATTTATGGAAAAAATCAAAGTTGATGCTCATGCCTCCATTAGTATCTACAATGGAAATGGAAAATACCAAGTGATTTGTGAATGTCAGGAACAATTTGTGGTGAATATGAATGGCAAGACCCACACTTGTAGGAAATAGGACCTCATATCAATTCTATGCAAGCATGTAGTCTGTGCTTTATGGGCCATGTCTAAGCATTTTGAAAGGGTTGGGCAACCAGAGGATTTGATTGGCATATGATAAAAAAGGAACATGGAAGAATATGTATCGTTTCACAGTTGGTCCAATTAATGATAGGAACATATGGCCGACATCAAACTGTCCAACAACTTTATGTGCTCTTAAGCATCACACACATGCATCAAAAAGTAATCACATTTACTATATTCATTTAAAACAAAAATCTGTTTCTAACAAGATTGTTTCAATATATCCAAGGTTATGAGGCCTAAAAAGAAAAGAATAGGGGGAGTAGATGAGGAAGTGCCACCAAGCCAAGGTAATAAGCTTAGAAGAAATTATATAAGTGTTACATGAAACAAGTACAAAAACATTGGTCACAATTCCAGGAATTGTAAAGGGCAAGGAGGGCCGAATAATGGAGTTAGAGGATCGGGACCAGAGGATGGTAGTAGATCTCGTGTGTGATTTTGGTCAATAGGGTGGGGGTTGTTGTTAGTGAGGATGGTTTGTTTATTATTAAATGGTCTTACTTCTTATAATGGTAGAATGGTCTAAGAAGATGTTATATTGACTATTTATTGGTATCTCAAAATTAGTAATCAACTAGCTACATTTTGTGTTATTTGGTTGTTTGGCCAGACACTATGTTTAGTAATTGTCCACCTTCATTAACTACTTATTGTCAATACAACTGCAACTTTGTTTATTCTTAAACTATTTCAAGTTTCAGGGACAACTTTTTCAATGCTAATAAGTATGATGATGCAATTTTGTTTAATCAAAGTTTGATAAACATCAACCTTGACGGTTTTTTATGCTACATTTTCAATACCTTGATGCGTGAACAATTTTGTTTTATCTTATATGTGTTGTTTTATATAATCCAAACGTAAGTTAAGTGAATTTCACACAGTCCATTGATACTTGCAACACAACATGGACCAAATTTTTTGGACAAGATATAACAAAAACCTTATGTGGTGAACATTACTTCTTGACCTGTGTTTGTGTATCATTCATGTAAATCAGAGTATGTTAATATAAATGATTCACTATTGTAACAATCCAACCATCAAAGCCACAATAGTGTACTTGTAAAGTAGAGTATATTACAACAAAAGGTTGACTTTCATTTATACTAAAAAATAGATACATTGCTACTGTCCAATGTTAGAATCAAAAAGAAAAACATACTAGGACCATTTACAACCATCAGTTCATCAACTTGAACACCTACTACCCAAAAATACACATATTACCTATCCCAAAAACCCTTTTACGAAAACCCTTATCAAAAAACCATTCCCTTCATCATCTTAGTACCTGATGATCAACATCACCAAAAAACCCAACTAGCAAAGAACATAATCTTGTAGTTCCTAGCAATAATCAGATTTTCTTCAAGCTCATTCCTGGTTCGTGGCAAATCTGGGGTTAGCAGAGTCGACCTCCAGCACATAGGTGGGTTGAACCACCCAATGAACCCATCGATGCTTCTAGCTCTTGCACAACACTAGTAACGTCGTCCCAGGTTAAGATTGGTCCAAGAGGTTGTTATGAATGCACTGCTTCCACAGGAGCATGTCACCATTGCTAGGATTTGGTGGAGGGGAGGAGACAACGCCAATTATTTTTTAGGGTGACTGAAGGATCTTGATTGCAGATGTGTTTGACGAATATATCAATGGTGAAATCCCTGTTAATTATAATGGGAAAGTGAAAAGACGCAAAATGCCCCTCATGTGAGGGGCATGTGAGATTCATAGACGGTAGACAATTCACAGTAACATACTAGACCAAAAAGTGTAATCAAAACTTTCCATAGGGACTACTGGTTGAAAAAAAAACCAAAACTTGCACTAAAAGTAAAACATGCCAACCATAAGGACCAAAAGTGTAATAATAATAATAATAATTAAAGAAAATATTAAATATCAAAGGACTATACATTCATTCAAAATTCAAAAACGTTTGAGTAAACTAATTTCGTTTTACTTTATATAGGATTATGAAATTCCAATTATACAATTAGTGTACAAAATCCATGTGAAATCAGCCTCGAAAAGCTTTAATCTTTCGTTTGAGTAAGCATGGTCTATAAAAAATTTGCTGGATTCTTAAGATCTCAGAGAACGATGCATCTAAGTCATACCATGCGTATTTTTATATATATTATCTATGTGTGTTATCATATGTCCTCATTTGATTTGGAATATCCAAATTTATATTTTGTAAAATTTGAATTATTTTATATTCCACATTTAATATTTTAACTAGTGGAAGCCCGTGCTCCGCACGGGTTCGGAATTGCTGGAGCACGGGTCCGGATAAATGCAAGAAAAAACAGTGTACTCTGCCGAATAATAACAATGTCATAATTGTTTTGATTTTTAAAAATAGATACACTTTTCAAAACACAAAAAGAAACATGAAAGTGCAATGCTGTAACAGAAAGAAACAAAAGTCCGATGCTAAAAAAAAATTAAAGTACATTGTCATTTATGGAAATCAAATATAATTATTATATCTCACATACCACTTTCCTCGTCTTTGGTCCCGTATGATCAACAAACTCCCCAACTAAATCTGTTCTTTGAACCTCCGTTACTTTATCCGTTGGTAAAATCCAAACCATAAAAAGTAACTTTCCAAAAATCCGGGCCACTATAGTTTTACCTATACAATCCATAAATCATCAGAAAATTACAATTTTCCCCCTCACAAACATCTACACGACACCAAACAATCCAAATCAGATAAGTACTTGCAAAAAATTTGAAGTTTTTTCATAGCGACACAAAGTGTTTATCTAACTATTTATAACCATTTAAAAAAGAAAAATAAATAAATAAAAGGATAGAAAAATGACCTGTTACTGGATTGCCAAAAAAGGCCATATGAGGTGGTCTACGGGACCCGTCTTTCAAACCAACGGCTCTTCGCCTTTCATCTAAAAGCATTCCTTTAGCCCATTTCCTAAGCTGTAATTTAAGTTCATGAAGCCCAACTAAATTCGACAATTCATTTTGAAGTTCATCCATTTTTGCTTTTGTGTGACTGTATGGTTCAATGGCCCTACGTTTTCTTTGTTCTTGAAGGTAAGATTTCAGAAGTGATTGCAACTTCTCATTTCCTGGTCCTTGTGACAAATGATTCAATGGGGTCATTCCTTCCTATTACACCATAAACATAATATCAAATCAAAATTCATATACCAACTTTGTAATATTCTGAAAAAGTATATAATCATATAACTTTGCACAAGGCACAACTGGAACTCTTCCAAGTGAATAGAGATTCTTTCAGGAGTGGTGGAGCATGGGTCATATATAATTTTGTTTAACCCAATTTAGCAAAAAGAAAAAAAAAATAGGAGGTTGCTAAAATGGGTTATAACTTATAAATAATATAAGTAGGTTGGTAAAATAGGCTAAAACTTTTAATAACGTAGTTATAGTTTTAACCCGTTTTAGCAACGGACTTGTATTTAAAACCAGTTTTACCAACATACATCCATTTTGAATATGTTTTAGCAAACTACCTATGTTTCCAGAACGTTAAAACTTCCGGATATAGCAAAGGACCAAAGCTGCCAAAATAAAGAAACAAACATTTTTTTTGCAATTTTGGTCCCAAAATTAAAGTAAAAAATAATTATTTTAGCAACGTAGTTACATTTTTAACCCCTTTTAGCAACAAACTTGTATTTAAAAACCAATTTTAACAGCCTAACTACACTTTTAACATGTTTCAGCAACCTACGTACATTTTAAACCCAGTTTAGCAAACTATTTACATTTTTAGCAAGTTAAAACTCATTGATATCTGAAAGGACCAAAACTGCCAGAATAATGAAATAAAAAGTTTTCTTTCTGCAATTTGGGTCCCAAAATTAAAGTAAAAAAAAAAGAATGTTTTTTGCACTTTTAACCCATTTCAGCAAAAAAATAAAAAAACAGTAGGTTACTAAAATGGGTTGAAAAATAAGTAGGCTCTTAAATTATCAACTTACTAATTTTTTGCATTGTTATTTACAGACATAATTGTTATTTCTTGCATTTAGCCCAATCAGGGGCTAAAGGAAAGAAAATTGCAATGTGGTTTCATTTGTTTTTATAAATATCAGGAATTATAGTCGACTCTCTTTCAAGCTTGCACCAGCATCTTGTGGAAGCATGACTGCAAGGATGCAAATATCCACAACAGGTTCATCTGCTTCACAAACCATCTTGAAAAGGGTTCTATAAAAGGATATTCTATTAGCTTTTATATGATTAGAAAAAAGAAAATTAAAACTTAAACGTGCAATTACGTCGGTGCAGTTTCAACCAAAAAAACCAAAATTTATAATTTACTATCATTTATATAGATATTTACAAAGGACATGCTAATAAGCAAATAACTATTAATGTCATTTTCTATGAAAACCACGTATTAATTAAGTACCATAGTGAGACGTATGACAGGGAATCTGTTTCACTCATGTATAACGGAGGTTTGGGTCCAATATTATCCGACTCTTGGTTTAGTTATATGATATTGAATTCACTTCTTCACAAATCTATAAATTTTTTGTTTCTTTTTGCTTAAAATTATTGAATTTTCTTACAATCAGATGCCATTTCAACTATAATATTAAATACCAATATGGCCTACTAGATTTTTCTAATTTATGAATATATTGTGTATTAAAAATGAATTTTGCCTAATGCTCACCAGTTTGCGGTCATGCCATATCGACTTGTGACGGGTCTAAGTGCAACTGCATAAGAATGGGTTCTTTGATCTCCTTCAACACTTGTTTTCTTCACGGGCAAAGACAAAGCAGATGCTTGCCATATTTCATCATAAAACCCAGCATCTTTGATTGCTTAGCTAAAGATGTCATCCACCTGGATTTTTATACAAAAAGTGAAAAAAAAGAAACAAAGCAAACTTAAAGAGACATTTATTATGTTATCAATGACTAACTTCAAATCTTAGCTGGCGAAGAATATCCAATGCGTTTCTTGGAGTGACATCAGCAGGAGTTCTTACAGCAAGTCGTAGTCCATGAGATGAATGACGTTTCAAAAAGGTAACCGCAAAATGTAAAATCTTACCCAATCATGAACCTTCAAAAAATAATAATAAACGCAAGTTTGTAAAAAAGATGTGGACTTGAAAAAACACAAGTAAATAAATAAATAAGAGAATTGAACCTCGTCCTTGAAGAGATGATTTTCCTATTATTCTAAGAATCTGTAACACCTTTCAATTCATCGACAAATTGCACTGATGCATCAACACAAGCGTCAGGGAGACGAAGATCCCTTTCAACATTTTAACAAAACAATATGGGATTCTTGACGGAAGAAAAAGCGATAAGAAAATCAGAATCTTACCTGAATAAACCGTTGTGAACACAAACACACTCAAGCCTGTCGCCAATTGCTTTGTGGACAAGAGTGGCTGCAACAGTTGAATCAACACCTCCATGTTTGAGGCCTTTCAGAAACTTTAGCTCACTCTTACATCAAGACTGATCTAATACTTGAATCAAGTCTACAAATACAAGGATCAATAAATGGTTAGGAATAAGAAGAACCTAATTTGGCGATTGGGGTAAATTGAAAATGCAGAAGAAACCAGTTAATTAGGGTTTGAATCAAAACCTTCGAGGAAGACGAAGATGAAGAACTCACCATCAAGATGTTCGAAGGAGAAAGTAGAACAACGTGATTGAAATAGCAGTAGAAAAATGGTCCAAAAATAAATTTACCCTGTTCAAGTAATTTACATACGTAATCAAAGAAATCACTTTTGACCTTTGTTGATGATAATCGTCAATTACTTGGTTGAATTGAAAAGTCCTGATGGTAAATGGATGGTTCACCAAAATTTAGAAAATAAAGGCATAATCGACATACCTGATAAATATGAACCGTACAAGAAGATGAACCTGAAAACTGGAAAAAAGACAATAGCTTTGAAACCTAAAAGAAAATGTTATGAACTTGTAAGGAAAGTATTCTAAATAACAATATAGTAACATTGATGAGAAGGTAGAAGGTTTTGTTTCAATAATTTAATCATAAATCTCATAAGGCCTTTAAAACCTCAAACAAAAATTGGAATTGAACTTTGAAACGATAAATCCTATTTATATGGATTTACATTCACCTACTGTACCAAACTCCCAATTACCAAAGCTGTCAAGAGTGATGAAGTGATCGAAATTGGAAGAATTAGAAAACAACCTCATACGTATTGCAACTCAACCCTTCGATTTCGTCTGTGTATAACTGCAATTGGATCTAGAAGTCGGTCCGTCTCGCCAATCTCTCCTTCGATTTCAATGCTGTGAATGCCAAGTGGAGTGAATCGGTCCCTAAAGATGCTTGTCTCGCTGGGATGGGACTCACTCAAAAAGTGATTGCTAAATACGAAAGAATCATTGGAACCCTCCTCTTCCCGACGGGTAAGGAGCACAAATACGAAACACGACCGACAAAATAAAGCGAGGAAAGAGGGTCGATAGCCTGATTTCTTGCCTGCTTAGTGTTCTTCACTCCACCTAATCCATGGCGGTGTAGCATGGCGGAGAAGGAATCGCAAAATCCAGGAAGAGATGCACCGTCCAAAAAAGAAGAGAAGGGTTTATCTGAAAACGTGTATGGGGCGGCGAGAAGCAAACCGGATCCACATGACCCGGAGGAAGATCCGCGAGTCCTCCGCGAGTCACAACAGAAAAAAAAAACGTAACACAAACCACATAAAATTACGCAATTTAATTATAAGATAAATGCTACTATTCTAACCTCCGCGTTGATCATTAATTTGTTTTTTCAGATTATAAAACTTAAATTAAATTAATATAAAGAATATAAAAAAGGAAGGGTATTTTTTCAGACGTAGGAAAAGTCTTGGATTCGGTTGCCAGCGTTTCTTTTATTTCACCTTGTATGCAAAAGCACTAACGTACACATCACCCAGCTCAACAACGTCAAAATAAACGGCAAAACTTTCCTTCATTATTATTTCATTGTATTATTATTATTATTATTTTGAACGGCTCTCATTCATTATTCAACTACTATCTGCTTGATAGTTTCATTTTAGTCAACGCAAAGACCTGGTAAGCCAATTAGGTCGACGCCAACTACACTGAATTGCGATTTTCAACCTTGTTTGCTCCACAGGCATTTCAAAGAAAATTCAGGTTCAAACCCACAAAGGAGAAAGGTATTCTTGCTTCGTTTTTTCAGTTGATGGGTTTTAATTTCAAAGCTTCTAAAGTGTATGAGCATCATATGGGTGTCTTGAATTCTAGTTTCCAATGAGAACCCACCTCTGTTTTCAGATTTTCTTGATACCCATTTACTTAATCTTATTTGGTGTTTCTGCTACATGTCAAAGCGACCAACAATCAATTTTGATCCAGTTGAAGAACGAATTACACTTCAATTCTTCGTTATCATCAAAACTAGAGTATTGGAACCCAAATGTCGCAGATTGTTGCACCTGGTTAGGTGTTAATTGCAGCAATGGGGGTCAGGTTATTAGTCTAGATTTAAGCAACGAAACAATATCTGGTCCTATTAATGATTCTAGCGCTCTGTTCCGTTTAAAGAATCTAGAGACGCTGAATCTGGCTGCAAATAACTTTAATTTCACACCGATTCCTTCACGATTTGGCAGTTTGACTAGTTTGAAGAATTTGAACTTGTCAAATTCGTGGTTTTCCGGCCAGATTCCAGGAGAATTGTCACAGCTGACAAACCTTGAAGTTCTCGATCTATCTTCGCTTTTCGCCTTGGGAATCCGCTCACTGAAACTTGAGAACCCCAATCTCGGCATGCTTGTTCGGAACCTCACACAGCTTAGGGTTCTTTATCTAGATAGCGTGAACATTTCAGCACAAAAATCTGATTGGTGCCAGGCGTTGTCTTCATCTCTGCTTCATTTGGAGGTTTTGAGCTTGTCAAATTGTCAACTTTCAGGCCCGTTCAATGACTCCCTTGGAAACCTACAGTCACTTTCAGTAATTCGTCTAGCTCAGAACAATCTTAGCGCTTCAGTTCCAGATTTCTTTGGGAATTTCACAAATCTGACAGTTCTGCATCTTGGTGCTTGTAACTTGCGAGGAACATTTCCCATGAAGATCCTGCAGTTGAAGAATTTACAGATTCTGGATTTATCTGTTAACACGAATCTCCATGGTTCCTTGACAGATTTTCCTGTAAACGGATCCCTACAAAGTTTAATACTCAGCCACACGAACCTTTCAGGGGCGATACCAGAATCTATTGGGAATCTCAAAAGCTTATCCCGAATTGAGCTTCCAAATAGCAATTTTAGTGGACCAATCCCCATGTCCATGGAAAACCTCACCCAATTGTTGTACTTGGACTTGTCATCAAACAACTTCAATGGCCAAATCCCTTCCTTTCAGCTGTGCAAGAATATTACCCATATTGACCTCTCGCACAACAGTTTATCGGGTTTGATCCCTTCTGCTCACTTCCAAGATCTTCAAAAACTCGTGTTCATTAATCTAAGATCCAATGCTTTCAGTGGACGCGTACCTTCGTCTTTGTTCAATCTGTCACAATTGCAAAAGATACAGCTTTCCAACAACAATTTCAATGGTACACTTTCCAATTTTTCTAATCCATCTGCGTCTTTTCTGGATACGCTTGATTTAAGCAGTAACAACTTGAAAGGAGAAATTCCCAAGTCTTTCTTTCAACTTGAACGGCTTAATCTCCTCTTGCTATCATCAAACAACCTGAGTGGAATGATCAAAACCAAAGAACTCCAGGGTCTGAGCAACCTAACAACTCTTGATCTTTCGTTCAACAACTTGTCAATTGAAACAAGCCCGGTCCCCTTGCCTCGTCTTCCAAAGTTCTTTTCATTAAAGTTGGCTTCATGCAATCTTCAGAAGTTCCCTAAACTACAAAACCAAACAAGATTGATAAATCTCGACCTTTCAGACAACAAAATTGCTGGAGAAATACCAACTTATATCTGGGAAGCTGGCAATGGAGGCCTTTCATATCTGAACCTTTCTCGTAACCAATTAACCGGCCTTCAAGAGCCCTACAAAGTTCCTGATCTTGCTGTTCTTGACCTGCATTCCAATCGCCTCAGTGGGGCGATTCCAATTCCACCACAAACTGCTACCTTTGTTGACTACTCAGACAATCTTTTCAATTCCTCACTCCCTGAAAGCATTGGCGAAAACCTCACTTTTGCCTATTTCTTTTCAGTCTCTAATAATTTACTTACCGGAAAGATTCCCGAAGCTATATGCAATGCTACGTACCTAAAGGTTCTTGATTTGTCAAGCAACCATTTAACCGGAAGGATACCGCAGTGTCTGATTGAATACGGTGGTAGTCTCGGGGTACTGAACTTGGGAAACAATAGTCTCACCGGTGAAATCGAAGGAACATTCCCGAGCTTCTGTGGTTTAAACACTTTAGACCTTCATGGAAACTCTTTGGAAGGGGAGCTTCCAAGATCTCTTGTGAATTGCAACATGCTAGAAGTGTTAAACCTTGGAAACAACAAGATAATCGACACGTATCCGTGCTTTTTGCGTAACAATACGAGTTTACGTGTCCTTGTTTTACGGTCCAACAATTTTTACGGGACGGTGCGTTGTAACGAGCAACAACGTAACAACTGGTCAAAGATTCAGATTATTGACATAGCTCACAATAACTTCAATGGTACTGTTCCTTCAGAATGTTTCTGGCAATGGGATGCTATGATGATGACTCGAGATGACAATTGGTCAAGTAAACAGCACCTCAGTTTCATGGTGTTACAGCTTAATAACTTCTACTATCAAGATACTGTTACAGTCACGATTAAAGGACTCGAGTTAGAGCTCGTGAAAATCTTGACACTCTTCACATCGATTGATATCTCGAGTAACAATTTTTCAGGAGAAATACCAAACACAATAGGGAGACTGAGTGCTTTGTATATGCTCAACGTATCACATAATGCGTTCAATGGCTCTATTCCATCATCTATAGGAAATTTGAGTCAGTTAGAATCATTAGACATGTCATCAAACAAACTAACTGGAGAGATCCCGTTAGTGCTCACTGATCTTTCATTCCTTTCGGTGTTTAATCTGTCATACAATCAATTGGAAGGAAGAATCCCAACAGGCTCCCAGTTTCAGACCTTCACAGAGACATCATACAAAGGAAACAAGGGATTATGCGGGCCGCCATTAACCATACGTTGCTCAAGGTCAGATGTAATCGTACCAAATGACACGCGAAATTTGGAAGAATCGAATGGATATGATTGGCAGTTTATATTGACGGGAGTGGGATTTGGGGCTGGTGCAGCCATTGTTATAGGGCCTCTTGTGTTGTCTAAACAAGGGCGAAACTTCTGGGACACATACACAAACAAGATTGTGGAGGTGATTTGTCTGGCTTTAGGTATTCAATACGCGGCTTGCGTTTTATTTTACCAAAATGAAGATGATGAAAAGGAAACAGAAGATAGTGATGAAAACTCGGATGAAGATGAATTCCTGTCAGAACTTGATCGGTCTAAAGGAAGGTATTGTGTGTTTTGTACGAAACTTGATTTCTCTTGGAAGGAAGCCATTCACGATACAAAATGCACTTGTTTTGACCGAACACCAGCGTTATCTACTTCTGTGTCGACTTCGTCATCCGAGGCAGAGTCTCCGTTCACCAAACTGTGAGTTTTGATGTCTTAATTTCTTTGTTTTGAATCTTCTTTCAAATATTCATTTGTATATAGATACAGAATGTGAATTTTAGATGTATGTGGAGAAGAATACAAATGTTTTTTGTAGCTATTAGCTTGATGAGCTTCGAAATGGTGTGTGTAAAACCCCAATTTTTCTTAACAAGGTTTACGAAAACGGTTTTTGAAAACTCCCAAGGGCGTTCGGAAATTAGTTAATTCAATGGAAATTACAATTTACTAAGGGCTGTTTAATTTGCCTCTTACCGGGTCCAGTAAGAGGTTACGTCTTACTCGGTCTGAGTCAGACCGTTTGATAACCCTAGAATTTATCTCGGATTCGGTCCTAAGCCCTAAAATTTACTTCTTACCGGGTCAGCTTTATGATAAGTGAGTCTCACCGAATTAGTCATTGACTCAGTCAACTCTTACTCAATCAACAAGTAATATAGGTCCTAACATAACGACTTAAGTAAAGTACATGTGGTTCGACTCTTCATTGATGCAATTCTCGGACTTGGGCTTTTTCCTTTACTTCTGTTACTGGCAATATTATAGCGTGTTGGGTTGCATTTTTTTAAAGTTGGGCCATACTTGGGCCTTGTGAGTCATGGTTGTATGCACATAACCTAGAGGTGCGCAAACCAAACCGGTTTTTAAAAAACCGAAACCGGTTTTTTAATAGGTTTTTTATCTTAAACTGAATCGGTTTTTTACACCGGTTTTTGTTCCGGTTAACCAAACTGAACCGGTTAAAAAACTGGTCTAAAACTCGATTTCATTTAAAAAACGGCCAAAACCGGTTGGACAATAACCGGTTTTTTAAAAAACTGGTTCTTAGAAAAACCAGTAAATGTGCACCTCTAACATAGCCTTCAAATTATATGGAATAACAATAATATAAAATGGTAGCTTAATAGCATGCTCAAAAATATTTTCCGGTCCAATTAAATATATGTGCTTAGTGGTAGTGAAAGTCCAAAGGATTGCGCACTCATCTCTTTAAAACCTTTTATGGTTTATTACAATTTCGCATGGTTGGCGTCGTGCCAAGCTTCTTACAGTTAAGTCATGTGTATTGCATAATTACATGGTCAAGGTAGTGTCATGTTTTTTTACGATTAAAATGTTTATCAAAGTGTTGTCATAACCCAGCCCATTAAGCACCTAAACCACCCTGCATAGCGATCTGGAACTGAAAATTCGTTAGCATGGCCTTTTACAGGGTTGATTTTCTGGAGCATCTTCCTAACAATCTTGTCAATGTTTTCAAATTAAATTTTTTTTTTTCATCTTCCAACAAGCAAAACAAACAAAAGATGGATTCTATGCCAATGTTCTTATATTTCTTTCATTGTTGTTTTCGTTTTCCAGATAGTAAAGCAAACAGAATGGCGAAACTTTGTCGATGTATAGAAAAAAAGTTTTGGTTGGTTTCGCTTGTCGCGAGAATGATTTGGTTGGTTTTGATTTCTCGCAAGCAAGTTTTTGGTTAGTTTCAATTTGCAATGAGCGAGCCATAAATAATTTTTCATTTTTATTTTTATTGTTTTGGTGTAAAAGAGATTACTCACAGATTTTGCAATGTTTTGGTAATATACTTCCAAAAGTACAATAATATGGTAAATATTCTTTAAACAATACTATGGTAAATATTTTCTAACGTACCATACTTGTGAACAAAACTCTATACATTTGTAGAAAAATTGTTGTGTGCTTAGACAACAAAATTTTGAAATATCACATGCAGGTTATAGAAAGTTTGTGTAAACAACCCATTAAATTCTAATGAACCTATTAAAATTGGGAATGACGAAATAATAATCATTTTTATTAAAAAAACTTCATCTACTAAAAAATATCATTAATTAAAGGTCATCATTATACTAATAATTAAATAACATTATTTACTTAAAAGCATCATTAATAATTAATTAATAATTATTTTTTACTTTTAATTAATAAATATTAATTAGTAAAGGGTGTTTTCTGTTTTTAGATTATTAATTCCTTTTTTTCTTTTTAATTAATAAATATTAATTAGTAAAAGCATTTTTTATTTTATATTATTTAATGATTAAATATAAATAAATACATATACAAAAAAATATGAGGCCAAAAATAATATCATTTAACAATCATCATGAATACATAAAGACGAAAATTCAAGCCAAAAATAATATATTTTCGATTAACACTACAAATTATAACAAAAAATAAATGGGTATAAAAACAGTTGTTATAACAAAAAAAACTGAATAAAAATAATTTTATTAGAAAAAATTGGTGTATTCTTTTAAAAAACTTTTATTAAAAATTTCTTATTAAATAAATTATATTATAAAACTAATCTAAAAGATTTAGGAGTCCATCCCATCTTAAGAATCCAACCCATTTTTCCATTTAAGACTCCCATTTTTCTCCATAACCTCAACACCTCTCTTTCTCTGTGTATGTGTGTGTTATTTCTGCTGCCCAAAGACCATTGCTGCGCTTAGACCACCTCCTCGAGTGCCAACCACTCTTTTTCTTTCACACACACTGTAAGAACCCAAAAATGTTGGCAAAAGTATAAAATGAACATATGTGAAGTTTTGGTTGGATTATGTCTAAATAATAGAATTTTGTGTAA
The DNA here is from genome assembly GCA_023525715.1 of Cichorium intybus. NCBI lineage: Eukaryota > Viridiplantae > Streptophyta > Magnoliopsida > Asterales > Asteraceae > Cichorium > Cichorium intybus. The sequence goes on from CM042012.1 coordinate 23,516,558, forward strand.
AAAGAGCAAAAAGGGTATTTTGGTAATTTTCAGTTTCTATTGTAAAATGAAAATAATCATATTTTCATTAAGGATGATATATATAAACTATATTAAAGTTATAAGGATGAAGTATGAATACTGAAAATGTAAAAAGTGAGTGAAAAGTACAAAATGACCAAAAAGGGCATTTTCGTCATTTTGAAATATTTAACCTCATAACGAGATTTTGATGTGTTAGAATGTCCTCAATGTGTAAAATAAGTTTATAAGCGGGGTAAAACTCTAAGACTTAAAAGTTCCAAGAAATAAAGAGAGTTTTATACCTTATGTGAAAAAAATGAAAGTAGAGGGACCAAAGGGTCATTTCCTCAAAGATGAGTAGTATAAATAGGAAAAATATCTACATAATCATTATTGTGAATGAGTTCAGCAACGGGAGAGGATGAGGATAATGGTTCTTGAGGAATTTGTGATGGTTTTGTAGCTAGCCACATGATATGATCGAATTACTAGCATTTCCAACACAAGCAAGGTAAGAATCTGTCCTATGTTGTATAATTCGTAGAAAAATCATACAATGTCTAAATCAGGCGATTCCAGTGCCCATGGTTTCGTCTCGATGTCTTTTTCAGTTCATCAGTTGGGGTCCAGACCTCATTCCGTCGTTTTCTAGGGTTTTCAACCCGATTTCCATGAGTATGATTTCTGTGTACAATTGTGTTGTGAAATTCTTGTAAAATCGTGTGTTCACTGGATTGTTCTGAAATTTTGTGTGGAGAAGAACCTTTTTAGGAGCCATACTCGACCAAAAGGGATTGACTCAGTTCATTGTTTTGGTTTAGACTTTGGTATGTGCAATCCGACCTCCACAGATTGGTTGCTGCACACCTAGGTCAACTTGTGGGATTTTTAATTCCCAAATGGTTCATAGTTTATGTCTGAAAATTTTATAGGAAGTTCATCCTCATATTTAGTGTGTTACATCCAGAGGACTTGATCCAATTCCATTAGGAAGCTAGGGTTCCAATGCCTTCTTTTTGACTGAACCAGAATTGTCGCTGTGCACATTGTCCTTGTTGCACGATTTTTAATTCTCAGTTGGCTTATGCTTTGAGTTTGATTTTTGGATGAGAGCTTTATCTTCATGTCTAGTTTAACTCATCCAAAAGGCTTGACTTATTTCCTTTCAGAAGTCAGGTTGTTGGACAAATCTTGTCAACCTATGCTGAGTTGTGACAGAAATGTTGCTGCTCATTTCCTTCATATTGTATGATTTTTAATTCTTAATTGGTTTGTCTTTTGGGTCTGAATTTCGGAGGGTAGACTCTTGGTTATATCTAGTGTGCCTATTTAAGAGGGTTTCCCTTGATTCCATTCCCAAGTGGAATGGAATTGGTGATTCCTCCGTTAATCCATATTTGTGACAGATTGCACTGTCAATCTTGTTACTTATTTTCTAAGGTCTTAGAGTGTGATTCAAGTCTCGGTACCTTCTCGAGACTTGTCATGTATTGTGTCTACTTTTCAGAATGTTTGAGTTTGTGCCATTCGGGTTTCTAAGTTGGGAGTTATGGTCAATTCTTTGACCATGCGTCTTAGATGTCAAAATCTAAAAATGAGTTAATAATGTAATATTAATCTATTACGATGTAGATTAAGAGGTCTTTAATTGTTACTAAGGCCTAGCTTGTATTAACTAGAATGTTAAATGAACTCCTTAGGTATTAAGGAGTAAAGTTGAAGGAAAGGAAAACACAACGGGAAGAAGTGATGCTAGTTAGACTTCTCTAATTAGACAAGGTGAGTATGTGTGGATTTTCCTAGTACATAGCAAAATGATATTTTCAGAAAATGAGATTTCCAAATGCTTTTAAATATTAAAGTTTGGTATCAGTTTTGAAAGTAGCTCTATACGTGAGCTAAATGTTTTAAAACAGATTTTGAAGAAGTTTAGTTTCTGATGTTATTTTGAAAGAAGCTCCATATGTGAGCTTAAGATGTTGAAATTAGTTTTCAAAGTGATTTTGATTATGAGTCAAAGAGTTTATAAATTTGAGTTTATTGTGTCCATATTTGACCAATTTGAGATGAAGTGAAGAAAGTAATAAATTAAGAAATCAGAGCAAAGAAAGTAGTAAGAGTCAGTTGTCCGGACTAGGATCACCCACATAATCGGGAGATCTGAAGACACTACTGGGATGGTACCTCCCGTCGCGAAGTTGTTGTCTAGCTTAGCATAACCTTATGGTTGGATTTGTTCCAAGCCATGAAGGGGAGACAGAAGTAGCACAACCTTGCGGGTGGATCTGTTCCGTCCCGTGAAGGGGAGTTGGTAATATGAATTAAATTAATGCATGAGTTCAGTTGGTCTTTAGAAAATGAGAAAGAAAGCAATTTTTGAGTTTTGAAAATGAGAAGAAAAGCAGTTTTGAGATTTATTATAAAAATTAGTTTTAAGTATTTTACTTGTTAATATTACAAGTTTTGAGTAAAGGAGTTTTGGGTCTAAAACCCATATTACTCACGAGGCTTTATGTCTCACGTATTATTTGTTTTTAAAATGCTATGTACTTAGGTGGGAAGAGCAGAAGCTAGGTTACTTCATAAGCTTTGAAGTTGGGACCAGTGTAACATACAGATAAGTTTAAGTTATGGCTTTTGTATGCAGTCTGTAATACCCCGTATGAATAAATTTGTAAAAAAAAAATTAAGTGACTTTTTACAAGTCGTGTATTGTAAACTATATTAATTTATGGTTTTTTTGAGAAAGGGGTGTTACACACACACACACACACTCTCTGTCTCTGTCTCTGTCTCTCTCTCTCTCTATTTGTCTTAATCTCTCAATTTGCCACTCTCTTGTCTCTCTTTTTTTCAATGTCGTAGGTTGTCGATGTTTAGTTTCTCTCTATCTTTATCTCTTGATTTGTCTCTATCTGTCTCTCTTTCTATGTTCTTTTCTGGGTACATAGTGATGTTATAAGATTTATCTGAATTTGCATTGTTTTAGTGTTAATGGAACTTATATTTTTATAATAGAATACTGGCGGTTAATAGTTGGATTAGAGTTAATGAAAACAACAGTTAATGTTAATTTTTTATCATATTTTTAAAGAATGTTATCAAGTCTCCAATGCCACACAGTTTCCAAGATTTGACTTTTGAAATGGGATACAGTTTTATCATAAAATGTATGACTTTAAAAATATGATGTTTATCTAACAACACCCTTAAAATCCCATGAATTGGAACTCATTCATCAAACTTAGGATGTAAAAGAGTGAATGAAAGCTTCTAAACACCAATTCCAAAAACAAACAAAAAACACCAAAAAAAAATCTTAAGATTATACTACCTATAATAATTAAGTCCTTAGTGCATCATATTGCATACTAGGTTGAATCTTGCCACTTGTCATATTCGTCCAATCAAGGTTTGTGCTCATGATTAAGCTTTTCTGTCAAGATAATCCATGTAAGGAATTTGAAACTCCTATTAATGTTTAAAATTTCCAAACTATGATAAAAACATTAACTCCGAATAACTACTATTTATGTCCAATTTGCAAAATCTTCGGTATTTGAATTCAACGTGGAGTTATTATTTTTATACCTAAAAACTATTATAATCTTTATACAAGTATACGATAAGAGGATAAACTAGTGTAACGTCTCAAATCCAATAATAAATTTTTTCGTTTAAAAACAGTTCGAATACATAAAACGGGTTACCAAATAAAATCATCCAAATTAGAACTTGTTATTCAAACTTTAGAAATCATATTTATCAAAAACATTTAGAAACATTATCCAGCGGAAGACTTAATTATCAAAACCTCAGATGCGGTACAGTCGCGCCGTGCTCTCAGCTCAAGCCAGCAAATACCTGAAAAATAGTTAGGGTGAAAGAGTAAGCACAAAGCTTAGTGAGTTGCCCAAGATACCACACGATCCATCACATAATCCACTCCACAGAAACATATTATTGGCCACCCAGTCGAGCTATCAGAGCACGGTCCTACCCAAAGGATTATCAGGGCACCACCCACCTAGTCGGGCTATCAGGACACGGTCCCATCCACGAAGGACTATCAGGGCACCACCCACCCAGACGGTCTATCAGGGCATGGTCCCTCCTAAGAAGGGCTATCAGGTTACCACTCACTCAGACGGGTTAGCAGGCCCCGTAGTCGAAGAACAGATCGTCCAACTAACAAGCAACAACACAAAAGCCTAAGGTATCATCAACCATACAGTCAACCAACGTAAGGCACGCCGAGTTAATCACACTTTACTATACATAGTAATCAAGGCTACCTACGCATGTAATATCACCATATAATGAGAAGACTCACCTGATCCGCAAAGCCCAACAGCGTCCCACACGCGCGTCTCCTAATCCCGACAGCGCGAACTCCCTAATAAGGATAAACTCCACTTAAAGCTTCCTAAATCCCAAACAATGTAACCCTCTAATACCAGTGTCCAAAACCCTCAAGTTTGACCAAAAGTCAAACTGGTCAAAAAGCCAACGGTCAAAGGTCAAAGTCAACAAAAGTCAACAGACACAGTTAGCGCCGCTAACTCCCCAACTTAGCGTCACTAACTATGAACGGATCCAAAAGTTCATTAAGTTCTTAATCCACTCAGCCAAGGTCTTAATCCTTCCAAGGACCTTCCAAACAGTCTAAAATCCATAAAGATCCTAACTTTATCCTCCCAAACATCACCATACAAGATCATGAACAAGATTCAAGTCCAAAGTGGTCCTAAACTAACCAAAATCACCATAGAGCGTTTGGCTTACTCTCTAACCCATCCTAGAGGTTCTAAATCAGAGATTTAAAGCATAAAGTTTCTAACTTTATCCTTCCAAACCATGGACAAACACCACAAGGGACCATTTCACTAATTTAATCCATAAGAACATACTTAAATCATAAGGAGAGCCATAAAAATGCATAAAGGTGAGAACTTGACTAACAATGCTCCAGAAATTGTAGATATTTGAAGCTTCACTCAAGAAAAACAACTTGTAGCATCATTACCTTCCTTATAGCATCATCATTCTCCAAGAACACCTTACAAAACCTTCAAATCTTAAAAAATGAACAAAAACACCCAAAATGGCTAGAGAGAGAAGTTTGGACGACCTTGGGGGCTGAAAGATGGAAAATGATGGCTGCCTTAGGGTCCCCCCCCCCCCCCCTTTAACTAAGGCCCAAGCTTCAAAATCTAGGGTTTTGGCCCAAACAGTGCAGTTAGTGCCGCCAACTCACAAGTTAGCGCCGCTAACTGTGGACATGCCAACCCATTATCCATGTCTCCATCGCGACACGACGAAAAAGCTTAACGACGTGCTTCGGAACATTAACATCACTAACCCTTATGGTTAGCAGCGCTAATCTCAAATTTACACAAATTCCATACTTTGCTTCTTCTTTCACGTTGAACTTGAACTTCTCGGGATTAGGGTCTTACAATTAGTAATTTAAAAATAAATGAGTTATTGCACGGGTGTCTACTAATAAAAAATATAAAAGTTACCATAGTAACTCAAAACAATTTTTATTGTTTTTTAAACAATTATTTTATATCTCCTTAACATACATACTTTGTGATAGGATTTAGGCAGACAAACAAACTTACAACTCTTAAGTTCACATGCAACCTAAGGATCTATGTTTTCTCTAATTGAATCTATAAGCAAGAACATCTAAAGAATCCTAAAGGTATAAATCGAAAATCATAAAACAAGATTAGGGTCACATACCTTTTAGTAGCTTTCTTTGGAAGCAAGCACAACAAATGTCGTGCCTCAAAGTGTTCACACCCAAAATACTAGCAAGCAGGAAAACCAAATAGAGGGAAATGATCTTATAAAGTTGGCGCGGAAAATGGGGTCTAAGGATCCATATTTATAGCCTCAAGGTGATTAAAACAAAAGTTGTTATTCCATAAATTCATACTATCCTTAAAAATCGCATATCTCATATCTTTTCTATAAAATTTTATATCTTTTAAGGGTGGGGGAGTGGATCTTTCCCACCATTCTCACCCCTCTTGTCATATCATATTTTCTTTCTCATCTCATTTCCAACCTTCATCATATTGTATTGTCGAAATCGATCTTTCTCAACTCTCAATGTCACATCAATTTTTTAATATTAATATTAAATAAATAACACAACTAAATTCGAATACGATAAATTAAATTCGAAAACGATACCTTAAATCCTAAAATGATAAATAAAATTCTAAACGATTGATAGAAATCAAAAACGACAAATAAAATCCTAAATGATTAAATTCTACGGCAGTCTAAATAAGGTACGTGAGTATGCTCTGTATGATCAACAAGATCCGATAGAAGTCGTTGGTGAATTCCTGCGTCACCCAACATATCCTCATTAATCTCTACCTCGGTGGAGAGATCAACATCACGTACTGGACATATAGCAACACTGTAACGACCCAAAAATCTTGAATTTATATTCGAGATAACGCTTAAGGTAAATATCAAAAATGTTAAAAGTTACAAAATATTGATTTATGTGAAGTTTGTATTGTAAAGGGTGAAATGGTAAAAATTGTCAAAAAGGGCAAAATGGTCATTTGGCACACAGATGACTTTTATGTAAAGAAATTTTGATTGTGCGGTTAAACTACAATAAATGAAAGTTTTATGTCACCATACTTGTTATGGTGTCAAAAATGAGAAGAATGAAAGTCTAGGGATTAGTTGGTCATTTGAGCAAACATAGGAAAATATAAATATGAGAAAATATCTCATAACTCTCATAATTTTGACAACAAGTTCTGAAAATTTTGATGAACCGTGGAATCCTCTCAAGATCAAAAATCAAGAGTTTAAGGAATCAAAGAATTAGATGTATCTTCAAGATTTTTGAGATAAGAAATCAAGTTTATGAACTTGTTTTTAGTATTTTCTTCCCGGGTCAAAACTGAAATCCAGAAATTTTAACATATGAAATGGTTTTAATGGTTTCTCCCATCTATTAATGATCAAACCTCAAGTAAACACACTTAATTCAAGAGGTGTTGTTGGAATCATGGAAAACCCCAATTTTTGGCTCAAGAACCCTAGCTCACGGGTCCTTGTGAACAAAGATGGTTTTATTGGTTTTCATGAAGTTCAATATACCATAAAAGATGGAAGAAGTCAGTTGTAAGAGATAGATTCAAGGAATTTTAGTTTTTGAACTAAAAATGTTAAAAACGGGATTTCTATAATTTGTCAAGGATTTGAATGATTCCATGGTTTGAAACTAAAAGTAAGTTGTTATTTTAGTCCTAGAATGATTCTAAAACAATTAAGTTGTGTATTAAGAACATATCTTAAAAATCATCAAAGTATGTTGCTATTGTTGAAAAATTGGAATTTTGTTCAAAAACCTTAGAATTCAAGTTTACATGATCAAATTAATTCTAAGGGGTTTTAATAAGTTCCATATGTGGTAATTGTTGAAATAAATCAGTAGAAGTGCTTAATATTGGACAATTTCAGTTTTTGAATCAAAAATGCAAAAACGGGAATGTTTGAAAAATAATTGAAATCCATGATTTTTATGGTTAAAACTTGAAGTAAATGAATGGTTTTGGTCTTGGAACAAACCTTAGTGATTAAGACGTGAATTAAGGGCTTAATAAGGGAAAATGGTAATTTGTAGCATAAAAATGGAGCATCTGGTCGCACCAGACGAGGTCGGGTCGCGATCCCCCTTAGGATCGGGTCGCGATCCCGCGCCTGGGAAAAAAATGACCAAGTTTCTCCTGCTCTCTGTTAAGGGTAAGCTAAGGCTTGGTTCATTTTTGAAACTTGATGCTACACTTGTCCGATTGACCTCAAATTTTAAACATAGGTCCAATATAGTGTGAAACTTCATGGAAAATTGTCGGAATCGAAATACGACCCCCGAGGGTACTGTAGTAAAATACGTATAAAATACGATTTAACTAAAGTTGGTCATTTAAAAGTTATAGACTTGTTATGACCCAAGATAGTATTATAAGGACTCTAATGAGTTATAGAATCAGTTAGCATGAATGTTAATGTATAACATGTTAATTATAGGTTCATGCCAAGTGATTATTTAATCACAAAATAGTATAAATACAAGGAACGTGTAGCCAATCCACTATCAATACATGAGGTGAGTACATGTAGTATTTTTACCCATTATGGGGTACATGGCAAGTAAGTATTTTCAAGATTTCTTATAAAATTTCTATATGTGAAATTATATGCAAGAGTATTAGTTCTAACTTGTTTGTGAAAGTATAATGTTATATTTGAAGTTATGTTTTGGTCTATGAGCCAATTATGTGAAAGTATGTTTTGGTCTATGAACTAATTATGTGAAAGTATGTTTTGGTCTATGAACCAATTAAGTGAAAGTATATTTTGAATACAAGTTATACATGTATGAAAGTATGGATAGGCATATAGCCATAAAATGTTCAAGAAGTATGTTTTGGTTACAAATTGTATATGTTTTCAAGTATGAAAGGGCGTATAGCCACAAGATGTTTGGAAAGTATGTTTTGGCATTAAGCCTAAAATGTTATAAAGATATGTTTTAAACATATGGTTTATGTGAAGCGAAAGTTATGTAATTGGCATCTAGCCATAAAGACATAAAGTGATGTAGTTTGGCACCTAGCCACAAGTTTTATGTATATGAGAAATGTTCAAGCAAGCAGCAAGTATTTTGTATGACTGGTAATTGTAGCAAGCAGCGTTAGTAAGGGAACTATGTTCCAAACCTACCCGGGTTAGGTAAGGGGTCTACTGGGAAAAAGCCCCATCGCGAAGTAGATCGCCTCAGCAATTCTATGGTGAGGATTGATCCGTTCTTTCTAGCCATAGAGACTTGGGGTATCACTTATAGTGATTAAAGCCCTAAGTATAAAAATCCAGCAAGCTTATAAAACCAGTCAAAGAAAGTAAGAAAGATGTTATTTTTGCATAGTATATTATGAAGTGATTTTAAAAAAAAAAGTAAAGAGTTATATTATGTTGCTATTATAAAGTTTTGAAAGAAGATAATTATGCAAGGTATGATATGTAATGATTTTGAAAAGAATAAAGAGCTAAAGTATGATAATATTTTAAAACTTTGATAGATGTTTTATGTCATAAGTTTTATATAAAGGTTGGAAAAGAAGTTAAAGGTTTGAGTCTAAAACTCATGTAACTCACGAGACAATTTTTGTCTTACGTATTCTATGTTTTGCCATGTATTTCAGGTTAAAATAAGTTGCTATAAATGGGATGAAGTTTAGCTGGAGTGGAGCTTGAGTTAGCTCCTAATTTGGACGCAAGGTTTAATCATCTTATTGCTTACTATGGTTAGATTTGGTATGGATTTGTAACACCCACAGTTTTAAAAATGTAAATTATCGGTTTTTGATAAACCGTATTTTTGTAATTATGTATTTATACGAAAAAACCATAGTATTTGAAAACAGTAGAAATGGGGTGTCACAAACACCTTTGTCTTTGAGGTCATGTTGTGTAATATAAGACAAACGTATCTTATATCTTTACATCAATCAACATCCATGGGAACCTGCCTTCACCATCTTTCGAACCATCTATCGATAGTCGGATCCATCTCGCCAGCAACCCTGTCGGTCCCACCGTCACCGCCACCCACCACTCACCACTCCGCTAAGAATTTACATCTATTTTCACCAAAATATTTATACATAAATAAAAATTATCCAACTAATTTAAAACAACGGATGAAAAACGTGAGATTGTGGTTCTTTCAACTCAAACTGCCACGTTAATGGCAAGTGTCAAAATGACAGCAGCTTCTCTAGCCTTCTACAAAGTATGACTACACCTGTCAACAACCCACAGAACCCTAGTCATATACGGGACTCTACAAACTTCTTACACGTCAAACATCACTACAGAAAACAATTAGTTTACTAATCTCAAAATTCTTATCTTACGAGATTAAAGAAGAAGAGACACAAGATCTTGAAGATCAAAGATTCACCATGGCGAATGCAAGTGATGAGTTCAGGCTTACATCTTCCAGCATCGATCATGAAGGCCGACTGCCAAGAAAATACACAACTGAAGGTCAAGGTATTGTTTACTATAACTGGTGCTCCTTTCATGAGTAGATTTTCGGTATGATGTAGGAACGATTGGCTTGTTCGTTTGATTTATTGTTGGAACTATATCAGGTACGAAGAGAGGCATTTCGCCACCGTTAGAATGGTACAATGTTCCCGATGGGACAAAAACATTAGCGCTGGTGGCGGAGGATATCGACGCACCGGACCCAAGTGGTCCGCTTGTTCCTTGGACTTTGTGGGTGGTGATCAATATACCACCTACCTTGAAAGGGTTACCGGAGGGGTTTTCCGGCAAAGAAGAAGAAAAGGGCGGGGATTTCGCTAATATTAAGGAAGGGAATAATGATCTCAAGGTACCAGGATGGCGAACCCCAAAGTTGCCGTCGTTTGGTCATAGATTCGAGTTCAAGCTTTATGCATTGGATGATGAAATCGATTTGGGAAACAAGGTATAACTCGTTTGTTAATTTCTTTACGTGTTTGTGTTTGTATTTTGCTAATTTGTTGGGATTAATTGTGCACAGGTGACGAAGGAGAAGCTGCTTGAGGCCATTGATGGACATGTGCTCGGGGAAGCTGTTCTTACGGCAATACATTGAAAAGTGGTGTTTGATGAGGTTTTGCTGAATCAAGAATAATGTATTTTTATTTTGACTTTGTAGCAAATTAAGTTTCGTGTGTGGCCTTCGTGTATACAAATATATTTTCCCCTTTCCCCCGTTTTTGCATGTCTTTTTAAAAATTTAGCGATGTTGTTATGTGTTTTAGTTTTCTTCATACATTTTACTAAAAATAATAATATCTCAATGTATTATTAACACTAAAATGGGATGACTGTCGGTATGATGATGCTAAAGGTGCCTATTCTCGCTGAGACTCTTGTGGGTATGAAAGGGATGAGTAAAAAGCCTAGTCCTTGAAGTTGTTAGAGTTCGGTTGCAATCGTCAATTAATTGAGCATGCCACATTACCAGGTTAAAATATTTACACATCGGCACGGAGACGGTAAACATTATCTATAAATGAATTTATAATCCTATTCTAATCAATAAGTAACTCAAAGTGCCACATGTCATTTTTTAAGCCCTCTTGTACACATGTTATTTTATAGAATTTTTTATTTTCTTAAAATAAAAATTTGTTTGTCAGTTACTCTAAACTCCTTAATTATCTTATAACTCCTCAATTAAGTGTGGATAATTAATGACTATAATGGCATATTATGAATAATCAATTAAGTGTGGGAGAAAAAATTGATTGATTTGAGAAAGAGTAAATAAGACTTTCGAAGTTTTTAGTTATTTTAAAATAGGATTAACCAATCTAAGTTAATGTCAATGAAAGAAATAGCATTGAACTTTGTAAAAAAATTCATTAATAACGTCATATATTTAAAATAAAATGGTTTTCTTAATATATAATTTTTTAAATTCGCCAACCAACTAAGATAAAAATGATCTGCAGATACATTGAATTTTGTATGAAACATGACATGTTTTTGAAAAAAAATATTAGTCATATAAACCAAACTATTAGCCGCCATGAAATTATTTGCTGAAAGGAAATCATTAACGATTCATTGCTATGAACCTTAAATAAAATCCCTAAATTGTAAATCTGAAAACCTAAACCTAAACTCTAAAAGAAACTACTTACCAAAACAAACCTTTTGCATATAAGTTACATGCTCTTTGTAATATTACATTTTTTTAAACAACCTGGAATTTACACATCGAACGTGGTATCACTACAAACAAAATGACATTTAATGACACAGAAAAGATGCCACTAAATACCAAGAAAGTGCCACCAAAAGCTCTGCCACTAAAAGTATATAGTGACACTATTTTATTGTGTCGTTGCAACATTGAATATTTTGCCGAATTATAACATTGTACTCTCATTTTTTTCTCTACCTCATGTAAAGTTTACTACTTTCAATTATTTTCTTATGGAAGTATTTTTTTTTATGAACATTAACGTTTACATATTCATAATTTATATTTTTTATTTTTAATCATCCTGTGTAATACACGGGTCTTACAACTAGTATCTAATAAGCATCCTTGTCAATAATTCATAATAATATTTTAATATCCTATAAGTTGTGTGATATTTTATAAAAAAATAATATTGCAGTTGTTAAACCAAATTAGCTCTTTAGCGTGTGAGCGACGAAAACATTTTTTCCGGTAGACATGCACAAACCATGGACTTAACCAGGCTCGAGCGTTAATACTAAAAGAGTGGTCTTCGTTGGGCATAAAAAATTCTAATCCTGAACCAAAAAATGTAGCCTGTCTACGCAAATTTTGACCTAATAGGTTCTTGGATCGATTTTTAGGTGGTGTTATTTTTAATAGGTAAAAAGTGCGATAGTTTGTGGATTTCATTTACAGATATTTGAAGAGAAAAAGTTGGAAAGACTAAGAGTTTAAAATATACAAATAGATGTTTAAAATATACAAATAGATTGTAATTAGACTGTTTGTTTGTTTTTTAAAGTTTATATATTATTAAAATAGATTGGATTATTTATTATGTTATGTATTTTCTTAATTAATTCTCATTTTGTTTAATTTTTTATCAATATTCATCTATAATTTATATAAATAAAGTTTTTTAAGTTAGAAAATGTGAGAAGATATAAAAAGACTTCAATCTATACATGGTTTAAGGAGATGATGCACTACTACATTTAAATATGCGATTTTTTAAAAGATAAACAGTCTGCAAGACTCACGTCTATATTTTGTCTGTGAGTCATAAACAAAAGATGTCAATAAGATCTTAAAACAAAAAACAAACAACTCCTCAGTTATTTGGAAATTATTTTTTTGTTTTTGCAAAATTGTTCTCGATATATTATTTTAGAGTAAATTACAATTTGGTCCTTATGTTATGACTTATTCGCGGTATTGATTTTGTTTCAAAAAAAATTGTCGTCAATAATCTTAAGTTTCAAAATTTATCGTTAATATTTATGTCAAGTTTATATATAAAGAAACTTTTTTTACCTTTGACCAAAGACAATATTTATAAAAGTTTATTTAATAAAAGGTCTTAAACCTAACACTCCAACCCCCCCCCCCCCCCCCCTCTCATATACTTATATGTTGGCTCCCTATTCTGCCTTCATCGATGCCAGCAGCTTCAATGCCACCCACAACCATCAACTCCGTCGCCACTAGTGGTGGTGGTTGCGGTGGAAATTCCTACATTGAAATTTGGTGGCTCTGGAGTATTTGCATCTGGTGTAGCCAATTGTGAAGATAACATTCTTGTATGATGACCTCGATGAAGATATGTACATGGTGTAACCAAAAGGTATTTAGATTGCTGGAAAGGAAAACCTAGTGTTCAAGTTAAAGAGAAGCATGTGTGGATTGACGCAACATATGATGCAGTAGTACTTGAAGTTTGATGACTTCATGAAAATGATAGGTAGACGAGATGTGAGAGTGATCATTAGTGCTACCTGAAGAAGTTTAAATACTCGTACATCATCCTTTTACTGTATGCTGATGACATGTTGGTAACTGGATTCGACATGAAAGAGGTCAACAAGTTGAAGAAGCAGTTGTCCAAAGAGTTCGAGATGAAGGACTTAGGAGCTGCTAAGAAGATTTTTGACATGAGCATAGTCAGAGACAAAGTTGTGGGTACTCTACAACTTCCCAATAGAGGTATATCTGGTAATTCTTATAGAAGTTCAACATGATTGATGTGAATTCCAGAAGCACGTCTATAGGGAGTCATTTTAGACTCTCAGCAAAACAATCCCCGAAGATAGAAGAAGACATTAGAAATGGCTAAGGTTCCCTAAGCCTCAACATTTGGCATTTTGAGGTATGCAATTGTATACACTAGGTCGGACATTGCTCATGCGGTGGGAGTTGTAAGTAGGTTTATGTCAAATGTGGCTAAGGAGCATTGAGAAAGAGTCAAGTGGCTACTACACTAGTTGAAAGGAATTTTAGATGTAATCTTATATTTCAAAAGGCATAAGGTTGTTTTAAAGGCTTTACTGATGCAAAATTAGAAGGATGTACATATTCAAGGAAGAGCACAATATGTTATATGTTTATAATTAGGGGAACAAACATTAGTTGGATGTCCAAAATTCAGAAGAGTATTGCTCTTTCAACCACCAAAGCAATGTATATGTCTATTGCAGAAGCTATCAATGGGCTTATTTTGGTTGAATAACTTCTTATCCTAGTTAGGCATGAAATAGGAAGACTATGTCTTACATTGCGATTACCATAGTGCAGTACACCTTGTAAAGAATTTTGTGTTTCATGGGAAAAACACATCAAAATGAGGTAACACTTTATCTTGGAATTGATAAGTAATGGTACCCTAAACTTGAAGAAGATCATTGGTACAAAGAATCCAGCAAATATGTTTACAAAGAGGTGACTACCAAGAAGTTGAAGCTATGTATGGCTTCAACAAATCTTTTGAAGAATTGAGGCGAATGCACAAACTAGAGAGATATAGGGTTACAAGCTTGGATGGCAGCAAAAGGTTGAACAGCTTCCAAGTAAGAAAATTTTGAGTTGTGGAGCCTGATCTCCCCTTGACCTTATTGTCGTTACAGAGACCAAGCATGGGCATTGTGTATATCATGATCTTCAACCTTCGAGCAGCGGCTGCTAATAAGTAGTCTAAAACGTAGTTGCATCAGTTTTTAGTGTTTGGCATAAACCAAAAATAGTGGTTATAGGAAAGAAGTCATACATGGCAAAGACCGGTCTATCAGTTTAAATAGTCTCATTTTAACAATCTAAAATTAATATGTACTAGTGATACCTCAATATCGGTTTTTAGTGTTTGGCGAAAACCAAAATATGTATAAAATTGGACCACAATCAATCTTAAGCCGATTTTCTAATAATATATAATAAACTTTTTATTTACATATAACACACCTTTTATATATATATATATATATATATATATATATATATATATATATATATATATATATATATATATATATATATATATATATATATATATATATATATATATATATATATATATATATATATATATATATATATATATATATATATATATATATATATATATATATAGAGTTAGTATCAAATGTGGAACACAAATATTGTGTGATCGTATGAGACAATATCAGCCATTAGATGAAAAGAATGAATGGTTAAGATGATAATGGCATGATTGTAATTAATTGAAAAAAAAATTATTATTTTTAATTAAAAAAAATCAATAAGGGTAAATTAGTAAATTTTCCCGATAGCCAATTTTGGAATGTGCAGATATTTTGGGATATAATTTAGTTAGTTATTTTGCATGATTTTAGTTCCATTCTTATATATTCTTATTTATCTTGTAATTTTGTGGTATTTTGATTTAATACATATTTACCATGTTCATTATATTTTTAAATTAATATTCTGGAAGAATACGACTTATACACTTTTCAAGAATGAGATAATGATAAATACATTCTAAAAGAATAGTAACATTCTGAAAGTTAGACTTTATTCTAAAAGAATTCGACTGTATATAATGGACAAATACATGAAACATTATTGAATAATCATTCGTAAAAAATGGACAAATACATTAAGACATATGGATAACCATTCTTAAAAAGTAGACAAATAAATCAAAAGATTAAAACATTCTATCAGAATAATTGACAAATAATATAATGTATTTTGAAAGAGAATGTATTCTAAAAGAATCATAACATAATTTATTATGAAAAATCTTCAAAGAATGTATTCTGAAGGAATCGTCAAAGACAATATTCTGAAAGAATCATAACATATCTTGTTCCATTCTTCAATAATCATATTGTGTATGGTTTTGATTGCATCAAACCTTTAACACATATGGTCATTTGGACTTCAGGTATGGTGATAGTTTGAAGATCTACAAAAGTCACAATTGTTGTTCAAGGTGTGGTCAGTCAAAACTTTATAATCGTAACAAATAACATACACAAGAATTACCTCCTAATCCAGTTGTCTCATGGACTTCTGTTAGTATTCGTGATTGATCTGCATAATTCCATTGATCAACACCATTTAAATCAATCTACAAAAAACCATAAACTTTGGTAGAAAATGAAAAAGCAAGTCTATTTAGAATTTAAGAACTGAAAACCAAAATATATATTACAATACTAATTCGACTCCAAACCAGATTAAAATTTAAATCGTTCTTTGGCTAGTGATTCACTTATTTGGATCATTAAAACATCAATGGGACTTACAAGATTTTACCAGAAACAAATGTTGTTGTCATGGGATGCTTGGAAGAGCAATCGTCACACACTTGAGTGAGCTGATTTAAATCCAACTGATACACCATCTGCAAACCAAACTTCATTATGACATTTTATCAAACATATTATGTGCAAGAGAAAAGATTTACAGAATGAAGAGGAAATTGGTCAGAAATTATTTGTTTTCATGATAAACTAAAAGCATATAAGTACAATTGTCCAATATGTAGAATAAATTGAGTGGTACAACGGTGAAGGAGTGAGTGTTTCGGCCTAAAGGATACAGGAAAAATGTAGGAAGGTGTAGAATTAAAATAAGTATTGATTCTAAAAGAATCATTCTTCAATGAGAAAACTAAGAAAAATAATGACTGATTAAATCACATAGGTTTCTTCAATTTTAGACTCAATCGAATTGGTGTCCTGGGGTGTAGAATTGTGATGTAAGGGTTGAAAGGAATCAGACATTAGAGTCTTACCAGACACATCAACTGTGGGAATTCGACTTGGCATTGGGCACTCCATCAAGGACCGATCGATTTGAGAGATCACAGGAGAAGCAAGGCCAGGGTCGAAATGCACAGGGGGGTTCCATAATTTCCATCCCCTTCGATCAACCAACGTGAGGCATAGGAGCAGCAATTACCTACATCGGGCATCTAACTGATCCAATTGGGAGGATCGACACGTGACAGACCTTGGCGATGGATTCAAGCAATTGCGTAGAAACCGTAGCCATCTTTGATTGCAATTGGATCAAGTCTTTTTTCGCGATGTATTCAGGGGTGGAGAGGTCTGATTCAGGATATTCATCTTCTTCCACACTCACTTCAGTTCTCGATTTTGTCGATTTCTTTGAAATTGGCCGGCGACAGAAGATTATCGGCATCCATATGGCAGTGACGGGATGAGATACCACGGCTGACAGTAGATGACCAGTGACGACGGGAAAGAGAAAAGGGGATGATGGTGGATTTCATGGAGAATTGGAACAATGGCAGATTTCGTGAAGATGGTATTAGGTGAGGATCGATGACGGCTTGGTAGGTTAAATAAACAGTTCGTATAAAAAGAGGAGCCAGAGAGAGAATGCGAAAAATTTGGAGTTAATTGGTCAGTTACCTAAATTAATAGATAAAGTTAAAATATACTTAATTGATAATTATTTTAAAATTACCTTCATACCCCCTTTATAAATGATTGGTCCATAATTCATCATACACTCACACAATATTTGTGCTTCACATATGAACCTACATCTATATATATATATATATATATATATATATATATATATATATATATATATATATATATATATATATATATATATATATATATATATATATATATATATATATATATATATATATATATATATAGGGTTAGGATCCGGTAGGAACCGCGAGGACTCTTCTCGTCCAATCATTCTCATAAGGGCAATAACGTCAAAACGTCTTCCTTCGACGTGACGCAATCACGTGCGACGCACGTCCACGGAACAAAATACGAACTCGAGGATTTAAGTGGGTTTTTTAAGTGGGTTTTTTTTCAACGTGATTTAAGTGGGTTTTTTTCTCGTTTTTTTTTCCTTTTTCGTTTTTTTATTTTTTTTATTATTTATTATTTTTTTTTTCAAAAAAAAGTTTTTTCAAATTTTTTTTATTTTCTATTATACTCGGTATTTAGATTTTTATTTTTTTCATTTATTTTATTTATTTTTTTTTGTTTTTTTTAATACTATAGTACTCGATTTTTAATTTTTTTTTGTTTTTTTTTTCATTTTTTATGTATATTTTTTAATTTTTAATATTTTTTAATCTTAATTTTAACGTTTTTTTTCGTATCTTTAATCTAATCACTTTGATCATGATATTTTTAATCATAACGTTTTGGATCATGTATTTTTGGATCATAACATTTTGGATCATAGTTTTTTTGCATCTTGAATCATAAGTTTTGAATCATTTTGTCGTTATATGTTTTTTTAACTCGTTTTGGATCATAACGACTTTTGGATCTTGAATCATAACGAATATTGCATCTTTGATCATAAGTTTTGAATCATAAAACATATTTTGGTTTTAATATTTTTGGATCATATATATTTTTTTGCTATTTTGATGTGTTTTTTTACTTAAAATATAAAAATGAACATGAAAAAAACCTTTTTTTTCAATTTTTTTTTTGCAAACTTACTAATATAATATCTAAAATTTTCCATTAAATTTTCATAATTTTTAGAATTTTTTTAATTTTTGATTTTTTATAATAATAAAAAATAAAAATAAATATTTTTTTTTTCAAATTTTCATGATTGTGCTTGTTTTGTAGAATTTTTTTTTTACAAAGAAAAAAAAAGTTATGACCTAAAAACTAAGCGGTGGAATAAAAAAAACTCAGCAAACCATATTGCGACAAGTGTCGCAATTTGGTGGGGGTGTCGTTGCAATTACCATATTACCCTTATTAATTTGTATTATCTACCCAATATTTTTTATTTTTATAAAACTAGCCCCCAAGCTTTTAAGATGTGAGATTTTATTCACATTCAATTTTATCCACCCATTTTTTATGATTAAAGGTCCAGATTTGTCCTTACGGTTCTTACCGGATTTTGGGTTCTTACACGATCCTCCTTATATATATATATATATATATATATATATATATATATATATATATATATATATATATATATATATATATATATATATATATATATATATATTCCAGTTCCATTAATGTTTATGGTTAACTTTCTTACAGTTTCCTACCCAATGTTTAAAAAACTTGTCTTCTTAAAATAACTAGATCGTTTACGACTAGCCTGACAACAGACTGAAATCGTACTTTTGGTTATATTTACTTCCAGGGCTCATCACAACCTTGGTTATGACAGATAATTGGACTAGAACACGCTATGAACACAAGGTTTGTCAGCAAAACATGGCACCTAACACGTTTTTCATAGCATTTTGTAAGGAAAACCAAGTTTTGAAGACTTGGCTCCAAAGTTTGCTATGTTTATTTGCATTATGTAAAGTATAGCGCTTTTAAGCAATAGAGCATGGTTTCGTCTACTAAATTTTGTTGACTTATGGTGGTTTTTTACCTTTTGGAGAATACCCGGAAAGGTCTGTTTTCGTTTTCTTGAGAAGGAGTCCTACTTGCTGCATTCTGATAATATTTCCATATCAATAAATCTCATTTAAATTGAAGGAAAAATTATCTAGGTGCAACCTGAAAAACGTTAGGGAAGGTTAAGATCAACTAAAGAGCTGTTTTACTTCATTACTAAAAAGCTGCACTTTGTTTCACATTATAACATTATATGTAGACCACTTCAAATCTTCGTTTTCGAGAGGGATGATCAACTCCGCAAATATCGATCGGTTTGTGTTCTGTTTTGATCTACTAGTGCTAAGTAGTGAAATGTAAAGAAACTGGCTCTCCTATAACTATCGCGTAGATTGAAATTTGAAAATTAATAAAAGCATCCAGAATTATCAATATAATTGTCTATGGTAATGATGTTTGTCTCAATTCCAGGAATTAATGCTCCCAATTGCAATGTAATTTATTTCCATTACTATTCGAGGCATTCTACCCTTACTAATCAAAATAGCAGTATTCTTCAATCTTATTAAAGAAAAAATATTAAAGAAAAAAGAAAATTACAGAGAACGACTAGAAGGTTTTCAACCACACAAAACATATCTTACAGTATTTTTTGCCCTCTGTTCCAAAACCTATCTTTTAAGGTCTATCATGTGAGATACGGATCCATTAGCAGTAGCAAATATAAGAACTACCTAAACACCTTCTATAAAACTACAAAACAAATTATTCCACATACATTTTCTCAAATCCAAAATTCAACAAAACTCAACGCCTTCTCACAACAGAACTCTTCTCCAACTTCACCAACTGTTCAAGCGTCACAAGAGACCACCTATCATCAATCTGAGCAAACACCTTCTGATTCAAAGAATCAATAATCACACTAACATTCCCAAACCCATAAACCTGATGTCCATCTTGCATCCTTCCAACTTTCGGCTTAAACAACAAATTATTATGCTGTGCATGAACCTCAATCACCTCCTTCAAACTCAAATCCCCACCGCCCATGTCATCCGTCCCACGTGGCGGTCCCACTCCCACTCCCACTCCCTTCACCTTCTGAGCTTCAAACTGCCTCTGTTCACGCGCCTTCAAATAACTAATATTCTCCCTCAAACCCGGCTGCACCACCTCCAACCCTTCAGCCGCCTGGTTCATCATATCCAGACCCATATTCAGTCTATACCTCACATGCTCATTTGACAAAAGCTCTTGTGGTATCAAATCTTTCCACCCTAAATACCAATTTGTCACTTCTTGAAAATTCGGCTTTGAACATAGCCACTGGTACAAAACCTCTTGCCATTTATTAAAAAACACGTCCATTATATGAAGCATGTGGTGGACCGGGATCACACCCGCCCATGTCCGCACCCAGTAAAACTGGTCAAGCTTTTGGTCCGCGGGATTGACTTGAAACTCGTGAATCACGCCTAATAATTTCGGGATTATATACCGCACCATTATCTGTTCCCAGCTTGTCGGGTCGAAAACCGTCTTCCACGGCGATAAAATGTAAAACGCTGACATGTCGCTCGGATGCCACGCGTGCAGAACGCTTTCTAACCGCGTACGTATCGTATGGTATAATGTCTCGAGTTTTTGACCCAACAATGGCAGCCATGGGTGGACCCACGAGTGTATCGGAATGGTTTCGCGGCGCGGGTCCCACGAGTCAACCGCGGAGGATAATTTTGGCATGACGATGTTGTCGAGTATGGTTTGAAGAACCGAGTGCGGAAGTAATTGTTCCCAAGAATCTAGGAATTTAAGTATCGGTTCCGGGTCCCGCGCCTGCCATGTGTTCGTCCCGGAGATTCTCACGGCCGGGAACACAACTTCCATGAAAAGCTGCGTGTAAGTCGACTCGAAAATCTCGTCACCTTCCAGTAATTTTTTCCATACCGACATCACGTTTAACCCGTGTGACGGGTTTTGAAGTGGGTCCCACCCTTGAAAGACTCTAATAAACAAAGGTAACGCGAAAGAGGAAGCGATAGTAGGTAAACTACAAAGCGTGTATTCATTCGGGAATCGTTTGTGTAAGTCAATGAATGACGTGGCGAGCGATTCTAAAGTCAACTTCCCTAACGAGCTTTCGTTTGTTAAGTTCTCGATTACACCGACTATTTCTTCCATGCTAGCGAGTTGTTTCTTTTGAAGGGCAGCATCGTCTTTTAGCTTTTCTTTTTCTTTTTGTAAAGTGACAACTGTCTCCCTTTCGTTTCTCAAGTCCAGGTCAATTTTCTGTATGTCATGTCCGGCTAAGTCAACGATTAAATTTATGTTGTGTTGGAGCTCCGGCATTGGTTGGTCATTTTCTCTTGAATTTTCTTCGGCGTTTAAATTTTCTAAATTTGTCAACACGCGGACTTGTGGGCCCCGCATGTCGAAAACTTTTTGGACCACGTCAAGTCCTTGTTCTTGTGTCTTGACCAGTAATTCTTCTGCGGTTACGTATTGTTTTTTCTTTTTTTTCGAGCTGCTTTGTTTCAACCATGGTTTCTCTTTTTGTTGAATACCAGGAGTAGTCTGAGGTAAAACCTTAATTTCATCAGCTAATTCCTGTAATGTTGGAAGATTCGCCGCCTCTTTGTAATCATTAAACCCCATTCCCATGTTCTTGGGGCGTAACTTTGCTTCAATTGGAGCCACAATCCCCTGTGCGTTCTTCCCTAAACCACCTCCTTTATACCCCATTTTTTCAAGTAATTTCATTCCAATACCCTTTGTGTGTTTTTCAAATACGCCAACATTGCCCTCGTCTTTTGCTTCTCGTTTTCCTAAACCTGATTTTGTTGAACTTTTGTTTAATTTAGACTTTTCTTTTTCCTTTTCGCGCCTCTGAAGGGCACCCTCTTTGATCATTTTTCCAAATGCAGTTGGAAGAAAGTCAACGGTGCTATCGTTGACTTCTTTTTTGTCCTCTGAATTGAAACCGAGGCCTTGACCTAAACCTGGAAAGCTGTCATCATCATCTTGGTCGTCTTTTTTGTTCTCTTGTTTTGTGTTATTATTGATTTCTTCATTTGGCATTACAATGCCACTTGATACAAAATTGAGGGGCTTAGTGAGATCTTGTTGTTTTCTTGATAAATCTTTTTTTCGTTTTTTCTTGGAGCTACCTTCAGAATCACTATCTGTGTCACCAGATGCAAAGATACCATAGAGGACATCATCTTTTGTCTGGTGACGTTTTTCTTTGCGTTTTTTATAACAAAATTCTCCACCAATCCATTGGCCATCTTCATAATCGTTTTCCATCCCAAATCTTTCCCTTTCCTGGTCGTCTTCCATGGCTGCTCAGGATATGGACCTGCCAAAAAGATTCAAACTTGTTGTAAGCATACAAGGTTATAACATGGAATGCTGTGAGTGCTACGATACTTCATAGATGTGAAATGAAATTTAGAGTTTAGTTAGGTGCTGTTTGTTTTTGAAGAGGTAAAATGTCTGCAGTCTGCGGACCACATCTGCAGAAGAAGAGATGGACCAAACGTCTGCAGTCTGCAAGAAAAAGACTGTTTGTTTTCTAAAGTCTGCAGACTGTTAAAATAAACTAAAATTTAAATAAATTGTGGTCCTTTTTGCATAATTTACAGTTTAAATTCATATATCCTATACAACATCTATTAATGCAGGTCCAAATTCATCAGATGTTCAATCAAAAGTTCACACAGTTCATAATTCCCTGTGCCGCCTGTTCCAAAGAGGTGAACCCAATCTGAACATCAAATTAATCATAATTAAACAAAGATATAAAATGAGATTCAAACACAAAAATCAGATTCAAAGAATAAAATCATATTCAATCACAAAATCAGAACATAAGAGTTAGAAAATCGCATTCAATCTGAACATCAGAAAATCAGATTCAAAGAATAAGCTAATAACCATTATATATATGCAATCCCAAATACGTGTGTGGTTTGTAGTTATTCTTTGAATCTGATTTCCTGAACACAAAAATCGCATCAATCTGAACACAAAAATCTGAACATCAAAAAATCAGATTCAAAGAATAAAATCATATTCAAACTCGTTAGAAAATCGCATTCAATCACAAATCAGAAAATCAACCTTAAAGATTCAAAATCATAGTCAAACTCATCAGAAAATGACATTCAATCACAAAATCAGAACATTAGAGTTCAAATTTCAGACAACAAATCAGAAAAGAAGCACTATAACCAAAAACGGATTTCGATTTAGGGTTAAAGAGGTTACCTTCACTGGCAAGGAGAAGAGTTGCAGATGTTTTCGTTGTCGGTTTGGACGGCAGACGACAATGTGAATTCGTTTCAAATATCTAGCCGGCGGTTTAGACGGGTAGACGCGATGTGGGACAATTTCCGGCGAGCAGTCGGCGCTGTGGGGCAGAGAAAGAAAGGAACGAGGGAGGCAGACGGGTAGACGACGGTGAGGACAAGAGAAGGCCACCGATTACCGCCAGGAGAAGAGAACACGATCGAGTTGTTGCAGATGGAGAACGGTTGGAGAAGAAAGGAACGACGGACGTAGAGAAAAAAAAAAAAAAAGGCGTATTCTTTTAGGGCTAAAAAATAACGCGCAGATTTGTGAAGACACGAAAAGAGGCAAAAGTGGTCCAAAAGAGCTTTTAGAAAAAAGAAAAAAAAAAAAAAAAAAAACCCTTAGTTTGTACAGGAAGAGTTTTGTGACTTTGTCAATCACTTCACAACTGAAAAAATATTCAAGAAGTATAGGTTATCAAAAACGGGATCATCAACCACATAACTACTATTCACAAGGAAGGAAGGACAAAAGTACAGTTTATAAAAAACCAAGATCTCTAGAAAGAAAAGCAATGAATTTTCGTTTTTGGATCTCAATCGAGGAAACTAATGATTATGAAACAAGCACAACTCAAGTTCAATGCAACCTGATCAAATTCAATTGGCCTAAATCTGATAATTTCAACCTAAATTTGGAAAAAGGAAAACATGTGCCCCTACTAACAATCTATACTATATAATAAAGGAATCCATTCATTGCCACATGTCAATTTTCTACACCTCTTTAATGTCACGTGTCCATTTCCGGTGAAACTCCATTTTATTTTCCAGCTTTTATCTTTTACCCACGATATCAAATTGCCATTCCTAATTTCATTCCTAACATTTAGCCACGAAATCAGCGGTTTTCTGATTTGAAAAACCCCCCGATCGTATGATATGAGGAATTCAATCTTTTCTGGACCTAATCCTTAATCTTACTATTCATGCGGTTACAAATACATCTCGATTGTGGCTGCGATTGAAATGGCTTTAACCCTAACTCGACGAAGTGCTTCTACCCTAACTCGACGAACTGCGTTTACAATTTCTGCAGGCCACATCGCCAAGTACGATAAGTATTCATTTCCAAGTTTCTGCATCACTCACTACTACCCTTTTGTTGTTCTTAGTTTTTTCTTGATTTCCGCTTCTACACCGTTAGTTTTTGGGGTTCTATTGATCTGATTTCCATAAACTGAGTTACACGATCAATCTCAATCACGTGATGACTATAAAGCAACTCCTAATAATCTTCTTCCTCGTATGTTTTCCCTCTATGAGGATCGAAATGAGTTGTCCTCTTTATCCCTTGAAATGGAAACCTCTTCGTAAAAAAGTCTGGTCCATTTTTTATACTCACTCACTGATACAGGTTAAAGACAGGGAACGGGAATCGGAAATACGGAAGTCTGTTGAAATGGATTTTGCTTCTGCAATGATGGGTCTGGTGCAGAACGAAACACCATCTATTGTAAGAGAAGTCTTGATATTGTGTCTTCTTTTACCCTTACCCCTCCTACAAACCCATGCATGTTTCTATTCTAATTTTTTTTTTGTCGATGTTGCAGAGCTTCTTCCATTTGGCATGTCAATGAAACCTTCATCATAAGCTTACTTCTTATATATTTTCTTTGTTCTTCAAACTATTGTTTCTTAGTAGCAGCACATGACAAATATTTCTTGAAGAGAAACCATGGTTGGGTTGTGGGTATAGTCATTAGTTCTTAGCTGTAAATTAATGTAGCTTTATTGGTCTTTTTATTAACTATAAGTAAAGTAAAAGAGGATATACTACCCAGGAAAAACACAATTTAGAACTACAACCATAAAACACACTAATAAAATAAAACTACAATATGAGCTTCTAAAGTCTTTTGCAATTATATAATCTGGAATTGCATCGCCTTTTAGGCTTTCTACCATGAGTGTCGAAGCATGTTTTGAAATTGATTTTTATGGTTTTGCTCTTTGTTTAAGACCTGGACAAGATGTTTGTTTACTTTCTTTTATATGTATAACCTCACCTGTATTTATCATAAGAATGTATAAGTTTGTCATGAAAGATGTCTATTAATTTACATTTATTTGGATAATTTGGAAGACATTTAAAGGTGCTTTTGTTTAAGTGAATGTATTTATCATCATTTATGTTTATATACTCTTTTCAGGTATAGCGAACAGTTGCTTTGACACAAAATTTACATGCCAGTTTTGGAATCTTAGTAATAAGTTTCTCCTTTTTACCCTCTTATTGTATTTTTGTACCTTCTTCAAGTTCTATGATGTATTAAACATGCATCACCTTAAGCACCGATTCTAATTGTATAAATCGTCTTCAATTTCTAAATTCTTAATTGAGATGCATTTGTTATCTTGAATTTGGAAATTCTTGATTGATGAGTGACATTTGTATAAAATCTGATAGATCAATTGAATCTTGTATAAATTTCAATATTCGTTTATGAAATGAAGTATCCTGCAGCACCAAACCGGTTTCAAGCCATCGATACTTTTCTAATCACTTTTGACTCCTTACTATAATAAACAAAGGGTAAGTAGGTGAATTGGTTAAAATATACTTATACGGCTTTTAGCATCAATTCCAAGAATTGTATATTCCGTTTTTGGTTTCTATTGTGAGTTGTTAATGTCTTTTTTATAGTAGGTACAAATGACAGGAGGAGAAGCGAAACGTGGTGAATAGGAATAAAGATTTAAGGCATTATGGAGAAATCAGAGGTTAGTCCCAATTATCATAAATTAAATTAAATTTTCGTCCCTGTGGTATAATAGGTTTTTTTAATGACATGTTTCCTAATATAAACTATTTGATGAAGGGAAAAAAACCGACACATGATAACTTTTCACTGATTAAACAAAATATTTGTCTTATTGTGTAAGTTTTTTTAATTGTTAACCGTGTAACACACGGGTTTGTAAACTAGTTAGAAAATATAGAGGGGAAACTCTTTCAAATTATACAATCTGTTACTTTTCCCCAGGAACTCCTCAAGAAGCTTTCAATATGAAGACTTGTACATAAAATTGAGGCACTGTTTGATTGTTTTCTTATTGTAATGTCACAGAAATATAAACATGTCCTAAAATTTTTATCGTTATGAATATTTCAAGTCGCAAATAGACATACCTTCCAAACAAATTTACGGTGACGGAGGGGGTGAAGAGGAACGCACGATTCAAAGGAGTGGGATGAACACGTGATTGATAAACAGCAGGATAGTGAAGCCTTGAACCAGACGGAGCGGTAGAGACGAAGTGAACGAGAATTTAAGTTTCAGATTGTAAACACAAGAACTGAGCCCTAATTTCATATTCTAAACACACACAAAAAAAAAAGAATAAATACATAATTATTAAATAAAAAATTAAAAGATACATACATTAGATTTTTCGCATAACAATACAACTATACTTTCCAAATTTAAAAATAAATAAATTACACAAATGGTCCATGTGATTTGTGATTATTTACATGCTTTGTCCCTAACTTCTTTTTTAACTCGAACGGTTCTGTTATTTTGTTTTATTGCATGCTTGTTCTTTAATAGATACAAAAAGACTGTATTATCCTTACTAATTTTTTAATTTATTTAATATTCCTTTCTCATTTATAAATTTTTCAAAATGGTTCCCACCACCTACACCCACCTCACACACCCCGACCTCTTTCTCTCTCATCGGAAACTATTGTGGCTTTTATTATTTTTAAATTAAAAAACAAAAAAATTATTATCTCCTTCCCCACCCAATAAACTGATTAGTTAAACGTACATTCATATTCTTTCTCTCTATATATATATATATATATATATATATATATATATATATATATATATATATATATATATATATATATATATATATATATAATTGTCAATGATATTGATCTCCTCCACAAAGTGATCAATCACACGATCGAGTTAAAAAAATAGAAGTCAAGCATGCAAATTACCCCAAACTACATGGATCATTCGTGTATCTTACTCAAAAATTGATATTCAGTTTGTATATGAAAAGATATACGTAAAAATATTGAGTACCTAAATTTTAAATATTTTACATTGCATTTTTATGTTTTGGCTCTTGTAGAGGGAATTTAGGCATGGGCTAGGTGGGACTCTCGAATGACCGAATTTTATAAAGTTTAGTAAAATAATATAAGACAATTATTATGACATGTCTTAAGAATTTTGAAGGGCCTACATTTTTATGTTTGATATATATATATATATATATATATATATATATATATATATATATATATATATATATATATATATATATATATATATATATATATATATATATATATATATATATATATATATATATATTTCAATAGCCCACATGTTATATTGCAATGACCCAATCCACAAATATAAGTTAATAGGCAGTAGCCGACTCCTACGTAAAATTTAGGGAAAAAAAGGAGAAAAAACGGTGCAAAAATAAGAATTGAAACATCAACTAAAACCTATAAGCCACGCTTCCTTGCGAATTGCAGCTACCGACAACGACAAGGGCAGCCTATTCGGCTATTCCGACTTACATAGTTCCTCGTATGCCAAGAGTGCATCATCGATCGATCGACCTCCACTCAACGGTTTCCAGACTTCTAGCCTCCAAGTTTATACTGACTCTTAAGTCTCAAATTTATAAATCATAATAGAATTGAAGATTTGTGATTGTTGATAAAATGATGGTTGTGATTGTTTAGTTCATTAATATTTTGTAACATTGAGTCATTGATATAGAAACATTGTTTTTATTTCTTTGATAGTATTAAAGTTTGATTGTTGATTTGTCAATTGTCATTTGTTACTGAAATCAAAATTGATTATGTTATAATCAGAATCAAGAATGTCATTGTTCAAGTTTTTTAATAAAAAATATGAAATGGGAAGTTAAGACTTCCAAACCCGAATGAGGACAACAAGTGAAAGGATATGATGGTTGGGGGAGTGATAAAATCATAAGTTCATTGCATTAACAAATAAAAATGATTAAGTGAAAATGCCCAACAAGTAGAAACTTGGAGTTAGTAGTTAAAATACTTTTTTAAAGCTAGTTTAAAACCACAGACATGATTGTTAGAATCACATACTTTAATACACATTTGATTGATTTACGTTATACTTTGTCTCCAAAAAATTGAACTTGTTAAAATTAAAAATTTAAACCAAAATAATGACACCTCTTGTATTCCAAGCTCCTCGAAGGTTAAAGTCTTGATTATAATTTAAAGAAAAACCATTTTTAGTTTGTTACACCATATTAATTTACATTTCCAATACAATAAATAGTGGTTTCTGATGTACGATTATTAGAAGCAGAAATACAAAGTCAAATTTTTTTTCTTGTCTCAACAAGATTGATGATCCTATCATCCAATAATCTTGCAGTTGAACAATAAGCACTGTTTTCGCTATCATATGTCTCAACAAATTTCACCTTGCTTTTCACTTCATCTTCCTACGATCATTGTCAAATTAGCAAATTACACCCACAACAATATTTATCCAACACAAATCATTCTCTCAAAATGTTTATATGGACCAAATTTGTCATTAATTTTATAGATAAACATTTAAATTAGAAAATAATAGAACATTTTTTTTAAATTGAATAAATATTAGATATAAATTAGGACAAATTTTAAAAAATGCACTAAGTTTTCACAAAAGTTTGATTTTGACATTGTGTTTTTTTTTTCAATTAAGTCACTATATTTGATTTTTTCAAATTTCACACCTAGAAAGTGATGTCATCAAAAAATATCATGTCATCATGTTATGTCAGCGCCACATCATCAAATACTGATATGTCAACATGTCAAGTCAGCTGATAACCGAGTTGATCAGTCAAATGGTCAATATTGAATACATGGTGATTTAATTAAAAAATTTAAAACTAAATGATGAATTAATTTAAAAAATTTGACATGATATAATATAGAGCTTTTATAAGAACTTGATATATTTGTTTTTTCAGAAATTTTATATCGTCCTAACTTTTTATTTTACCAATGTTAAATGATAACAAGTGTCATATTTAATAAAAATAATAATATTTATAATACTTTTCACTATTTAATACGAACTAGTTTGGACCCGTGCTACGCACGGGTCGGGTCAGATCGTTGGGTGGACAAGTTTGTTAAGTGGGTCAGGATGGGTCGGGGCACACTTTCACCATTCAATAATAAATTGGAATCAGAGAATCACTCCAACCCCAAAACATGTTCAATGTCGAACGCCGTCACCCAAAACCATTCTATCTCCCCCAACAAAAAGGGAAAAATTGAATCAAAGGATTCAACAATAGACAGAAGTGTTGGATTAGGTGTCTAAGCCATGACTTATAATTGTATTTATCTTATGAATAAAAGCAAAGTCCATTTGGGTTGCCCTCATAGATGGAGGATAGATATATAGTTCAGTAGAGAGAATAGTTGATTTATTAATTGTATAATAAATCAATAGAAAATATATATATGGTTTATTAATATATTTAAGTGTTAATATATTAATTAGAAACTATGATAATTAATTAAGATTTAATCTAGAATTAATTGGATTTAATTCAATGATTAAATTAATTAATTAAAAGGTGCAGGGACTGGTTTGGCATTTATTCAATAGTTGAATAACTGGCCAGGTAAAAACCTGGGGCAAAGTTGGCGCCACCGTGGAGGAGCCTCCAGTGTTTTGGCGAAACCCTATTAGGGTTTTGGGGAGTCTGGTCCAAGTGTCCAAAAGCCTTGTCCACTTGGAGGCTTTCTAGGGTTTCAGGTGTAACCCTAGGAGGCTATATAAGGAACCCCTTGGGTGCCCTAAATCCCACGCCTCCATCTCTCTGGAATTAATCTGCTGAACCGATTCTTCCATCACTTGGGTGTGACTTGCATTTGAGGCAGGATTCTTTTGCTGCTTGCTTGAAGGATCATAAGATCAAAGGTTGGTTTTCCTAATTCTTCTTTAGAATTGAATTGTATCCTTTAGGTTTTTAGTTCTAATCTTCATAGAAGAAAACATAGATCTTATTAGGGTTGCATATGAACCTTAGGAATATTTTGTGTTCATTGATTGCATAGAAACCCTTCAGTGGTATCAGAGCTTAGGCTGTTTTTTTGTGAATTGATTTGAACTGCATGAATTGTTTTGTGCCTAAGGGTTTTTGGCGAAAATTAAACCCTTGGAGATGGCCTTGTCGATTTCAAGGCTAGGGTTTCCTAACCCTAGCCGCCATCCCCGTTGGTCCCCCATTTTGGTTGCTTGATTTGCTTGCCATAAAAGTATGTTGTTATTTTTGGTAATTGGAATAATTGAAATAACTTGAACCCTTTTGTGTGCCT
Organism: Cichorium intybus; assembly: GCA_023525715.1. Classification (NCBI taxonomy): domain Eukaryota; kingdom Viridiplantae; phylum Streptophyta; class Magnoliopsida; order Asterales; family Asteraceae; genus Cichorium; species Cichorium intybus. The sequence continues at coordinate 23,547,728 of CM042012.1, forward strand.
TGCTAATTTCGATCACCATAGGGACCATGATAGATAATTAATTTGATTAATTTGATAATATCTATCCTAGATTTAATTAATTTAATTAATTGATTAATTAAAAGACCAATTAAATCAGTTTAAAGAATTAATTAAAATTTTCAAAAAATTAGTTAAAATTTGCGAAAATTAAGATAAAATTAATTCTAAAATATTTTAATGAGATTAAAATATATCTTATATATATTTATGATTAAAAGTTAATTTAATATATATAAGAAAAATTGGTTAGTCTACCGTTAGTAGGCCTCATTCACAAAACTGTCCTATAAAGAGGGTATAAGGCGACTGACTATAAAATGTTAGTCTAATGGGTATCTACTATTACCCACCGCTCTCCTGGTCAGTCGAGTGTCGTTAGCCGAACGGGTATGATAGAACCGCTAAAGCCTCTTAAAAATATAATGCTATAATTGAAAGTACTAGAACCTTAAAACAAACCCCAATCTAGTTACTTTAGGTTAAAAATGTGAATTGGTGCTAATCCATGAAATTGCACATTGCACTTTGTGGAACGTTGGTGGATCGTGTGTGGTTTACCGGCACGCCAACTGGGGTCCGCAATGAGTCGCGATGAGTTTCTTGATTTTGTCATTATTAACGGAGCGTGTGTGGATTACCGGCACGTTAATTAGAGATGACAATTGACTTCAAGAGTACCAAGCAATTTGCATGGTTATTCACACCCGGTTTGTGATCCTCGGTATCCCAGTCACAAACAGCGGGGCATTCCCGAGATTAAAACATGCTATCGAACAGTTCGGTAAATCTTAAAGAAACTAGGAATTCCATTATAATATGATTATGTTTCCGCGGTGGAATTGGCTGAATCGTCATTCGCCTACCTGATAAAATTTACAATATTGATTACGGCATCCCTTTTCGGTATTGTAGATTGTTATTGTAGGATCCTAGCCTTATATTTGTTCTTGGGTGAATATAAGGGTTATTATTATTATTATATCTAATTAAAACTACCTTATTCTTATTCAGATGTCTTCTGACCAATCCGTTCCCCACTCAAATCCCGGTAATGTCACCTCGATTCTGTCATTATGCTCAAAGGTGACGTTGGACGGCACCAACTATAATGACTGGATCCGCAACATCAAAATGGCTTTAAGGTTTGAACATAAAGAGTATGTTCTGGAAACCGAGCTTGTTGATGTGGACACTGAAACCGCTACTCCCGAGGAAATCGCTGCGTACACTAAACTCTCTGATGATGCAACCAAAGTGGCTTGCATCATGATCGCTACTATGAACCCTGAACTGCAGCGTATCTATGAGGACTATTGGCCTTACGAGATGCACAAAGAGCTCGTGGAAAGGTTCCGCAAGCAATAGCGCATCGAAAGGCGTGAGGTTGTAAAAGCTTTTACTAACAGCAAGCCCAAGGAGGGCGAGTCCATCTGTGCACATGTGCAGAGGATGCATGGTTATGTGGAAAGGCTTAGAAAGCTGGAAATGCCTGTCCATGAGGATTTAGCAGTTGACATAGTGCTAAACTCCTTGCCCAGTTCTTATGACCAGTTCACACTGGCGTATCATTTGAACAACAACCAGGCAAATCTAGCTGAGTTACACCGCATGCTTCGTACGGCTGAGGACGGGATGAAGGGAAAGGCTGTGCTCCCTGTCAACCCGCCTGTCCTGGCTATTGGCTCCGGAAAGGGAAAGAAATGGAAAGGCCCTCCTAAGCAGAACTGGAGGGAAAAGACTCATGTCGGGTCTTCTAGCGGTACCCCGAAAGGTAAGTCTTCCGGAATTCCACATGTTCGGAACCCCAAAGAGGCCGACTGCTTTTACTACAAGCAGAAGGGTCAGTGAAAGAGGAGCTTCCCAACGTATATGCAGGACGTCAAGGACGGTAAAGTGAAACCGTCACAGGCAGGTACGTATTCTATATCTAATAACTCATCTTTTCCCGTTCATGGGTCCTTGATACAGGATGTGGTTTTTATATCTGTTTCAGATTTGCAGGGCCTAGAGGAAAGTAGGGAGCTAGAGCATGGCAGACTGAACCTGGTCATGGGGAATAGGCGAACGTCACCTGTTACCAAGATCGGTGTTTATGGACTGATGCTGAGTAGTGGAGTTAGATTAGATTTACATAATTGTTGCTATGCGCCTGATATGGCAAAGAACATAATTTCATTTCATGCATTGTTTAAACAAGGCTTTTATTACGAGTTTAATAAATTGAATGGTTCAATTTCAGTTTTCAAAAATAATGTTTTCATATTTAATGCTATGCATTGTGATGGAGTGTATGAATCTATTATGTGTGTTGATAATTATGGTAAAAATGTATTAGTTATTGATGCTTCAAGCGGTATAGAAAAGGCATGTCTGTGGCATTGTCGCCTTGGCCATATAAACAAGAAACGCATCGCCCAACTCCAAAAGGATGGAGTGTTGGAATCATTCGACCTCGGGTCAGATGATGTATGCGAATCTTGCTTCCTTGGCAAGATGACAAAATCACCATTCAAAGGTTCCTTTGAAAGAGGTGAAGGTCTGTTGGATATCATACACACAGATGTGTGTGGTCCCTTCAGAACAACCACTAAAGATGGCACGCGGTTCTATGTGACCTTTACAGACGATTTTAGTAGATATGGGTATGTCTACTTAATCAAGAATAAGTCGGATACCTTTGAAAAGTTCAAAGAGTTTAAGAATGAAGCGGAAAATCAATTGGGCAGAAAGATAAAGATGCTAAGATCCGAAAGAGGCGGTGAGTATCTTAGTATCGAGTTTCTCGATTACCTCAAGGAATGTGGAATTGTTTCATAGTTGTCGCCTCCAAGAACACCTCAGCTGAATGGTGTTGCTGAGAGGCGAAACCGAACCTTGTTGGACATGGTTCGTTCCATGATGAGTCGAGCCTCACTTCCAATCCATTTCTGGGGGTATGCCTTAGAGACTGCCGCCCATATCCTAAATTTTGTCCTAACCAAGAAGGTTGCGAAAACACCGTACGAGATGTGGACGGGGAAAGTTCCCTCGTTGGCACACATCAAAGTCTGGGCTGTGAAGCATTCGTGAGACGAGATACTTCAGATAAGCTTGCAGAAAGAAGTGAGAGGTGTTACTTCATCGGATACCCGAAACAGTCTTTTGGATACTTGTTCTACAGACCGAGCGAGGACATGGTCTTTGTAGCAAGACGGGGGTTCTTTCGAGAGAGAGAACTCATATCCAACGAGGACAGTGGGAGTACGATCGATCTCGAAGAAATTCAGGAGACGCCCGATGAAACAACCTTGGAAGAAACTAGCAACCAACATGAGGAAGAAGTTCCTGTTGGACCCACCGACATTTCGTTGCCCCTTAGGCGTTCAGGTAGAATTAGCATGCCGCCAGAGTTCTATGGTTTCCATATTACTTCGGACGGAGACACGTTAGTCAGTGATCGTACATTGACTAATTTAGATGAGCCGGCTAACTACCGTGAAGCAGTGGCAGGTCCCGAGTCTGCAAAATGGAAAGAGGCAATGGACAACGAGATAAAGTCCGTGTATGACAATCAAGTTTGGAACTTGGTTGACAATGTACCGGGTCGAAAGACAGTCGGATGCAAGTGGATCTTCAAAAAGAAGACCGACATGGATGGAAAAGTGCATACTTATAAAGCTCGGCTGGTTGCGAAGGGATTCACTCAAACCCCGGGGGTTGACTATGATGAAACCTTCTCACCAGTAGCCAAGATTAAGTCAATCAGGATAATGCTTGCCATAGCTGCATTTCATGATTATGAAATCTGGCAGATGGATGTCAAAACCGCTTTCCTTAACGGGAAACTGACTGAAGATGTTTACATGAGTCAGCCAGAAGGTTTTGTAGACACAAAGCACCCTGATAAAGTATGTAAGCTTGAAAGATCAATCTACGGGTTGAAGCAAGCATCTCGCAGCTGGAATCTTTGCTTCCATGAGAAAGTCAAAGAGTTTGGTTTCTCTAGGAGTGAAGATGAGTCCTGTGTATATGTCAAGGCTAGTGGGAGTATAGTCACTTTCCTGGTGCTGTATGTTGATGACATACTGCTCATGGGAAACGACATTCCAACCTTGAAAAATATTAAGGCTTGGCTCGGGAAGTGTTTCGCCATGAAAGACCTAGGGGAAGCAACTTATATTCTCGGGATAAGAATACTTAGAGATAGAAAGAGAAAATTGATAGGTTTAAGCCAGTGTACATATTTGGAAAAGGTGTTAAAGAGATTTAATATGGAAAATTCCAAAAAGGGAGAGTTACCATTCCAAAGTAATACTAAATTGAGTAAGACTCAAAGTTCGAGTACCGATGAGGAAATAGCTGAAATGAGTCGGGTGCCTTATGCTTCGGCAGTAGGGTCGATCATGTACGCTATGACATGTACTCGTCCTGACGTATCCTATGCACTGAGCATGGTTAGTCGGTTCTAGGGTAATCCTGGAAAAGCACATTGGATTGCAGTCAAGAACATACTCAAGTATCTGCGAAGGACAAAGAATATGATATTAGTCCTTGGTGGCAGTGATGAGTTAAAAGTGAGTGGATATACAGATGCCAGCTTCCAGACAGATAGGGACAGTGGACGGTCCCAGTCGGGCTGGGTATTTCTTTTGAACGGTGGAGCGGTCACTTGGAAAAGTTCCAAGCAGGAAACGGTGGCTGATTCAACGTGCGAATCAGAGTACATCGCAGCAATTGAAGCGTCTAAGGAAGCGGCTTGGCTGAAGAACTTCATCGGGGACCTTGGAGTTGTCCCGAGCATTCAGGACCCGGTGGAACTTTTCTGCGATAATGAAGGAGCGGTCGCCTTGACAAAGGAACCGCGAGACCATGGAAAGTCCAGGTATATCGAAAGAAAGTACCACTACATTCGACATCAAGTAGAAGAAGGGCACTTACTGGTTAAGCGAGTATCATCAGAAGACAATCCTGCAGATCCTTTGACTAATGCTCTGAATAGGATCAAGCACAATCAGCATGCTCGGAGCATTGGATTGAAGGATGATATCAGTTTTAGCAATTAGATAGATTAGAAACTTGTAACAGTATAAATGTAATTGACTCGGTGATTTTATAATTGAGATTTATAAATGAGTATTGTTACTGCATTTGTCAATTGTTTATTTATGTGTTTCTATATTTGCATGTTTAACTTCCTTAATAATTAGATTATTTAAAACTCCACAGTCGATCATACTGTTAGGAAGTAAGTATGAACTAAGACTGTCATGAATTGGTTGCAAACTGTCTAATGAGTTAGACATTGCAGTAAGACTGCTGCAACGTTCATGAGTACTTAGAAAATAGAGATTTGAGTATTGGATAAACCCGCGCTTAACAGATTGCTTCATGGATTATATCACGAGCAATGTTAAGACGATAATATCCGGTAATCTTTAAGTGGAGAGATATGATCTGTTATTTGCGATACAAGTGCTTATTGACAATGCGAAAAACGCGCCAGTAACTCGGTGTTATAAAACGCATTGTTGTATGTATTCGGACCCGCAAAAGATATGGACATATAAGTCGAAACTTATCCGTCCCCTGACCCGATGGGAAACAGATATCTGTAGGCCTCTCGATGATTTTGAAGTTGACTGAAAGTGTTGGCCAACCAGGACTAATTGATGTGTTCAATTAGTAGTCTCTAAAGTCATATGCAAATCAGAAATCGAGAAACAGAGTATCAGACCAAGATTGATGTTAGTCTATGTCTTGAGTCTGAAAATATCCTGTTGGACGGAGGATCATCAGATCACTTATCTTTGGACAGAACTGACTGGGTCAGAGTTCAGACAATTAAAGTCATAGACTTATCCAAGTGGGAGACTGTTGGATTAGGTGTCTAAGCCATGACTTATAATTGTATTTATCTTATGAATAAAAGCAAAGTCCATTTGGGTTGCCTTCATAGATGGAGGATAGATATATAGTTCAGTAGAGAGAATAGTTGATTTATTAATTGTATAATAAATCAATAGAAAATATATATATGGTTTATTAATATATTTAAGTGTTAATATATTAATTAGAAACTATGATAATTAATTAAGATTTAATCTAGAATTAATTGGATTTAATTCAGTGATTAAATTAATTAATTAAAAGGTGCAGGGACTGGTTTGGCATTTATTCAATAGTTGAATAACTGGCTAGGTAAAAACCTGGGGCAAAGTTGGTGCCACCCTGGAGGAGCCTCCAGTGTTTTGGCGAAACCCTATTAGGGTTTTGGGAAGTCTGGTCCAAGTGTCCAAAAGCATTGTCCACTTGGAGGTTTCTAGGGTTTCAGGTGTAACCCTAGGAGGCTATATAAGGAACCCCCTGGGTGCCCTAAATTGTAACGCCAAGACATGTTTTATTATATAATTATAATAAAAGGGCAAAATGGTCATTTTACCTTGGAAGGGTAAATTGGTCTTTTGGACAGAAAAGTATTTAGTTTGAAATAATATTTTGAGTTTTGGACTTAAAATGTTATAAAAACGGATTTTTGGTCGTTTTACCATAAAAGGGTAATTTGGTCATTTGACCATGTGAAGGACCAAATATGAAAAATATTGTTTTTTGTGGCAAATGTATAAAGAATGAAAGTTTTATTGTAATAAAACTTGATTTTGTGGTCAAAGTTCAAGAAAATGAACTTTAGGACTAAAAATGTAAAAATTGGAAGTATAAATAAGAGAGTTGACTCTCTCATTGACTAGCCAATTGTGCAGCAACGGGAGGAGCAATTGCAGGTGCGATTCTGCAGAAATCATGAAGCTTGAGGCAAGGAATTGGAATCAAGGCTTGGAATTGGTGATTCCTAAGCTAATTAAGGTTAGTAAACTTGATTTCTAGCCAAGTTCTTGAGGTTTTCTTGATGGGTTTGATAGAGACTGAAATCTGTAAATTTCAGTTGTAATTATGTGTTTAAATTGATGTAATACTTCCATTAAGTCATGCTAATAAGGGCTTAATTCAAGATAATGGAAGTAGAGTGCTATTTATGATGAATTTGAAGTTTTGGGGTTGTTAGAACTAATAACCCTAATTCTTCATTTTGTTTGATTTAGTTGTTTTGAATGGTTGAAAACCTTGTTAAAGTATAAGGTTTTAGCCTAGAAACAAACCCCAAACGATTAAGAACTGGATTAAGGACTTAATGGGCCAAAACTGCATGCTACAGTGCACAAATCGCGACTGATCAGGAGACTGCCCAGGCGCCAGGCGCAGTGCGCCCAGGACCAGGGCGGGGTGCACCCAGGCGCAGTGCGCCCAGCCCCTGGCACGGTGCGCCCACCAGACAGGGACTTTAAAACGCTAACTTTTGTTTGGCTTGTCCGATTTAGCTCAAACTTGAACCGTAGGCTCGTTATGGTCTGAAAAGTTTGGGAAAATTTTTATATTGAGTTTTCGACCCCTCGGGGGCACTGTAGATCGATACGAATGCCTCGGTGAATAGTAAAATTCACATAAAGATAGTAAATGTAAAGTTTATTATCTAGGCATTGTTTATAATGATATAATATTGGACTCTTACGTATTAGAGTCAATTTAGATGATTATTAACCTATTATCATTTGGTATATAAATGGATAAATAGGTATGGGACAAAATGGTTGTGGTGCACGCAAAGGCAAGAAACAACCGGGATTTAAATGCAGCTAACATCCAGGTGAGTAATCTCACTGATATCATATATGATATATGATGATTGAACTGTTACAGGTTGAAACGGCTTCGAGGGACGAAATTGACAAGTGTAAAAATATATGTAAAAGACAAGACCAGATAAGCCGTGAGTCATTGCGATGACAAGAACGGAGCTGTGAGTCAATACATATATATATATACACTATGATATGACAATACCAGATAAGCCGTGAGTCTGATAAAGACAAGAACGGAGCTGTGCGTCAGTCAATATTAATGATATGACAATACCAGATAAGCCGTGAGTCTATAACAGACAAGAACGGAGCTGTGAGTCAAACCTATATAGACAAGACCGGATAAGCCGTGAGTCATTGCGATGACAAGAACGGAGCCGTGAGTCTAGGCAACAGCGGGCTAACCCGTGAGCCAAGGCAACAACGGGCTAACCCGTGAGCCATAATTGATCGTGAAAGAAACTGTTAATAGATGGTGCGGCCTATACGGCTATGATATTATTACAGGTACATGGTGCGGCCTTTTGGCTATGATATCGGGTTATTGAACCCAGCTGGTGCGGCCTGCGGGCTATGATTTATATATTGATATTGTTTTGGTGCAGCTTACATAGCTATGACATAGGGTGTGGCTTATATAGCCATGACATATGATGCAGTCCATTGTGACTAAGAAATATGGGACAGAAACGATAGATATGATTATCTGTGCAAATAACTGATGTGGTTTGATAATTGCAGGTTGTCATGAAGTAGCCTGTAAGGCTACAAAATTAGGATGTGAAATCCTAAGAGATATATGGTCAGCCAGTAAGGCTATGAGTTTGGATTCGATATCCAAACAGATATACGAATATATTTGATACATGTTATTTGCAGAAATGAGTACTCACTGAGCTTTGTAGCTCATACCGTTTGTTAAATGTCCCTGCAGGTTAGCATGATCCTGATAAGGGAATAGATAGAGTCCGTGACTCGAGAAGTAGGACTCTTAGATGCTGTCAGTAGCAGCCCGGCTTTAAAGGAGACTACGGTATTTTATACTCTCCTTGATACGCTTGTACCCGTTTTTATTAAAATATACCCCTTTGTTTATGGTTTTAAGTACTGAAACCTTTGTTAAAAATAAAAAATTTTCAGGGGTGTTTTTGTTTTAAAAGCCGGGTGTTACAAGTTCCCACGCCTCCATCTCTCTGGAATTACTCTGTTGAACCGATTCTTCCATCACTTGGGTGTGACTTGCATTTGAGGCATGATTCTTTTGCTGCTTGCTTGAAGGATCATAAGATCAAAGGTTGGTTTTCCTAATTCTTCTTTAGAATTGAATTGTATCCTTTAGGTTTTTAGTTCTAATCTTCATAGAAGAAAACATAGATCTTATTAGGGTTGCATGTGAATCTTAGGAATATTTTGTGTTCATTGATTGCATAGAAACCCTTCAAGAAGCAGGTGCGGAATTTAAGTAGATTTTTAAAAGTACAATCTCTTAATAAAAATATATATATTTAAAAGTACAATCTCTTAATGGGGTATAATTTTAAAGTACAATATCTTGATAAAAGAATATAAAACAGAATGCTATACCAAAAGAAAATGAAAGCAGGATGCTAAAATAACCAAACAAATGAAAGTACGTTGCTATTTCGTGCATTTAGTCCTCAAATAGGATCCGTTAAAATGAGAGTAGATGTACTTTACCTGACTCATGTTCTAGAGCATCTCGAGTCTCAATCATTTGAAGATTTGCTTTAAGAAGGCTCAGAAGCATCTCAGGTTCTTTATTTGACAACTTCATAATTAGAGGTTTCCAATCATCAAGTGCCACGTCAGCAGACTCTAGAGCCTTTAGCAGGAACTCAGTAGAATAGATACCACTTATGAGGGGTAGGAATAATACAACTTGACAACATTCTTCAATGCCTTGTTTATATGTTTCTTGGAACCTTCAAGATATTAATAAGCATCATTAAACATTTAAGATAAGGCAAATTGCAGGAAATAGCAATGCACTTTACTGTTTTTATAGGCAATATACTTTACTTTTTACCCATAATAGCAACGTATTTACATGTATCACTTTTTACCGATTTATGCAACTGAAATAAATTATGCAGCCATGTCTCAACCAGTTTAACAGGTTAGAATAAAGTTGTATGCCAAAAAGTATTGTTGGAACAAAATAACTGATATGGAAGAGAGTATATATTACATATGGGACAATTAGGGTTGATGATGAACTTATATTTTGAAATATTTGGTCTTAGATACTAATATTCTTACAAGTTACACCTTAATAGATATAGACTTCAAAAAATTCGAAAAAAGAGATCATTTAAAGCAAAAAGAGTTAATCCAATACACTATAACTAAATAAAGAAAGTCATGGAAATGCGGTGTTCCCCAATTAAGTCCAAACTTTTTACAAATTTACCCTCACTGATTTTTTTCTTCCATTTCCCTAAGTATGCGGTCATTTTCTCAATACTTTTCAGAATTCATTTATCCAAGCAACATATAATGAGAAAAATTTGAATGCATACTTATGTTTTCCCTTTACTACATGAGAAGATGATGATCTTGTAGTCTGCTTCACATCCAAACAGAAGGCCAATTCGCGTATGTTAGACTTGTTTTCTTTTCCAAAATTTGCATTCGGATATGAAATTGTCATCTTTTAGGGCTCCCAATAATAAGCTTTTAACCAATAAAGTGCCTAAAAATTAGTACATCTGGTTAAAACTTGGAATTGTTGTGGTAGTTTTGAATGTAATACATAAATTTCAAAGTCGATTGCTATATCCCATAATGAATTTTGGAACCGAGTATCTAATTATTGCTGCTTTTCAAGGCATAATCAATTTTTGTATGTTGGAATATTCAAATTTAGTTTTTGATTATTCGGTTATTTTAGTTTTTGATTATTCAATCATTTCAGGGTCAAGTAATCAGATTCATAACACCTGGAACAAAATCGATAGTCAAAAGGTAAAAGAAATTACCTATGTAACCTTTCTTTTGAGGGCTAATGCAGAAAATAACAACATAGTTTCATTTATTCAGTTACAACAAATTTATTTTTTTCCATGAGTACACATACAGATACATATAGATATACATTTAGAGGATTGAATAGTACCAGATAAGGGGCGGAAGGGTGACGCACGACCTTGAAGGATGAAGGAGAACCTGGTTTTGGCTTACTGCTACCATCGGTTTTAACTTGTAAAATCTTATCTGCTTCTCCCTTGTACACACTTGCAAGCTGAAGCCTTTGTGCTGCAAGGGAAAATTCGTAAAAAGTTAGGGCTTAATTGGGTAAACAATTTCATATTCCTGAGTTTTTGTAATCGAATATGATAGTACATAGTAAAAGCAATACCTGCATTTATCTCATTTATTGCTCTACGCATAGAGGGATCATGTATAATATCCACCATCAGTATGTGCTCTATGATGTATCCGTATTCTCCCATCACCTGATAGATTGCACCCATAATCATCTAAACTTCTAAAAGAATTAAGAAAATTAACACAAGGTATTAGTTTACCTTCTGAAGTTCCTGTAATACGGTTTTTGCAACTTCATCTTTCTGCTCAAAGAGTTGATCTAAAGTCATCCTTGGAACTTGAGCTCGTGCAACTGAAAGAAGGATACTGGTTTGTGAGATTGGGACGATAGAGGTATGTTTATGGAAGCAAAATGGGCACGAGTGTAAGAAACTCACCATCGAAAACATATGCTTGAATCTATTCACGAGGGTTCTGCAACTCGTAGAATGCATCATCAGCGTTTTGCTTTAGTACTCGGTATTGAATTGAAGAAATTATCTGAACAAACACGTTGTCCTGCAAAAGAGAAGTTCAACATGTCAAATGATTCATTGTTCCATGCGTACTCCAGGAAAATGAACCCGGGCTCTAACTTCATCACAATATACAACCTAACGGTTCATATAATATTTACACGATAACCTATTGCAGATCGTACGATTATCAATGGTTTAAACTCACAACATAGGTCAAGAATCCATACGTGTGAAGGTAATTCCACAGATCCTATGAGTTATAAGGAACAGTAAACAAAACCTTGGTTTTGGTCTCGCTTTTGACTTCAAGCGACTTGATCCTGGTGGAGAGAACACAGGCGAGATACTGGCCGGCGCAAGGATTGAAGAAATTGAGACCTGGCTCAGCCAACTTCTCTAACCGACCCCATTTGTCAACAACCCCTACGCTTGCTTGGTCTATGCAACTCACAAAAACACACATGCGTTCCCCATCACCTTAGGATTTGCCTAGCAGATTCCACGACGGAGGTGAGCGATAACGATGAGACCAAAGGTTGTCTAGCGATTTCCTTGAGAAGATTAGACGGTCGAGTGTTCTTGCAGGCTTGATTGATCCAAGGTGGGTTTTGGAAATTCAAAACGAAGAATCATAAAGGTTTTTTTGGGGTTGCTTGCTCACCTGAATAATCTTCGCTGCTCTTATCGCCGCCAACAAAAGAATCCTTAGGCTCGCACATGGCGGAGTCCTCCTCCAGGTTGGACCTCGCGATTGCTTCTGTCGTTGTTGAGTTTTGGGTGTAATGGAAAGGAGAGGGGAGGTGTCGTGAAGAGAGGGAGCGGTGGAACGAAACCTGGTGGAATGTGATTGGTGAAAAAAACTCACCCCCCTTAAAACCTCCAAACCCCGCTCACCCCCACTTCTTCTAAAAACCTGTTGTGTTTTAATCTATATAGTAATAACAAGATACACCGAAGGAAAATATAGGAGAAAATATATTTTCTCTTTCTGAAATTGGTATAAATAAAAAAAGAGTAATTGTATTGTTTCCCAACTTTTGTTCCTACTCACATTCCTACCCATGTTAAATTATGACACTTGTCATATTTAGTAAAAGAAATAATATTTAAATACACATATCATGATATTATATGAGTAGAAATATGGGTAGGAATCATAAAAAAACATGTTTTATATACAAAGTAATGATTACTTTCAATGATTGAACTAAAATTGTAGTGCGATGATGATGCAAAATACAGAGCAATCGTTAGTTTTTTAGAAATCGAATTCCCATGGGATGCACATAACCATACGATATATGCCAATAGAATTTGCCGTTTAAAATCCAACACGACTTAAACCTGAAGGAAGGGCACTCACCAAATACTCAAATACTTGGTACCCGGGGCCCCGGCCCCCGGGTGTGTTTGATGCACTTTGCCCCTCCCGTAAGTCAGAAATAGTCGCATAAAGCTTTCCAACGGATTGCTACATCAGAAATATATATTTTCTCTCCTTGACGACTACCACCAGTGACTTGCTCTGCGGATGATGGAAGCAAGCGGAGGAGCAGCCGCCGCCTCTACAACCACCCCGGCCACCACCGGTAACGAAGTTGAAGATGTTGGTGCCAATAACATCAAGGTCAAAGTGTCTCATGGTTCCAACAATTTCGATGTGTTTATCCTTCCTCAGGCTACTTTCGGTATAATTCCTTATATTTCTTTCGTATTTCAATCGTCTATATTAGTTATAATATGTTTGTATGTGTTTATTGTGGTGTTAATCTGTGTATGCAACTTCAAATTAGAACTGACTGTTTGCTTACTGTATTGTACTAGCCTCCTCCCTCTAGACATAATCCCTTTTTGATATTAGATGTTGAATATGGTGGTTTTTTCAATTTAAAACCCCTAGACACGTTTTCAGTTTGTTAAACCCTAATTCGTTTACAATTTTAATAGTTTCTCAGTAGTTTAGTGTAGTTATAAACCTTTTTGTTTGATTTAGAACAATTTTGTCAAGTCTAACATTTACTTGTAACTTGTTTGGCACTCAAAAGCGAAATATGAACTTTCTTCTTGCCGATTATGTGTTATATGATGCTTAATTCATCATATCTGTATTGCTAGTTTCTCTATTTTTCCCAGATCAGTTTATTAGGACTTAATCATTTCACCATACACTTCCAAATGCCTTTTTATTTTCATGGTATTATCGAGAACATACATCTTTTTTACTTCTATATTCTTTTAAGGTGTTCAAACTTCCATTCTGTATCCATACGGGACTGGTCACAACAATTATATTTCATAACGTTTCACTAAATTCTTCAATTGTTTGTTATGTGTTATTTTGTTATACTTATCAAAAATCTTTCTGTTAATGAAGGTGATTTGAAAAGGGTGATTGCAAAAGCAACTGGTTTAGAGCCTGAAGTTCAAAACTTGTTATTCAGAGGAAAAGAACAAGATGACAGTGATCGGTTGGATATGGTGGGAGTGAAGGAAAATGGAAAGGTAACAGTAACCGAAAATTCACCTACCAAAGATGAAGAAAATCTTGAAAAGGTTGAAGAAGTGAAGGAAAGCATCAAGGAGATATCAAAAGGGGTTGAGGCTGTTAATCTAGTTAGAAAGGAAAATGATGAGTTTGCAGAACAGGTACCTCATATTTTTGTCCCCAAGGGCATTCATGTCTTTTGAACAGACGAGTTATCAAGAGTGAGTTTTTATCCTGCCTTTTTGGGTGGGACAAAAACTGGCAACCATTGAAATCAGTCACAGTCCAATTGCCATGTTTCGTGTACCAAATGGGGCCTTAACATGTCAAAGAAAAAATTATAGTTTTCAAGAATTTGCGATTTTTGAACAAATTTTGTAGTGTTAAGTGCAGAAAATGCCCATTTTCATGTAAAATGTAGTGTTTCTTTTACATTTTCACAACAATGTTGGTTTGTTTGCAATATAAAGCCAAGTATACCGTTTCAAAAAGTTAATCTCTCTTATTTTAACCTTAAATGTTAAATTAATTACAAAAAACATCCCTGTGCTATCTGATTTTTACCAAGTTTAGTCTAAAATTGAAACCCTATTCGGTGTTGGTTTTTTTTGAACATTTCATATCGATTGTGGTCCCTGGAATTTTGAAATAAAGACCAAAATTGATATGAATAATTGAAACAAGGACCAAAATTGAAAAAAATTCCAATTCTGGATGAGTAAATTACAAATTTCGTCCTCGTGCTCTACTCAAAATCACAATTTCGATCCAATTTCAAAAATCTTCCTGAAGTTGTCCTTAAGTTTGCATTTCATTGCGGATTTAGTTTCTCTGACAATGAAATACAAGTCTCAAATTGGTCCAAACTTGCGAGTTGAGTAAAGCACAGGGACCAAATCCGCAATAAAATGCAACTCAAGAAAAAGAAAACTTTTGGAAGATTTTTAAATTTAAAGTTGGATCAGACATGAGATTTGGAGTAAAGCACAGGGACCAAATTTGTAATTCGGACTAAACACAGTAGAAATCAGAAAGCACAAGGACCATTTTTGTAATTTACTCTTAAATTTTTTCAGGTTTATGAATTTTTTTTTCCACCAGAAATTAATGGGATTTATTATTGTAGGTGGCTAGCTTGGAGACTGTAGTGTGTTCTGGAACTCAGGTTTCAGAAAAAGATTTTCTTTTTTTAACCGAAATGCTCATGAGACAGCTGTTGAAATTGGATGGAATTGATGCTCAAGGTGAAGGTAGAATACAAAGAAAGTTGGAGGTCAGTTGTAATGCCACATAAGGGCATTTTAGACATTTAGACAACAGTCAATTTCTTCTATTAAACTAAATGTAGAATTGTTTATTTGTTTATTGTAAATTCAGGTACGCCGTGTTCAGGGGCTTGTTGAGACTTTGGATAATCTTAAGGCAAAAAACTCCAATCCAAGTAGCAATGTTCCGGAAGGACCGGAACCTTCTACAAAGGTGACTCAAGAATGGGAAGTTTTTGAATAGTTATTGTGTTTTTGTGTTCTTAAAATGTTCAAAGTAAAATGATTATTTTTGCTGCAAAATTTTCAATTGTAGGGAAGAATTCTCAAGGAAATGTTCCCTAGGCTATTTTTACTGATGAATATAATTTTGAATCACTTGATATTATTTCATATGAAAATATAGATTGCTTTATCCTATCATTTTAATCTGATTAGTGGTCCTGTTTATATTTAACAGGGATTTTGGTGTTATACTACACCATTTTATTTAAATGTAATATTATGTTATATATTAGATTCATATTAATTAATCATATGTGTTAAAAGTAATCTATTAAGTTTAATGATACAATTTATAAAGATATTGTTATAAAAGAACATATAAGACAAATTGTTGATAGCTAATAAAAATAAAAGGTGTATTTGAAAATATGTAAGTTAGAACTTAGAAGACAAGAGTATACATTGAAATCTTTTTTGGTGTAAAAATTGTTATAATGTGTTAGAATATGAATAACATTTGCATCAACGAGTCTTTGTTGCTTGATTGGACAAAAATAAGTATTCTGTCAAAAATTGGAAAATGGTGAAAATGACAGAAATGAATAGTCTCATGCTTTCGTAACAATTAACTTTGTTATTTATGGCCTGACTATTCCAAAGTGTATGTTGTCCATGTAAAGTTTCGCCTCTATATCACTTTCTTGATGTGCCGTAGAGGTGGGGAAAAAACTGGATTTGGTTGAAAATCTGGTATCCAATTCGAAACCAGTTTGGAAATAAAGCAGTTTGAGACAAACCGATTTAGTTTAATCCAAACCACTGATTTAATACTGACTTGGTATTCTAGTTATCGAAACTGGTTTGAGAAAAAACGGGTAAAAACTGGTTTAAAAATATGGTTCGTAAATTTTACTTCTTTTTTGGAACCTGCGAATAATATACCTTGAGCGTACTCAGTCGTGGTAATCCGGTCGGCATTAGCCGGTGGCCCGGAGCCACGAGCTTTTCCCCTCCACCTTGCATTGCCTGAACCAGGAAAATCCCTCACATGTGCATTGGACGAGGATTGAACCATAGACCTCTACCCACATAGGTATATAACCCGGATGCCTCGAACCGGCTAGGCTGGAAGTCATTGGCAGTAAATTTTACTTCTATCAACTTTTTTCAAGCTAAGAAGACCTTTTTGCTAGTAGGAGGGTTTGAAGATCGAGTATCAAGGTAGTGGAATAATATATGAGTAGTTTGGGTTTTAGAATCCTTCACACTATTTGTGATTGCTACTTAGGGGTGTTTGAGATTACTTATTTAATGTGTTTATTTGCTAATTGTGGTTTGTCATCGCTAAGGCTATCCGGAGTGGCCTTTCGCGAACTCTCATTTTTTCTTTGTCACATCAACGTCCAGTCAGCACTCCTCATTTTATTAGGCGGTATGCGGAAAAACCCCTGATTAATTTTTTTTGTTCAAAAAAACACAACCTTTAATTTTTAACCCTATAAATTTAACCCAAAAAATTAGTTTTTACATTCAATAGCCGGTTTTATACATTACATGGCATTACCAATTAAATTTTATCATATGCAAAATGACCTAGCATTTCATACGAGGAGAATAACTTAACGTTAATTAAAGAGACCCTTAATTTAACATGTTATTCGGAACAATTATTAGGGTTAATTTAACATCTATACATTACGTGGCATTACCAATTAAATTTTAACATCACGAAGTTGATCGACAACGTAGGAAACGAAGAACGAGAAATCGAATTGCAGTAATTTGATTCACGATTTTGGAGTCAATCAACAAGGCAGAAACAAATATTTAGCAACTGTTACTGATTCCATTGATAGATGATCCTGGATTCGATCGACAAGTGGTAAACGGTTACTAATTCCATTGATTCAATTCAAAAAGAAATCAAAAAGCAACCAAACGATTCTACTTGGTAACGTAATTCAAATGCAACAATGACATAGTCGATCTTGAAGTCTTTGTCGGATAATTGTTGGATGTTGGAACGTGAAGATGATGAATATTTAGCAACTGTTGGAATCTTGAACTCGACATAGTCCATCTTGAAGTCTTTGTAGGATAATTGTTGGATGTTGGACACTGATGCAATTTGATTCACGATCCTAGGATGTTGTTCGGTCTAATTATGCAATTTTCTATAAATTGAGTTTAAAAATCTGCTAGTAGGTTGTTATAAATTTGGAAAAAGTAAGTTTTTGTAATAATCTGTAATTTGTTATGTCTATTTATGCTAAATAGAAGTCATTACGAAAAAAATAAATGGATCTAGGAAGTATGTTGCTATTAATACCAATTTTCGGAAAGTAAGATGATATAAATCTGGAAGTAGGTTGATATTTAAGCAAAATAGGTTGCTAAACAAACATATTTTATAATCTCCAATGCTAAAAAACCATGTATTCCATTTTATAATCTAGGTTAGGTCTATTTATGTAAAAGTCTGTTAGTAGGTTGATATAATTCTGGAAAATTAATTTTGCCATTTTTCGGAAAGTAAGTTGCTATTAATATCAATTCATATTAAAGTACATTGCTTTAAAGACTACTAAAAACTATAAAATCTGTTTCGGCAATTCTACAACTTTTGCATTCTTCTCCTTTGGTAATGCTTTATAATGCTCATTCATCTAGATCAACCCATTCAAAATGCTTGCAATCTTTACTTGTACCCTAGTACATACAAGCAAAAATACAGTTATAAACACCTGCGAATTACATTGTACTTATTTAGAAATTTACCCAATAAATACACTTATTAAATATTCTTCCCGGGTTCAATTTTATTATGGATTTCCACATTCAGACTTTCAAATTGTGGCTACAAAATTTGGAAATTGCATCTATATTTGCTCATGCTTTACTAGATCACGATTTCACATGAGAACATGACGAGGCCACGAAGATTTGGCTCCTGCATTAAATCGAACGATCTCCTGCCTTTTAATAGATTGAATTCCTGCGTTTAAGTGATGGAGCTCCTACCGTTTAATCGATCGACCTCTGGCATTTTATCCATGGGGTTTTTGCTGTTGTGTTTCTAAAACAAATTCCTGATGTTCATAGTCCAAAGTCGGGTACAACAATTTCCTGATGACGTGGTCCACGTATGAAGTGTCACGTCATTTTGTATATGATAAATTTTAATTATTAATGCCGTGTAATGTATAGAACCGACTATTGAAGGTAAAAACTAATCTTTTGGGTTAATTTAAAGGGTAAAACGTTAAAGGTTGTGTTTTTCTGAAAAAAAAAAATTAATCAGGAGTTTTTCTGTATACTACCTAATAAAATGATGGGCTTTTCTGTATTTTTCCCTAAACTATTTCGTTTGTAAGAATTTTATATAAATGGTCTCTGCAAATTATTAAAAATGTAACAAAATAGAGAAACCAAAAAAGAGTATAATGGTCATTTTACATGCATTTAAGGGATATGAATTTATTAAGTTAATCTCAATGACCATGCACATAACTTTTGGAAACCAAAAGAATGACCCATTTCAAAAAATCAAAAAGTTGGTCTAAAATTGCAAATGAGTGTAAACCATAGAGACCAAAAGTGTAATCTACTATAATAATAATAATAATAATAATAATAATAATAATAATAGTAATAATTATAGACGACTAGACAACAAATGACAAAATAAATAACAAAAAGAAAAAAAAAAATCAAATTTAGGGGTTGCAATATGCAATAAGGGTGTAATAATTAACAATAAATATAAAAAATTATAAACATTATTTGATGAAACCTTATTTGAATTGATTAATTTTAGAAAAATGTAATGTCTAGAGCTAAATAAATCCTCTCTATTTTTATGTTTTAAATGAATATGTCTCGTAAAAGGAATGTCACGTAAAAGGTTTGATTTAAGATCACCAATGAACGAGTAATGAACTAGATATAACAACATTATATAATGGGTTAATGACTTGAGAGGGTAACATACTCTTTCCCGTGCTCACATTTAGGTGCTTACATTTAGGTAACTATGTTTTTCTTTGTTCATCTTTGACCATTTAACTTGTTAAGTCTGTTCAAAAATACAATTATGACCAGTTGTAGTAGGTTGCTGCTGACGTGAAAGCATACGTAGCCAGACTAATGACTTGATAGGGTAACACACTTTTTCTCGTGTTCACATTTAGACAACTATGTTTTTTCATTAACATTTGACCATTTAACTTACTAAGTTTGTTCGAAAAACACCATTATGACCCACGCCCCTCAACTTTAGTTTTAATATATTACCCTTGAGTTTTGGAAAACATGACCCACATCACCTCAATTTTAGTTTTGCTTTAATTTCATATATTAAACAATTAGCAAAAAATCAATTACATTTGCTAATACATGTAACAAAAACTAAAAATCACAAATAAATAAAAGTCGATCATGGCTTTCACTACTATTAAGTTTTTTTAACAACTAAATTTTATTAAGAATGACAACATGTTGTTGGCTAGAAACACCATATATAGTAGAAAAATAAACATTGTACGACAATTTTTCCAGTTTTCTAATCTATCCAACTATGTCAAATCAACCCCACCAAATCAATACTTTTATAATAATTCATCTTCTAAAAAACACTCTACTTTCAATTCACATATTAGATCTTACAAGGGTGTTTGACTTAGTTTCCACATTAGATGGAGAATTAATGTCATATAATTCACTTAGATGGATAATTAATGTCACGTAATTCAGTTTAACCTGTAAACCTAGTACAATCGGTCAATATTTTTATTTGTGATTCGTAAAAGTATTGTTGTGGTAGGGCTGATTTGGCATAGTTCGATAGCTTAGAAAACTGAAAAAACCGTCACACATTGTTTAATTTTCTACTGCATATGGTGTTTCTAGCCAACATTATGTTGGAATTCCTAATAAAATTTTGTTGCTTAAAAAAACTTAATAGTAGTAAAAGCCATGATTGACTTTTATTTATTTTTGATTTTTAATCTTTGTTATATGTATTAGCAAATGTAATTGATTTTTTTTGTTAATTGTTGAAGATATGAAATTAAATCAAAACTAAAGTTGAGGTGGCATGGGTTCTGTTTTTCAAAACTCGAGGGTTAACAGAGCAAAATTAAAGTTGAGAGGGAATGGGTCATATTGGTGTTTTTGAACAGACTTTATAAGTTAAATGATCAAATGTGAACGAAAAAAACATAGTCGCCTAAATGTGAACACGAGAAAAACTACGCTATCCTATCAACTCACTAGCCCGGCCACTTATGCTGCCATATCAACAAGAACCTAGTTCAACTGTGAACAGACTTAATAAATTAAATGGTCAAATGTAAACGAAAAAAACATAGTTACCTAAATATAAATACGATAAAAAATATGTTAGTCTCTTAAGCCTTTAACCCTTGTATAAATGGGTTCAAAGTCTACAATTTGATGCTTGTCTAGTTTTAAATTGTCATTATTATTTATTTATTTATTTCTTGAAAAAGTGACGAAGAAATAAATTTCGTTGGGCACAGGTACTTTTCAACGTCTGTGAGCTTCTAAAGTTAAAGTTTTCATTAGTAAACTACACGAGATGCATAAAACTCCCAGCTGTTCTTCAGTCATGTTCTCCAACTACCTATATAAAAGTTTCATCTTGTTCCATCTACTAAAAGTTTCAGCAACTTCGACTCGTGTACAGCCAAGAACCACCAGCGCCCATGGCCACAGAACCGAAGAATATTCCCAGAAAACTGAACCTCGATGCTCCGTTATTATCAACAAGACGACCCAACGCACTAACCAGTCACGCGAACACAAGAGGTACATCGTGGGACTCGCGTAACAGGGTTCCGTTTTCATGGGAACTAAGTGCCGGTATGCCCAAGGACATAGAAACTCAGGTCCCCGATGATTTTCCAGTCCCACCTCCACGGCCACCACCAGGCAGGAAACTTGTGGAGAATGAATACGACGGTGATGATGATTTCTCAGATGCCATTGACACGTTTTCATTATCTGCAGCCATAGATATGGTGGAGTCAGCAGAGATGGCGAAACAGAGTAGTAACATGTTAGCAGGTGTGAGTTTAGAGCCAGGTGGGGACGAGTCTCCTAGTTTCATCATTCAAAGATTTCTTTCAGATGCGAAAGCTCTTGCGATTTCATCTGGCCTACCAATTCCAAAGAACATTAGTAATCAACAGGAGAAGTGCAAGCCTCAAATTATCCATACTTCGCCTAAAGGGTGTGGTTTAGGACTAGATGCTTTGTTCCCATGGCGTACAAAGCACAAGCCGCCTTGTGGTATTAAAAGTCCTGTTAGAGTGACGGCTGCAAGCGTTAAATCTCAATGGGGCTTCAAGCCCAAGCCAAAGTAGAAGTAGACGATTTCATTAGTTTGTAGTTTTAAAGAAAATGGTATGTACTGTTTTCATTTGAAACCGGAAACCTCGTCCACAAGCGAGTGAACTCAGCATAGAAACCTTCTGTTGTCAATCTGATATGTGATTCGACCTCCATATCTTAGAGTTGATAACCTGTAAACGGTTCGAATGTCGCATTGCGGATGATTGCATGTAAAGAGTTTTGTGCACTATATGTACAAATTGAAAGTACTTACAATATAGGATTTATTGGTGATTTCTTTGTATGTTTCTTGGTTATTATGTGTAAGTTTGGTAGATTTCATTCCTTTCCGATTAAACAAATTAGACATAAGACCGAAGAGTTAAAAGATGGTAGTGAATTGAAATCCTAGAAAGAGTAAAGGCCAAAGTAGAAGTATATATATGCATACTGTTTTTTACAAATCTATAATGCTCTCTGTGTAATGCTACATGCCCAAAGCAGAACACGGAACCAATAACTTTCAAATCAACTACAAACTATGGTCGAAACTACTGGTAGCCCACAACTTAGGACTTCCAAGTATCAAACTTTCTGCATCTTATTTCATTTACCTCCAAGCAGAAACTCTAACTAATGAAGTTCCTCTCCATTTCAACACCATTTCATTGTCATTATCTCCCTCAACTCCAATAATGTATGGAGTTTCTCCTTCCTTTACCATTTCTTTAGCTTCATTCCAGCTTTCCTTGCTCATTCGTGTGCCTTTTAACCCAACATCCTTTTGAAAAACCATGTCTTCTTTTTCTTCCTCCCACTTTTGAAACCAAGAGAGAGATGACACGAATGGCGCAAGAAAAAGGGTCTCCATAGCTATCCTTGCTTCATTGAGATAACTAGGAAAACCCCATTCCATTGATTCATACAACGCTTTGTAGTGTGCCAAATTTTGGTTAAAGAATGAAGTGTAATCTATAGAATTTCCCATTCTTTCACCTTCTTCCCCATCTCCAAAGGTTAGGATGCCTTTGTGTTTCACTAAAAGCCCTTTGGCTAGTTTAATGAACTCTAGAACTTGAGTTCTTTTTCTTCTCCTTCCCATATGTGGAAGGCCAATCATACAATTAAAAGCTAGGAAATCATTGCTAAATTTTCTGCCCTCGGTTCCTTTCACCATTTGTGCCAATTCCATTTCTTGTACTTTCAAATTTAGACCAAAAGTTCTTGCATAGTTTAAGAGATGCCTCCTGGTGTCTTCAAATCCTGAGTTATGCTCTTCTAGTTTGATACTTGTGATGGTTAAGGACTTTTTTGTTCGTGCCATGGCTTCTATGACTGATGGCCATTGAGTTCCTTCGCCTATGTCAAAGTCAACTATGTGAACTAACTTTACATGGGTTGGAACTGCTTCAAGGATGGCTGAATTAGCTGTGAAATGAGCGAACCTTCCATAAGGAAAGATATCGTAAAAGGCTCTAAATGCTGGATTGAAGTTTCTTAATGATTCTTGTTTAAGGTATGCTTCTCCTTGATTTTCTGCAGGCTGGGATAAGTTGAGGGCTAAACGTTCGACTGGTGACCCAATCGCGCTAGCTTTTTCACTTATGCATTTCATAATCACTGTGGCAAGTTCACCCTGCTCCTTGCCCATAGCATCTGCATAAGCCATGAGTAAACTTTGTATTCCTGTTTGGGACTCAATTTCCATGGCGTCATCTGTTTCTACCATTGGTGACTGATTTTCTGATGGTATGCAAACAGAAGACTCACAAGATTTGTTGCTGAGGTTTGGGCTCCATACATGATCACCTTTGATAGACCTCTTCGCTGGAAACTCTTCCATCCCTTGATCGTCATAACACAACCATCCACAAACATCATCAAACCCCTCCATGTTAGGCATATGATCATAACCACAGTCGTCGGATAACATGGGGAAGTTGACCGATGAAACTGATAAGGAGTTTTCAGATCCGGTGGCGATTGAAGAAGAAAAGCCGTGGTGCTCTCCTGCATAAACTTCCATTTTTGGCTCATACTGATCAAGATTCGAATGAAAATAAGAGTGAGGTGGCCAGGAAGGTTGAAGCAGAAGCTGAGACAATTCCATACTTCGATGGTTTTGATGATGATCTCAAAGCTTGTTTAAAGAGTTTTTTTTTTTTTTGGGGTCCAAGTTATAATGATTTTTATTGTTCATTGATGTGTTTTATACACATCATGCTGGTTGAATAATGTCAACACAAAAGTTAAAAAGTGGCGTTAAAAAACTAGACATTTGAAGCAAGTTAACTACTAAAAAAGGACATTGTTAAGTCTTCCTTCATTGCTTGGAAATTTATTTTTAGTAGGTCAATGTGCCCATTAAAAAGGATAAATTACAAAACCTGGCCATGTATTTTTTTAAAAAGGATAACAATAATAATGTCCTTACGTTTTTTATGTATGTTTTCATCTATAATATTGACGAGCTTGCGGTTTTCACCAATAATATTAATATGTGAGCTGAACATTATAATTATACTTTATTGTTTACACATTAATTTTTTTTTTTGAAAGGCTAAACACACACTCTTTAAATCTTACTAATAAACCATGTATTTGTCTACTATAAGATTTGAACCCTCGACTACTAAGAAAAGGACACATTTTCAAACACTTGATATCATTATGCCAAGACCTCTTTGGTTTACACATGATAAATACATACATATATTTATTGACGTGTATGTAACCAACGTACTTACGATTCCTTATTCATAATGGCAATATGCTTAAATTTTCACCAATATAGTGATATGTAACATGGAAATTGTAGGCATTTTACAAGTTTCAAGTTATATAATTTATTATTTTATGGCAAGGTTTTCTTTTGTTTACTATTCTTATTTATTTTTTATTTCCTTTACAAATTTAGTCTAAGAAATTATTATATTGATTTTTTTTTTGTTTTTACAGTTTTAACTTAACTTATGTTTTTACAAATTTGATTGATTTCTTTTACAATCTTTGCTACCTATCCATAAAAGAAATCACATGGATCCAATTTTGAGGATTCAATATCTTTCCCTAAATGTCTTTTTAGTTCATGTCTTTAACTTAAATAAAGTTTTAGTTTATTTTATTTTCTTTATATAAAAATTATACCAATATTGGTATAAATTCAATATATCATTGAGATTGTCTCTTAATATATTCAGAATAATATTAATATGTGTCAATCCGACACATATTATACATGACATTAATTCGAAGTCACATGAATTTAATAAAATGTAGGCTATTTTCCATTCGATCGGATGCTGTAAATATTGTCTAATTACAAAACTAATTACACTATTTTAATTGTCATAAATCATCAAGTTCAACAAAAAGTATTCGTAATATAGTTTAATACAAATTAACATTAATAGTGCTATAATTTTGTTTTACCTGTTATACATAGAAAAAGCTTCCCGCAGCATCACGTGGAGTAAAACCCCTAGTTAGCCAACAAATCTCAAACCCCATATTTTTCAAAGGAAAATATCGATTTTCATATTAGTCAACAAATCTGAAACCCTATATTTTTTCAACTTTTCCACAACGAGACTCTTACCCAGAGATGCATCTTCCATAGCAAAATGAATTGATTATTATTGTCACATTCAACTTTAACTAGATGCATATCATCACCTTGTGTTACCATTAATTTGCTTTCAGAGATGATTTCCTCATTCACTTCCCAACCTCAAACACAGGTTCCCAATATTATATCTCTTTTTACACCTCCAACTTCTACATCCAGGAGGAATTCAAGGAGACAAAAGGGGAAACAAATAGACACTCCATTGTTGTTTTTACTGCCTCAAGATACTTTGAGAAGTTATGATCCATTGATTCCAAATAAGCTTGGTAGTGTGCCATTTTTTCTTCGAAGAAAGAACAAAAATGTAACACCCGGTTTCTCATACAAAGTACACCCAAATATTTTCAAGCAATTACACATTTAATTGGGTATATTTGCACTCAAACCAAGGATCAAGATGTTATCATTACAATAATTACACAAAAAGGTCCTTTCAAAATATGTAACCAAGTGTTACAATTAAATCTACTTCAACTAAGGACAGGCTCTAAACTTGTCCGTCTCTCCTTATCACATGCCTTCCCCTATCACAGCTATAGATACCTGCAAAATAGCATAACACTCAAGTGTAAGCTTATAAAAAGCTTAGTGAGTAAATCTTAATCATACTCCACGAATCCTTCTCAATGAACATCCTCATCTTCCTCTCTTGCTATTCTCACTAGCAAGTAACCATCTCCTATTGTTATCTGAAACCTGCAACACATTAACTTACTTTGACAATTAATAATTAACATACATCAACTCATCAATACATACCACAATCGGTACTACTCATAAACTCGATCACATACTCGTATTTACTCATGATCACAAACAAGTTACACTTAATCATGGTAATTTTCATGGTTATAACAATCAATACAAGAACACTTAACCACAGCCACTCTAACATCTACTCATCTTTATTACTCAGTATTCATATCAAATTCATTGTTTGTTATTCACAGATAACGATATTTCTCTATTATTCAATCTTCATAATAACAGTACAATACATAGATATTCTTGTAAAAACATATACACTTTGCATAAACAAGTATAACTCAACTCAAATACTAAAACGTATTCACCTGATACTGGTTTAGTAAGTGAAACTCCCAAAACGCGCATACCGGACTCCTGATCGCTAGACTTGGTTATATCACCATAGTCTAAAACAAATTCTCGTTTTAATCAAACTTAACGGACTATCTCAGTCCCGAGTGTGATATACACACTATAACTCTTTATTCCATATACTCAAATTTGGTTATACTCAACCAATCAAAACATATCATACTTCTTATCTGTATTAAACATATCAACAAGCATAATTCTTCTAACAATTAACTACTCACCTGAGATTGAATCAATATGTGAAATTCCTGAACCTTGCATATGATCCTGTCTAGCTTTAGCTGTAACACAACAGCTAAATCTCAATACTCAAATCTCATAATAATCTCAATTACAATTTTTATCAACAAAATCAGGAATTTGAATCACATGGTGAAGTTATAATCAAATAACAGTAATAATCCTCTAGCTATATCTCTTTACTTCACCACCTCGACTCATTTAAGCTTATGAACACAACAACAAGCAAAAATCTTAACTTGGTTCTAAGATTTGAACCCTTTATACACCTAATAATCCAACAATTTCACTCTAACATCAGTGGTTCACAAGTGGTTCATCAAGACCACGTGAAACTACTCCAAATTAAACCATCTAACGGTTGAAACGAAACCAAAATCGAAGAGGTTTACCTTTCAAGCTCCAAGTATTGATCTCTAGCTTCAATTCGTGAATAACGAGCTTAAATCTCGACTTGTGAGGGTTAAAAATCGATTTCTAGGGTTTCAAAGGGTTTAACTCGAAATGGGTTTTACCCAAAATGAATGAATTTTCGCACATTTAAAAGCTGCACAGGACCCGTAACCCGACCCGGGTTGCAGAACCCGACCCGGGTCCATCTACGAAAAATTTTTCCATTTACTCTGTGGGTGCAGCACGGTCCGGGTCCATCAGCCCGACCCGGGTTTTGTCGAACACGACCCGGGTTCTTCAACACGACCCGGGTTGCTGTTTTTCCGTTTCATTTCAATCAAACTCGACCCGGGTATTAAAACTCGACCCGGTTTAACCTTTTAAGAATCCAAGTTGTTTTCTTTTACCCTTTTTAACATTCTACTTCTCATAGATGGGTTTCTAAACATCTTAACTCGTGTTTTAACTCATCTAATCTCGTTTATATCAAAAATTAAAATTAACTCTTCCATAAATTAAAATTACGGTATTACAAGTTCTTACCCCCTTCAAAAGATTCCGTCCTCGGAATCTCTTAATGTAGGCATGGCTTATACAACCATCTCGCCACCACAATCATACATCACGTATGATAATGATATTATCCTCTCGTCAGTTCATGTAACATGTACATACTGTCACATCTCATTTACTCATAATATAGGTAACACCCACCATCATCCTCACAAGATGATCCCTATAGTTATATTGGCTATCATCACTGCCACGTAGGAAATGACTCATTCTTTTAGGCCACACACTTTGCTATGGCATCTCTGACACCAAGCTATCTTACTTCACTCTTCAAGTGATACTCTAATCACTAATTGTCCCATATTGCCGTCTGGAACTCAACTTTTGTTTCAAATTTTCTCGAAATTATTTACTCTAACTCAATAAGGAAAAACAGTCTCATTGTTTCATAGTTCATTCTCTTTCAATTTACTCATCCAATAACGACACGCCAGTTATTGATTTCTCTGACTTGCACATTCTCATTTTTTTTAGAGTAGGTAAAACACTCATACAATATAAAAGACACAAACATTCAAATGTATCACTCACTTCATACGACTCATCAACCCAAAGATAAAATCCAAAATAAATAAAATATTAGAAACTATATCGAGTTTCATTCGTGTCTCCTTTAAAATTTAGTATTCTACTCTTGATACTTTGGTCACACATGACCCCTTTTTAGTTGTCTCTTCTCTATATCTGTACACTAATTCGTCAAAATCTCATATATCTTGCTTTCACTTCAGCACATATATTAGGTGTTTCTCCCAATATACAACATACAATCCTCAACCACGAATAGCTCCTCTTCATACCAGTTCAACAACATACCTCACGTTGTTTCTATCGATGTACTCACTCATTATATCTTCTCTTGAGTGTAAAGTCCACATCACACTCTCACTAAATCGATAATCATTAACTCTATATTAAACTCAATAATTTATTCTCCATCAATAAATTTCCCAACACAACCTCATATATCCCTCCTGACATACAATCGGTAAGGACTTTTCCTCTCGCCATTTCTACGTCATTATCATTGAAATCTCTAATTCATCTGTATGACACCAATAGGTCATATGTATGGCTCACTGTAATCTCTGCACACGACTCAAATAATAACATCTAACACCGTAATCTCTACGGTGAGATCATATCTCATCACCCGGCTATCTCGTTAATCTAAAAAAAATAATTCAATATTATTATAACAAAATCTATTATCTATCGTCTCACACGACTAAATAGTTTTGTCATCTTCACACCCACACATTTATTTCATTGGCAGTAATTGGTTTGATTGCTAAGGAACGAATCCTATCAATCACAACCACAATTACCTTCCTCCTCTTTTTAACTACTATATTCTCATTATGTATTTATAAAACTCTATCTCATTCAACATGTAAGAAATCTCACACATTCTCCACACGACTACATAATAAACATACTTACTCACAGCCTCACTTCTCAACAGTATTACTTACTGTATCATCTCACAGTACCCCCATACTGTTACTCAGTCTCTGATTCATCTTCTTTTCAACTCACAAGGTTTCAAGTCACACAAACTTACCGCTACGTTTATATCTATCCATACGCAAGGATAGTACATTTCTCATTACTCTACATCACTATAAAGTATATGCCCGTCTACACACAAGCACAACACTGCAGTACCACTCTAGCTCAACTTATGGTACCCCGTACCATCCTCCTGTCTTGTTACTCACATTATTTTATAGTACCCAATACTATCCTCAAAACTTACTACTCAATAAAATCTTACGGTACCTCATACCGTTCGTTGACTTCTATGCTCAGTACTCTCTCACGGTACCTCGTACCGTTCTCTGTTCTCACCACTCAACGCTATGTCACGGTATCTCATACCGTCCTCTGGTCAGATCGTGGTACCTTGTACTATTCTCTGACTTCATTCCATCTCCTCTTGACTCTGGTATGTCTCCTCTACAGTCTCGAGCCATATAGACTTACCGTCACTTCTCCTTTCGTTTGAGTCCCAATGGTCCTCACTGCTCTAACCACAAGGTACTCGTTATGTAGCTCCACAGAAATATGTGGTTTCAATCTTAATTACTCAATATGTAACCCCACATAACATGTGGTCTCAATCACAATTACTCATTATGTGGCCCACAAAATATGTGGTCTCAACCACATTTACTCAATATATGGTCCCACAATTATGTGGTCTCAACCATATTTACTCAGTAACTAACTCAATCTCTAAGCCAATAAGGCCTAGATGAACCACTCTAGGTTCTCTCAATTATAATCACAAGGTACTCTTTATGTGGTTACTCAAGTGTCCTCTGATAACGCTGTCACAAATATCTCATTTTGTGACAACTCCAAACCACACAGTTCAATTCTCAGTATGTCAACTCATAATCAATTATTGTGTGCAATCAACTATACACTCACCGTCTTTCTCAACTCATACTCTTTTAGCTATCTCAGCCATTTATTTTGATCTATCACAAGTACTAGTCATGTGGCCCCACAAAATATGTGGTCTCAACCACTAGGTACTCATACATAGAAGTCTCGTCACATCTGTGAAACAACAAACACTATATATACAATATCAAAATTTATATATATTTTTACCATGTATATACTCTTTATACACACTTCTCTATGGTTGTTAAGTACTCGTCAAACAACCACTTATAATCTCAGTTATATACAATCACAAAGCACTCGTTATATGATATGTAAGCATTACCTCAAATGGACACAAGATTCTCATCTCGATGCCGATTACTACACTTTATAACCACAATTCTCTAACACATGTAATCTCAATTGATCTTTTACGTGTCTATATATTTTATACATATTCTATTACATGTATTATCAACAATTAAATACGTGCGACACGTTACATCTAACATGTTAAGTAAAATTACTTAAGTACCTCATAGCAACAAAATCTCGTCTCCTCATTAGTTGAACCTTACGTACCTCGGTTCTCAACTCTTGAGTGTACTCGGCTACACTCACATATCTCAACTCTTAGCTCATACTCAACTTATGCTCAAACTCTTTCTCATCATCAGTTAAAATTTTCCTCAACCGGGATCTCATCTTAACATCTCATCATCATCTGGAAATTTGCCATCAACAAAATCTCATCTCAATTAGTATCTCATCTCGTATTCAGTTGACATCTCATTATCAACAGAAGTTCTCGTCTTCTCATTAGTTGATATCTCATCTCAACCAAAATTTCATTTCATCATCCTCTGTAGGTCCAACCGAATGTCACCGTTTTATCAACTCGTCTTCATCTGTCTCCACATCTATATCCACACACATAATATAATAATAACAAATATAACAGAATAGTTATACTCAACTCATACTCTAACATCTGCAGCAGTATCTTTTTCAAGCATGTGATAGGGGCTCTCTCCTCCTTGGTTCAAGTCTAGGACTCTATACTCAAAGACCTAGTTCACTTAAACCATGCTCTGATACCAACTTGTAACACCCGGTTTCTCATACAAAGTACACCCAAATATTTTCAAGCAATTACACATTTAATTGGGTATATTTGCACTCAAACCAAGGATCAAGATGTTATCATTACAATAATTACACAAAAAGGTCCTTTCAAAATATGTAACCAAGTGTTACAATTAAATCTACTTCAACTAAGGACAGGCTCTAAACTTGTCCGTCTCTCCTTATCACATGCCTTCCCCTATCACAGCTATAGATACCTGCAAAATAGCATAACACTCAAGTGTAAGCTTATAAAAAGCTTAGTGAGTAAATCTTAATCATACTCCACGAATCCTTCTCAATGAACATCCTCATCTTCCTCTCTTGCTATTCTCACTAGCAAGTAACCATCTCCTATTGTTATTTGAAACCTGCAACACATTAACTTACTTTGACAATTAATAATTAACATACATCAACTCATCAATACATACCACAATCGGTACTACTCATAAACTCGATCACATACTCGTATTTACTCATGATCACAAACAAGTTACACTTAATCATGGTAATTTTCATGGTTATAACAATCAATACAAGAACACTTAACCACAGCCACTCTAACATCTACTCATCTTTATTACTCAGTATTCATATCAAATTCATTGTTTGTTATTCACAAATAACGATATTTCTCTATTATTCAATCTTCATAATAACAGTACAATACATAGATATTCTTGTAAAAACATATACACTTTGCATAAACAAGTATAACTCAACTCAAATACTAAAACGTATTCACCTGATACTGGTTTAGTAAGTGAAACTCCCAAAACGCGCATACCGGACTCCTGATCGCTAGACTTGGTTATATCACCATAGTCTAAAACAAATTCTCGTTTTAATCAAACTTAACGGACTATCTCAGTCCCGAGTGTGATATACACACTATAACTCTTTATTCCATATACTCAAATTTGGTTATACTCAACCAATCAAAACATATCATACTTCTTATCTGTATTAAACATATCAACAAGCATAATTCTTCTAACAATTAACTACTCACCTGAGATTGAATCAATATGTGAAATTTCTGAACCTTGCATATGATCCTGTCTAGCTTTAGCTGTAACACAACAGCTAAATCTCAATACTCAAATCTCATAATAATCTCAATTACAATTTTTATCAACAAAATCAGGAATTTGAATCACATGGTGAAGTTATAATCAAATAACAGTAATAATCCTCTAGCTATATCTCTTTACTTCACCACCTCGACTCATTTAAGCTTATGAACACAACAACAAGCAA
This sequence comes from Cichorium intybus, assembly GCA_023525715.1. Lineage (NCBI taxonomy): Eukaryota > Viridiplantae > Streptophyta > Magnoliopsida > Asterales > Asteraceae > Cichorium > Cichorium intybus. The sequence goes on from CM042012.1 coordinate 23,580,295, forward strand.
AAATCTTAACTTGGTTCTAAGATTTGAACCCTTTATACACCTAATAATCCAACAATTTCACTCTAACATCAGTGGTTCACAAGTGGTTCATCAAGACCACGTGAAACTACTCCAAATTAAACCATCTAACGGTTGAAACGAAACCAAAATCGAAGAGGTTTACCTTTCAAGCTCCAAGTATTGATCTCTAGCTTCAATTCGTGAATAACGAGCTTAAATCTCGACTTGTGAGGGTTAAAAATCGATTTCTAGGGTTTCAAAGGGTTTAACTCGAAATGGGTTTTACCCAAAATGAATGAATTTTCGCACATTTAAAAGCTGCACAGGACCCGTAACTCGACCCGGGTTGCAGAACCCGACCCGGGTCCATCTACGAAAAATTGTTCCATTTACTCTGTGGGTGCAGCACGGTCCGGGTCCATCAGCCCGACCCGGGTTTTGTCGAACACGACCCGGGTTCTTCAACACGACCCGGGTTGCTGTTTTTCCGTTTCATTTCAATCAAACTCGACCCGGGTATTACAACTCGACCCGGTTTAACCTTTTAAGAATCCAAGTTGTTTTCTTTTACCCTTTTTAACATTCTACTTCTCATAGATGGGTTTCTAAACATCTTAACTCGTGTTTTAACTCATCTAATCTCGTTTATATCAAAAATTAAAATTAACTCTTCCATAAATTAAAATTACGGTATTACAAAAAACCCTCTTGATTTTCGTAAATTTTACATGCATCCCCATCTCCAAAAGTCATGATCATAACTTTGTGACCATCACATGCAAATTGTTCACCCACCCTCATAAACTCCATAACATCTTTCCTACTTCTCCCCTTATCATGTGTGGAAGGCTAACCATGCAATTAAAAGCACAAACACCTCTTTTGTCGAAACATTTTTCTTCATTTTCTTGAATTACATAATTCTATCTCGTCCATTGTCAATTTGAGATGAAAAGCACTTACATGGGCATTGAGCAGCCTTTTCGTTTCCTCGAATGAAAAATATTTGGAACGATCTTCTCTCCAAGATTCTGCATTGCTCCATCTTATAGATGTAATTCTCAGTTCCTTCTGTTGAAGTTTAGAAGTCGTAATCAACAATGACCATTAGACCCCATTTCCTATATCAAAGTCGAATACGTGAATAGTGTCTGCATCTTTACATATTGCATTGACGATCATTGAGATGCTTGCAAAATGAACAAACATCCCATATGGTAGTAAATGGTAGTAACTGTTAGTATTGACAGTTAGTTTAGTTGTAACCACCAAGGGCATTTGTGTCATTCTAGTTATTCAAGTTAGTTAATCTGTTAGCTCGTAGTCTAGCTAGTATATATTCTCTTGTAACTGTCTTATGTAAAGTTAATCAGTGATTAGTGAAGTTTACTTCTCTCTCAATTCGTTGTTTCTCATCCATAATTGAAGATTAACATGGTATCAGACTGATTCTGATCCCTTTTCTCTTCAATTTCTTCTTGATTTTATTCAATCCATCGTCTCTTTCACAATGTCTGAAGGCGAATATGATGATGTTCATCATCCACCTAATTTCAATGTTTCTAATCCTTTCTTCATCGCTCTGTCTGACAGTCGTTCCACTGTTCTTGTATCTGATCTCTTTAATGGAATCAGATTTACCACTTGGACACGATCTATGATCATTTCTCTATCAGCTAAAAACAAAATTGGGTTCATCGATGGTTCAATTACAACTCATAATCTCATTGATCCGACCTACTCTACTTGGTACAGGGCCAAAAACATGGTAATTAGTCGGATCTTAAACTCCTTATCCAAGAACATAGCAGATAGCCTTCTCTTTATTCCTACTGCTTATGAAATTTGGCGTGAATTGCATCAACGATATGAGCAACCTCACGGTGCACTCATATATCAAGTTCAGCAACAATTATACTCCATTGCACAAGGTTTTGATGATTTCACCACATACTTCACGAAATTATCCCGAATTTGAGACGAATTATGTATGGTACGATAAATTCCACCATGCTCTCGTGGAACGATGACTGCAATTGCTAAATTTCTCGAAGATCAAAGGTTAATACAACTTCTCATGGGTTTAGATGCATCATACAAAGTCATTCGTGGTCAAAATTTGATGATAAAGCCATTACCATAAGTTGCTACGGTATGCTCTCTTATTCTTCAGGAAGAGCGCCAAAGAGGTATACATGTTTCATCTCCTTTAGCTAACGATGTTGTAGCCATGAATGTTAATACTCAATCCAATACCTCAAAGAAATCTCTTGTTTGTAATCATTGTAAGAAACCTGGCCATATCAAAGCATAGTGTTACCGTCTCCATGGCTTTCCAAAGAATTTCAAGTTTAGACGTTCCAAACGCGATGATGAAAAGTCAAATAAGAAGTCAACTGTTCATAATGTTTCTACAGATCCTAATATGAATATATCTCAAGATCAATACAATCAATTGATCCAACTTCTTCACAATACCAAACTTCATTCTCAACCTGAGTCTAGTTCAGCGAATCTCTCCTTAACCGTGAAGGGTTTCTATGCAATCAATGAACACAAAATAACCTAAGGTTCACATGCAACCCTAATATTGATCTATGTTTTCTTCTATGAAGATTAGAACTAAGAACCTAAAGGATACAATTCAATTCTAAAAAAGAATCAAGAAAAACCAACCTTAGATCTTATGATCCTTTTAAGCAGCAGCAAAATTATCCTGCCTCAGATGAAAGTCACACCCAGGTGATGGAAGAATCAGTCCAGCAGAGTAAATCCAGAGAGAGGTGGCGTGAAGAATGAGGTGCCAGGGGGTTCCTTTTATAGCCTCCAAGGGTTACACCTGAAACCCTAAGGAGCCTCCAACTGGACAAGGCTTTTGACCACTTGGACCAGGCTTACCAAACCCTAATTAGGGTTTCGCCAATCCCTTGGAGGAGCCTCCAAGTTGGCGCCACTTTTGGTCCCTGGTTTTTCCTGGCCAGTTATTCAACTATTGAATAAATACCAAACCAGTCCCTGCACCTTTTAATTAATTAATTTAATCTCCAAATTAAATCCAATTAATTCTAGATTAAATCTCAATTAATTAATATAGTTTCTAATTAATATATTAGCACTTAAATATATTAATAAACTATATATATATTTTCTATTGATTTATTATACAATTAATAAATCAACTATTCTCTCTACTGAACTATCTTTCCTCCACCCATGAGGGCAACCCAAATGGACTTTGCTTTTAACCATAAGATAAAAGTTCAATTACAAGTCATGGCTTAGACACCTAATCCAACAGTCTCCCACTTGGATAAGTCTATGACTTTAATTGTCTGAACTCTGACCCAGTCAGTTCTGTCCAAAGATAAGTGATCAGATTGATCCTCCGTCCAACAAGATATTTTCAGACTCAAGACATGGATAAAATCAATCTGGTCTGATTCACTGTTCCTCGATTTCCGATTTGCATATGACTCTTAGACTACCAATTTAGTCCCGGTTGGCCAACCATTTTAGTCAACTTCAAAATCATCGAGAGGCCTACAGATATCTGTTTCCCGTTAGGGTCAAGGGACGAATAAACTTCGACTCATATACTTATGTCTTTTACCAGACAAATCACTCACAACAATACGTTTTATAACACCGAGTTACCGATGCGTTTTCATATTATCAATGAACAACCGTCTAATAAATCATAACTCATATGTCTTAGCTTAAAGATCAAAAGATATTATCGTCTCAACATTGCTCGTGATGTAATCCATGAAGCAATCCATTGAGCGCGGGTTTATCCAATACTCAAATCTCCATTTCCAAGTACTCACGAATGGTTCAACAATCCAATTGCAATGTCTAACTCCTTAGACAATCTATTACCAATTCATGACAGTCTTACTTCACACTTACTCCCTTAAAGTGTAATCGACTGTGGATATTTGAATAATCCAATTATTCAGGAAGTAAAACATGCAAAATGAAACATAATGATAAAGTACTGACAAGAGTAGTGAACCATAATAAATCTCTATTATTAAATCACAAGAGTCAAATACAATACATTGTTACAAGTTTCGAATCTATCTAATTACTAAAACTTATATCATCTCTTAATCCAATGCTCCTAGCATGCTGATTATGCTTAATCCTACTCAGAGCCTTTGTCAAGGGATCTGCAGGATTATCTTCCGATGATACCCTCTTTACAAGGAGGTGACCTTCTTCTACCCTATGCCTGATGTAGTGGTACTTTCTGTCGATATGTCTGGACTTTCCATGATCTCGCGGTTCCTTTGTCAAGGCGACCGCACCTTCATTATCGCAGAACAGTTCCAAGGGCTCCTGAATACTCGGGACTACTCCAAGGTCACCGATAAAGTTCTTCAGCCAAGCCGCTTCCTTTGACGCTTCACTTGCTGCTATGTACTCTGATTCGCACGTGGAATCAGCCACTGTTTCTTGCTTGGAACTTTTCCAAGTAACTGCTCCACCGTTCAAAAGGAATACCCAGCCCGACTGAGACCGACCACTGTCTCTATCCGTCTGAAAGCTGGCATCTGTATATCCTTCAACTCTCAAGGTATCACTGCCACCGAGGACTAACACCATGTTCTTTGTCCTTCGCAGATACTTGAGTATATTTTTCACAGCTATCCAATGCGCCCTTCCAGGGTTACCCTGGTACCGACTGACCATGCTTAAAGCAAAAGCCACGTCAGGGCGAGTACACGTCATAGCGTACATGATCGATCCCACAGCCGAAGCGTATGGTACTCGACTCATCTCAGCTATTTCCTCGTCTGTACTCGGACTTTGAGTCTTACTCAATTTTGCATTACTTTGGATAGGCAGCTCTCCCTTCTTGGAATTTTCCATACTAAACCTCTTTAGTACCTTATCCAAGTATGTACCCTGACTGAGTCCAATCAGTCTCTTCTTCCTATCTCTCAATATTCTAATCCCAAGAATATAGGCAGCCTCTCCTAGGTCCTTCATGGCGAAACATTTCCCAAGCCAAGCCTTAACACCTTGCAAGGTTGGAATATCGTTTCCCATGAGCAGTATGTCATCGACATACAGCACCAGAAAGGTGACTATACTCCCACTAGCCTTGACATATACGCAGGACTCATCCTCGCTCCTAAAGAAGCCAAACTCTTTGACTTTCTCATGGAAACAAAGATTCCAGCTGCGAGAAGCTTGCTTCAATCCGTAGATTGATCTCTCAAGCTTACACACCTTATTAGGATACTTTGCATCGACAAAACCCTCTGGCTGATTCATGTAAACATCCTCAGTCAGCTTCCCATTAAGGAAAGCGGTTTTGACGTCCATCTGCCAAATTTCATAGTCATGAAATGCAGCTATGGCCAGCATAATCCTAATAGACTTTATCTTAGCTACTGGTGAGAAGGTCTCGTCATAGTCAACCCCTGGGGTTTGAGTAAAGCCCTTCGCAACCAGTCTTGCCTTGAAAGTGTGTACCTTTCCGTCCATGTCGGTCTTCTTCTTGAAGATCCATTTGCATCCGACTGTCTTTCGACCCGGTACATTGTCAACCAAGTTCCAAACTTGATTGTCATACATGGACTTGATCTCGCTATCCATGGCCTCTTTCCACTTGGCAGACTCAGGGCCCGCCACTGCTTCCTGGTAGTTAGCTGGTTCATCCAAATTTATCAGTGTCCTATCACTGACAAAAGTGTCCCCATCCGAAGTTATATGGAACCCATAAAACTCGGGTGGCATGCTAACCCTACCGGAACGCCTAAGAGGTAAGGATACATCTGTCGGTCCAACAGGAACTTCATCCTCATGTTGGTTGCTAGTTTCTCCTAAGGTTGCGTCATCTGATGACTCTTGAATTTCTTCCAGATCAATGGTACTCCCACTGTCCTCTTTGAATACGAGCTCTCTCTCTCGAAAGACTGCTCGTCTAGCTACAAAGACCACGTCCTCGCTCGGTCTGTAGAATAGATATCCAAAGGACTGTTTGGGATAACCAATGAAGAAACACCTTTCGCTTCTGTCTGCGAGTTTGTCTTGAGTCTCTCGTCTAACGAAAGCCTCACAACCCCAGACCTTGATATGTGCCAACGAGGGAGCTTTCCCCGTCCACATCTCATGAGGTGTTTTCGCAACCTTCTTAGTTGGGACAAGATTGAGGATATGGGCGGCAGTCTCTAAGGCATACCCCCAGAAGTGAATGGGAAGTGAAGCTCGACTCATCATGGAACGAACCATGTCCAACAGGGTTCGGTTGCGCCTCTCTGCAACACCGTTCAACTGTGGTGTCCTGGGAGGTGTCAACTGCGAAACTATTCCGCATTCCTTTAGATAGTCTAGGAACTCGATACTTAGATACTCTCCGCCTCTGTCGGATCTGAGCATCTTTATCTTCCTGCCTAATTGATTCTCTACTTCGTTCTTAAACTCTTTGAACTTTTCAAAGGTGTCCGACTTGTGCTTGATCAAGTAGATGTAACCGTATCTACTAAAATCGTCGGTAAAAGTCACGTAGAACCGCGTGCCATCCTTTGTGGTTGATCTGAATGGACCACACACATCCGTGTGAATAATGTCCAATAGACCCTCACCTCTTTCAAAAGACCCTTTGAAAGGTGATTTAGTCATCTTGCCCAACAGACAAGATTCGCATACATCATCCGACTTGAGGTCGAATGATTCCAACACTCCATCCTTTTGGAGTTGGGCGATGCGTTTCTTGCTGATGTGCCCGAGCCGACTATGCCACAGACATGCCTTTTCCACGTCACTAGTAGAATCAATATAATTTACACTTTGTCCTAGATTGTCAACACATTTCACAGTTTCATACACACCATTACAAGGATAAGCAGTAAAATTCAAAATACCATTTTTGAAGACAGAAATAGATCCAATATTATTATCAAAAGAAAAATGAAATCCTTGTCTGAATAATGCGTGAAATGAAATAATATTTCTTGCCATTTCTGGCGAATAGCAACAATCTAATAAATCTAAACAAACTTCACTACTAAGCACTAAACTATAAACTCCAATCTTGGTAACAGGGGACGATCTCCTATTGCCCATGATCAAGTTCAGTCTACCGTGCTCCACCTCCCTGCTTTCCTTTAGGCCCTGCATATCAGAACAAATGTGAAAACCACATCCTGTATCAAGGACCCAAGAATTAGAAGATGGTGAGTTTTTAGAGATAGTGTATATACCTGCTGTCGATGGCTTTACTTTCCCATCCTTGACATCCTGCAAGTATTTGGGGCAGCTTCTCTTCCAATGGCCCTTCTCTTTGCAGTAAAAACAGTTGGCTTCATCGGGGTTGGCCACACAAGGAATTTGGGAAGTCTTGGTTCTCGAGCCATTACTGGATGACCCGACCTGAACCTTTTCCCTCCAATTTTGCTTAGGAGGGCCCTTCCTTTTCTTTCCTTTGCCACTTCCAATGGCTAGAACGGGCTGATTAACCGAGGGTACACTTTTACCCTTCATCCCGTCCTCAGCTACTCGAAGCATGCGATGCAACTCAGCCATATTAGCCTGATTGTTGTTCAAATGATAAGCCAGTCTGAACTGGTCATAAGAACTCGGCAACGAGTTAAGCACTATGTCAACGGCCAACTGTTCCGGTACAGGCATCGCAAGCTTTCTAAGCCGCTCCACGTAACCTTGCATTCTTTGCACATGAGTGCAGATGGACTCTCCATCTTTGGGTTTGCTGTTCGTGAAGTCCTTGACTACTTCGCACCTTTCGATGCGCTCTTGCTTGCGGAACTTTTCCGCTAGCTCCTTGTGCATCTCATAGGGCCAGTAGTCTTCGTATATTCTCTGCAATTCGGGGTTCATTGTGGCGATCATGATGCAGGCCACTTTGGTTGCATCATCAGTATGTTTTTGGTACGAGGCAATTTCCTCGGGAGTAGCAGTTTCGGGGTCGACATCGACAAGCTCGGTCTCGAGAACATACTCTTTGTTCTCATACCTCAGAGCCATCTTGATGTTTCTAATCCAGTCATTATAGTTTGTCCCGTTCAATTGAACCCTGGAACATAGTGAGAGGATTGAGGGAACACTGGAGTTTGATTGGGGAGCGGATTGATCAGCAGAAGACATCTATAAAAGAAGGTAAGTTTAATTAGATACTTGTCGGTCCTTATAATAACCCAATATAAAATAAGGCTAGGATCCAACTATAACAATTTGCAACATAGAAGAGGGATGCCGTAATCTATAAGCAAATTTTATAAAGGTAGGCGAATGACGATTCAGCCGATTCCACCGCGGAAAAATAATCTTATTATAAATGGAATTCCTAGTTTCTTATGAGATTTATTTGAACTGTTCAATAGCATGTTTAATCTCGGATATGCCCCACCGTTTGTGACTGGGATGCCGAGGATCACAAACCGGGTGTGAATAACCATGCAAATTTGCTTGGTGCTCTCGGGATCCATTATCATCTCAAATTGATGTGCCGGTAAACCACACACGCTCCATCAACAATGATAACACCCGAGACACCCATTGCCACTCTTTATGAACCCCTATTGGTGTGCCGGTAAACCACACACGCTCCACCAACGTTTCATAAAGTGCAATGTGCAATTTCATGGGGTAGCATCAAATTCACATTTTCCTAAAGTAACTAGATTGGGATTTGTTTTAGGGTTCTAGTACTTTCAATTATAGCATTATACTTTTAAGAGGCTTAGCGGTTCTATCATACCCGTTCGGCTAACGACACTCGACTGACCAGGAGAGCGGTGGGTAAGAGTAGATACCCATTAGACTAACATTTTATAGTCAGTCGCCTTATACCCTCTTTATAGGGCAGTTTTGTGAATGAGGCTTACTAGCGGTAGACTAACCAATTTTCTTATACATATTAAATTAACTTTTAATTTTAAATATATATAAGATATATTTTAATCTCATTAAAATATCTTAGAATTAATTAAATTCTAATTTTCTCAAATTATTCTAATTTTCTTGAAAATTTTAATTAATTCTTAAAGCAGATTTAATTTGCCTTTAATTAATCAATTAATTAAATTAATTAAATCTAGATTATAGATTACTAAATTAATCAAATTAATTAATCTATAAATGCCCCATGAATTTCGAAATACACATGCCAATAATAAGGGTTCAAGTTATTTTAGTTTATTCAGTTACCAAAAATAACAACACACAAATATGGCAAGCAAATCAAGCATTCAAGGGGGACCAAGGGAGGGTGGCGGCTAGGGTTAGGAAACCCTAGCCTTGGGATCGATTTTGGCCTCCTCCCAAGGGTTAATTTTCGCCAATAACCCTTAGGCACAAAACAATTCAAGCAGTTCATAATCAAACACAAGAAAACAAGCCTGCTCTGATACCACTGAAGGGTTTCTATGCAATCAATGAACACAAAATAACCTAAGGTTCACATGCAACCCTAATATTGATCTATGTTTTCTTCTATGAAGATTAGAACTAAGAACCTAAAGGATACAATTCAATTCTAAAAAAGAATCAAGAAAAACCAACCTTAGATCTTATGATCCTTTTAAGCAGCAGCAAAATTATCCTGCCTCAGATGAAAGTCACACCCAGGTGATGGAAGAATCAGTCCAGCAGAGTAAATCCAGAGAGAGGTGGCGTGAAGAATGAGGTGCCAGGGGGTTCCTTTTATAGCCTCCAAGGGTTACACCTGAAACCCTAAGGAGCCTCCAACTGGACAAGGCTTTTGACCACTTGGACCAGGCTTACCAAACCCTAATTAGGGTTTCGCCAATCCCTTGGAGGAGCCTCCAAGTTGGCGCCACTTTTGGTCCCTGGTTTTTCCTGGCCAGTTATTCAACTATTGAATAAATACCAAACCAGTCCCTGCACCTTTTAATTAATTAATTTAATCTCCAAATTAAATCCAATTAATTCTAGATTAAATCTCAATTAATTAATATAGTTTCTAATTAATATATTAGCACTTAAATATATTAATAAACTATATATATATTTTCTATTGATTTATTATACAATTAATAAATCAACTATTCTCTCTACTGAACTATCTTTCCTCCACCCATGAGGGCAACCCAAATGGACTTTGCTTTTAACCATAAGATAAAAGTTCAATTACAAGTCATGGCTTAGACACCTAATCCAACAAACCGATGGTGCTATGCATAGTGATGGTACATCCTTTGACTTTCATACTTTTTGTGCAAATGTTTCTAAATCTGCCCATCTATTACACATGTATTTTTCTTGGATTATTGATACTGGAGCAACAGATCACATGTAATCTAACAAATCATTATTTTCATCTTTAACTAAACTTTCACAGCCACATTCGATTGGGCTGCCTGATGGATTTGATCTCTTTGTTTCTTACAAGGGTGATATTAAACTCCATGATTCTATTATACTTAAAGATGTATTCTATGTACCATTCTTTAAATACAATTTTGTTTCTGTATCCAAACTCAGTAAACAACTACAAACGTTTCTTCTATTAACTGATTCTATGTGTTTACTACAGGACCCTTCGTCCAAAACTAAGATTTCTCTTGGAGAATTTGGTACAAGAGTCAATAATCTCTATGTTTTTTTTATCATCGATCAATTTGTAATAATCTTTCGTTTCAATTTCCAGTTTTCAAAACTCTCAATTCTGTAATTCTTGCTTCCGTTTGTATGTCTAACACTAGTTTTACGGACTTGTTGTGGCATAAGAGATTTGGGCATCTCTATTTGAATAAAGTCAATCGTTTGTCTCTTACTTCTAATTCTAATCATAGTAATCAACTTGAATCTTGTGATGTATGTTTTAAAGCCAAATTATGTCGATTACCATTTTCAAAAAGTACCTCTCGTTCTTTGCAAGCCTTTGATCTTATTCATGCAGATGTATGGGGTCCTTACGAACACACATCATGAGATGGTCACAAATACTTCCTAACAATTGTTGATGATTACTCGAGACATACTTGGATCCATTTAATGTCCAAAAAAGAGTGTACATTCACTTTATTAAAGGCATTCATCAAATATGTTCATACACAATTCCGAGTAATTGTTAAAACAGTTCGCACTGACAATGCTTACGAACTAGGCTCAAGCAACGAAGGAATTTCATTTTTTAGAGCATGAGAATTATTCACCAAAAGTCTGCTCCTCATACCCCTCGACAGAACGAAATTGTTGAGAGGAAACATCACCATATCCTTGAAGTAGCTCGAGCTCTTTACTTTCAGTCAGGCGTTGGTGTTGCTTTTTGGAGTGACTGCATACGAACTTTTGTTCATTTGATTAATAGAATGCCTTCTAAAGTCTTGAATTTTTCCACACCTTATGAACAACAATATCAAACTAAACCTGACGTTAGTCATCTTCGACCTTTTGGCTGTTTATGTTTTGTCAACCAACTACTGTGGGTCGTGACAAATTTATGGAAAGATCTCAACCTTGTATCATGTTGGGTTACCCTTTCGGTCAGAAAGCCTATCAAGTTCTCAATCTTGTCACTAAACGAATTTTTGTTACTCGAAACCTCAAGTTTATCGAAAACATCTATCCTTTACTTTCTTTAAATACTTCATTTGAACCTTCATCTTCATTTTTACCCAAAATTGTTGATGATCACGCTTCTAATTCTTTTGTTCCTCCTCCTTCTCCTTTATCCTCTCCTATTCATACATCCAATCCTATTCCTTCTCCTCTTCCTATCTCTATTTCACTTGTACCTTATTTTTCTCCCCCACTTCGTGGAACCACAAGAAATCGACAACCTCCCAATCATTTACAAGATTACATTTGTAAATTAGTTGGTACATCTAACTCTACTTGTTGTCATACCATCACCAATCTTTGTCTACCTGATAAAGATCACTCTTCTATTCATACATCTTCTTCTATTTTCTCCTGTCAAACTGATATTGATTCTATTGAACCAGAGTTTTATTATCAAGCTAAAGGAAATATTCATTGGGAAGAAGCCATGGCAAAGGAATTAAAAGCTTTAGCAGATAATCATACATGGGACGTTGTTCAATTACCAAAAGGCAAGAAACCCATTTCCTGCAAATGGGTTTATAAAATCAAATGAAAAGCTGATGGGTCTATTGAGCGGTATAAAGCTCGCTTAGTTGCTAAGGGATTCACTCAAAAAGAAGGTATTGACTACCACGAAACGTTCTCCCCAGTTGTCAAGTTCAACACAGTTCGATGTTTGGTTTCTTTAGATGTCAAGAGAGGATGGTTAATCAAACAATTGGACATTAATAACGCCTTTCTTCACGGCGATCTACATGAAGAAGTGTATATGAAAACACCTCCTGGTTATAATCCTTCATCTAATGGCCTTTTTGTAAATTAAGGAAATCCTTATACAGGCTTAAACAAGCATCCCGCCAATGGTATGCCAAACTCAATAAAGCATTACGTTCCAAAGGTTACCTTCATTCTCCATCTGATTATTCCCTCTTTATCAAACAATCTTCTTCTTCAATTGTAACCATTGCCGTATATGTTGCGATATTCTCATCACTGGCACAGACAACAATGAGATTGCTCAATTGCAACAATTTTTAGATGACCAATTTTGTATTAAAGACCTTGGTACAATTCACTATTTTCTAGGGTTAGAGTTTGTTCCTATTCCAACTGGTATGGTTATTCACCAACAGAAATACATTCGAGAACTTCTTCATACGTATTCCATGCAAGACTATATACCTGCTAGTACACCCTTACCCGTAAAGTCTCATCTTTTTCCTTATATGGACAATATCTTGCCCGACCCTACAGTATACAGACAATTGATTGGAAAGTTATTTTTTTTTACATACACGACCTGATTTGTCATTCACCATTCAACACCTTAGCCAATTCAATCAAACACCTGCTCAAGCTCATCTCGATGCTGTTTTTCATGTTTTGAAATATCTAAAGGGAACTTCTACTCAAGGTCTCTTCTTTAACAAAGATCAAGACTTTCGGATTGAATCATATTGTGATTCCGACCGGGCTTCATGCCCCATTACACGCAGATCTGTAAGTGGGTTTTTATCCTTTTTGGAGGAAGTCCGATCTCTTGGAAGTCAAAGAAGCAGTTAACAGTGTCCTTTTCTTCAGCTGAAGCTGAGTACGGATCAATGCAAAGGGTTTATGCTGAGCTTGCATGGCTTACTCGGTTATTCTCTGAATTACAAGATTCAAATATTACTCCAATCCCTCTAAAGTGTGACAATATGGCAGCCATTCACATTGCTAATAACCATGTGTTCCATGAAAGGACTAAACACATTGAAATCGACTGCCACTTTGTTCGAGAAAAGTTGCTTAATGGATTAATTTCGTTATCTCATGTGGCATCTAATCAACAACTTGCAGACGTTCTTACCAAACCACTTCATGCTCCTTGTCATATTGATTCAATTCACAAGCTTGGTCTTCTTCCGCATCCTCCAGCTTGAGGGGGGTGTTAGTATTGACAGTTAGTTTAGTTGTAACCACCAAGGGCATTTGTGTCATTCTAGTTATTCAAGTTAGTTAGTCTGTTAGCTCGTAGTCTAGCTAGTATAAATTCTCTTGTAACTGTCTTATGTAAAGTTAATCAGTGATTAGTGAAGTTTACTTCTCTCTCAATTCGTTGATTCTCATCCATAATTGAAGATTAACAGTAATTGGTAGAATGCTCTGGAGCACACACGAAAGTTCTTCATACACTCTTGTTTTAAGTAGTCAAATTGCTTGTGATGGGTTTGAAATAAGTAATATAATGAGCGTTCGGTGAGCTCCCTCATAGGGTTTGCTTTCTTGATAAGACGCTTGTCGATGGCATCTGCAAGCACTATCAACTCTTTCTCCACGGCTTCACAGTAAGCCATTAATAAATGAAGATTGATAACTTGACTCTCAGCCTGCATGCTTTCTGAAGGCAAGATCATTGATGGTTGAAGAGTTATAATGTCCATTAAGGCATCAATCTCTTTAAAAGACTGGTCGAGACTCCATTCTTTCTGAGACGGGTCTGATTGAGAAGGATCATCTACTTTAGTGTTCAATAGGATACACATGATAATCATTTCATCGTTTGAAATGTCTTCTAACCTCTCAAAATCTAGGAAAAGATTGTCTTCGTCTAACTGTGTAGGCAATGGGTCCATGTGATTTTGGAACTCCGTGGGTGATCTGTTTGGCAGCATGTTAACAAGTAATCGGATCGAGAGGATTCATCATGTTGTCATGGTTCGTGAGTATTTATAGAGAGATTCATTATATGTGGAAGTTCCTAAGAGCATTTGTGGGTTTAATTTTACTATCCGAGGACCACTTCATAAGATTTTTGTTAGTGTATACCGTCTCATAATTGTTTGTCTATGTTGGATTCCTACCTCTTTTGGATGGACAACCAAGACCTACATATATTTTACAATTTGCAGCGTATATTAGAAGGGGAGTGATTTGTACACAACAATTTTTATCCATACACAACAATTTGATGTTTTTTATGCATAATGTACAACACTGCTAAAGCATAGATTGTTGTGTATGGAGAAAACTTGTTGTGTACAAATCACTTCCCATATTAGAACGGAGGTTCACCCCCATGTTTCATGGATCCGTCCATACAGGTGACCCGCTTCAACAACATGCATATGCTATAACCACTTAATTTTAATATTCATTTCAAATCCTTCCTTTTACGTTAGATTTTCTTTTTATATCACTTGTTTTTTTAAATAATAATAATAACTTATTATTATATTTAATAAATTACGCTACTAAAAAGAGCTAATCGGTACGTTTCAAACAACATCAATATCCAATGCGTGTTATCAAATTGTTTTATTATAAATTTTACTTTTAGTTTTGTAAAAGTAAAGCCATATTTAAATATATTGTTGTTTTATAAAATTATTTTGTATTTATTTTATGTTTTAATATAAAAGTCGTATATTACATAGTAAATAAAAGATTCATAGACCCATCTATTAAATAGGTAAATAATAATAATAATTATTATTATTATTTTTTTTTTTTGATAACCGAGGACACCATCCGACCCATCCTTTGGATGACCCTGATGAAGCAACCTCGGGGTCTACGCACACCTGGCAGCAGGGTGGTCCGGGTCAATCACCTACGGGGGTAGAGAGGTGGCCAGTGGCCATCCCCTGATTGAAACCTAACACTCCCTATGGGGAAAGGGATGGAGTGAGATTAGAACTTGGAACCTCTTTATGAGGGAAGAGAAAGAGTCCAAAGCCTTATCAACTAGGTCATCAGGGTGATGGTTGGTAAATAATTATTGTAATTTGTACACAACATTTAAGAATATTAAATTGTTGTACATGAATACAAATTATTTTGTACAAATCACTTCCCTTTGTAGATAGTAGATAAAGTGTAAAAGCTTATTTGAAGATGTCGCATGACGTGTGATCTTAAGGACCTTTAAGGCTATGCAGAGTGGTACCTCCTAAAAGTGGAAGATATTGATGTCACGTAGGCGCCACGTCATATTGTTAGGAACATTTTAGTTGGATGTTGCTGTCAAGGATTGGTGCCTCCAAAACATTAGGAAATATCTAGATTTTTTTTTATAAAAAACCATTTAAAATCAACATTACATTAAAATAAAAAAACACACTACATTAAATTAAAAAAAACATTACATTAATTAAAAAAAGGCGTTACATGAATTAAAGAAAACATAAACTTAAAAAAAATGCCGATAAAATAAAAATAACAATCTTAAATAAAATGAAGACTTTTCTTAATCATCGACGGGTGGCGTATTGAGGTTGAGGTTATGAAGTCGATATATGTGTTCCGCCAAATCAGCTTGAAGCTCGTGATGTTTCTGATTGCTTCGTATCTCTCTTCTTCTTGCAACATACGGTGGACTATCCGACTCTATTGGTACATTTGACGGGACATTCTCATTTTCCACATATTGACATATCGCTCTTCCCGAATCTTCTAAAATCATATTATGTAAAATGATGCACGTATACATAATAGCTGAGAGCCTTTGCACCGTTCGTGGACGTGCCGCATTTTCTAGAATTTGCCAACGCTTCTTAAGAACTCCAAATGTTCGCTCGACATCCTTTCTTGCCCTCTCTTGAGCTGCTTTAAACTTTATACATTTTGGATCAGTTGGACATGTCAATGATTTCACAAGCATAACATATTCTGGATATATACCATCAACAATATAATACCCGTATTTGTATGTCGTTTCATTTACTTGAAATGGACAATCTTGAACGGACCCGTTGCAAAACCCATCGAATAAAGGTGACATGCCGAGAACGTTGATATCATTCATTGAGTCGGGAGGACCAAAGAATGCATGTCAAATCCAAAGATCCTATGATGCAACTACTTTCAGGATGATCGTTGGGTGATTCTTATCATCCCGTGTGTATTGCCCATGCGATGCATTGGGGCAACTAGCCCACTCCCAATGAAGACAATCTAGACTTCCAAGCATCCCAGGAAAACCATGGACATTTGCGTGTTGCGCGTACAATGATTAAACATCACTAAATGTAGGCGTGCGCAAATATCTTGGACTGTAAAGTGTAATAACACATCTGCAAAAATCCTCCAAACTTTTCCATGTGACCTGCTCCGACATTTGAAAATACTCGTCCCATGAATCTCCAACAGAACCATAAGCTAGTTGACGTACTACAACCGCACATTTTTGTAGCGGAAAAAACCCTTCTGCACCTCTTGCGTCGGGACATTGTCTAATATACTCATACATGTTTGTCAAATCGTTGGCTATACGGAGAAATAAATGTTTCTCCAGCGAAACCTTCGGCGGAATTTTGTTGCGTAGTCGCGTAGACGGCATCATCATTAAAGTAGTGCGTCATAAGAAAGTTGTTTGCAGTCCAACGGTCCCTCAAAGAAGTTTGTCGAGACACCGGTTGTAAACTTTCGGCCTCCTCTTTAACGTCATCTTTTAAAAGATCGAGCATAATTTCCATTGATTTGAAAGTCGCTTCATATTTAAAAGTAATTGATTTCTTATCTTGAAAGAATTTGAGAAGAGAATATGTTGGTGTGGTGAGAAATGAAGATGTGCATATGTATTTATAGTAGTATTTTAGAGAGAAAATTATTTAAATAATATATATATATATATATATATATATATATATATATATATATATATATATATATATATATATATATATATATATATATATATATATATATATATATATATATATATATATATATATATATATGTTTAGAATTTTATTGGAAATTGGTTGGTAATTGAAAAGAGAAACTGAATTGTGATGCCATTGGGGAATGCCGCTAAGGCCATGCTGCACTAGCGGCGTGTGTTTGCCACCGGCATTGAGTTCCAAATCGGATGTCACCGGCATCTTGGCCTCCCACTATGTGTAGCCTAAATAAGATCTAACACTAGAGATGTTCTAATTAAGGTTTATCACTTGCATTTAAGGTAAAGAGCACGTACGTTCTAGCTAAAGTATCTTAGGTCATACGCAAATTTCCGATTTAGGTAATTGATTCACTAACTTGGAAGTTCTCGGTTTAGGTAAAGAGGACGTCATTTACCTTTCATTCGAGGTAAAGAATACGTAAATTCTAGCTAAAACATTTGACATTACATCATTAACATCCAAAATGAAAGAGTTATCAACTTATCATGAGGCCTTATTCAACGCGTCATATTAACTTTTATGAGCACTACCTAACTTCTATTCACTTATTTTGAGATATACACAATCGTTTCTGTCATTTACTGGTTAACACGTATGTGCATTATTAAAACATTTATCAAAATCATGTGCATAGAGGGATTGGAATTTCTTATTTGTTTGTACATGCTTAGCTTTTCTACTCAAGGTTGTGCTTGTACGCATGGCACCAAGACAACGATTATCCCAAAGAATTGGTTCGTCTTGAGCATGAGGATCTCTTTGTGTTTACCCTTGTTATTTCAAAGCAATTGTTGTTGGGATTTAACTAGATGTTCACCGTTCAAATCATCGAAGTGAAGAAAACCAGCAACGAAATATTGAAATCTAAATTATTAAGATATCGCATCAACCAAATACTAACCCAACAGTTAATCAAGCATGATAAAGAACACATATACATATATGCACAAACACAAACACGCACATACACACACATTAGTTGTGTACTCGTGTATTCCAGTGAACAACTGAGATCAATTTCATTTATGTAGTTTTCTTTCTACAATTAAGGTTTTTATTTATTATTATTATTTTTTTAGAACGACAAATTTATCATATTTGTTATTAAAAGATATAAGTAACTTTCCATTTTGGATTAAAAATAAAAGTAAATTTCCATTTTGATTTAAAAATGTACGTACATTACTATTTGTTATTAAAAAGTAAAACATAAAAATAAAAGTCTCTTAAAACTAGCATTTAATTTTTGTGACTGTAATTTTACTAATTTTTTGTTTCAGTCTCATATTTTATTTAAGTTAGTAAGTGGGTTTAATTTAAGTATATACTTAAAGTAAGTTGGCTTTGCTGTCCAATAAAAAAAAATTGGCTTTGTTGTTCAATAAAAAAAAGTTGGCTAACTTCGGACTGGGGTGGGTGTAGGTGTGTGAGCGTGCATACGCATGTGTGCGTGTGTGTGCGCGTGCGAACTGTTCTACTAACCAAAACATTTTGAGGGAGTAGAAACTTTCCTCCGTATCTATATGACACCTATCATGAATACTTAAGGAACTCCAAACAAGAAACGATAGTCAACTCATAAAATAAACCATTACAGATGGAAGATATTATACTTTAAGGGAGAAAACTGGGATCAAGACATCATATACAACAAGCAGATCTACAACATTTATCAAAATAAAAAACATATACCAAAAGAGAATCTGATCGACTAATTCCAAAATAAGAGAAGGCAATACACATTAAACTTAGGTAGAAATATATAATGTCACAACCATGACTCGTCACATCCATAATAAATTAATAAGAGTAAAACAAGAAAGAGTGGTAGGAAACCAAAGATTGTTCACAATGTCAATGTTATGTGATCGTTTACTAAATCAAGCAAAGATCACAAATGACGATCGCAAAAGACAATTGAAATAATTGGGGACCCACAGACAGCAAGCAGCCAAAATATCATTCAACCCGCAAATGGCTTGATACCAAATTGATAAGATTGATATGTTTATCTAGAAATATATGTGCCTTTTCTATTGGATGAACGTACTCCCATGACTTATAGAAATTTAAATAGAAGTTATTTATATATATTTTTTCTTATTGGATGAAAACATCCACTTTGGGAATTAAGCATTTTAAAAAATCGATTACCTAGGTTTTACCGTGGAAGCCTTAACTGGGGTTGGGTCAAATTTCTCTCAATTATGACGGAGAGATCCATGGGTTTATCTAAATTTCTTGGGCCCATAACTCCATATTCAGCCCGGATGTCCTTTCTCAGTTCATTAGTATAGTGGCCCAAACTTAGTAACATACCTTAAAAGGAGGCAAGTGCTCTCCAAAGGTAATAAAACCAAATCACAAACAATCAAACATACTCTCTCCTTATTTCTCCGCTACTAAATATGCTAAAATTAACAAGTTCTGAAGGTAATTTTCCCCGTTTGCTCCTTAACGGTTTTCTCTGTTGTCTTTTCCCATTTTGCCCTTCTTCATATTTCTTGTGTAAGTTCTTAAATGAAGCATTATAGTGGAATGAAAAAGATAAAGTTTAGTAGTGCGGATGAGTGGAATGGAGCATTCTTCACGGAATGCAGTTCTTTCTTTTTGGTTGATATTCATCCCATTCTAATGAAATGTTTGTTTTTCATTCCTTTAGGGAATGAAATGATATATAATAGAATGTGATTATTTTTATTCATATCATCTTTAATAAATATTAATCATTTTAAAACTTCATTTAATAATTTTTTTAACAAATTAGAGTTTTTTATTATTTTTATATTTTAATATTTTATGGTATTCTGTTTTTTTGTTGTAACTTTTTTAAATTATTGAGGGCTTCAAAGAAACTTCCGTGGGAGTAGTGACAATTTTAAGTCCCTTTTTCACAAAAAAAAAAAAAAAAAAAAACGGTTTAAAATTTTTTGGCTACTAAAAAACCTGATTATAGCATAGCAATTAGACATAATATAACCCTTTTTTTTTTTTTCTGAAACCTGGTTTTATAGGAGGGTCCCATGTAATTTTTTAGTCATTACTATTAATCGTAATATGTTTTGTCATGTCCTATGTTACATAATAAACGAGGCCAAAAGGGAGCACAAATTTCATCCATATCTATAGGAGGCCTATCATGAACACTTAAAGGAACTCCAAACAAGAAACGATAGTCAACTCATAAAATAAACCATTATCAGAATGAAGATATTATACTTTAAGGGAGAAAACTGGAAAACAAGACATCATAAACAACAAGCATATCTAGAATATATATCAAGAGAAAAAAAACATTTCCCAAAAGAGAAACTGATCAGCTAACTCCAAATTATGAATATGCAAAACACATTAAACTTTATAAAACTAAATCATGTTACATCCATAATAAATTAATAAGAGTAAAACAAGAAAAAGCTGTAAGAACGAAAGACTATTCACAATGTTATGATCATGTGCAATCATGCAAAGATCACAAATGATGATTGCAAAAGACAATTGAAATTATCGGGGACCAACAACAACAAGAAGCCAGAATATCATTCAACCAAGTTAATACTTAATTACCTTAACGGCTTGATAGTTGATACCAAAACGATAAGATAGATATGTTTATCTAAAAATGCTTGTGCTTTTCTTATTGGATTATAATATTCCATAATTTTTTAAAATTTAGTATATAAATTGGCTATGTATAATTTTTTATTCAATGAAAATATTCACTTATTTTTAATAGAGTTTTCCTGCTAATACAAGCTAGAAAGATATTTATATCTCCAATTCTCCATACATAAATGATAAATGGAAAACGAAATTAATAATGAAACTATGAAAGATAGAAATATTATACGGATAAGGACGTCGTACATAACAACCATACCTAATAAAACAGATTGGGATAATCAATGATAGGCCTAATAAAACACACCGATCGCCTTCATATTCATAAAATAAACAAGTAACGATATACCAAAAAAGAGTTTTCTTGAAACCAAACTGTTCATATGGTTGACAAGTGTCATCTCCTAGTAAAAAGTCAAACAATTATTCAAACAAAAATGACCATTTGAAGAATCTGTGGGGTCCACAGACAATACGTAGCCACAATACAATTCCACCTTCAATTTAATACCCAAAAATAATCCCACCCGTGAAGTAGAAATAAAGAGTCTATCAAATCTTGATTGAGAATTTAACAATATAAATATAATAGAGGAAGACCATATACGAATTCTTTAACAAGTTTAATTCTAATTTCTATAGCCCCAGTTTTAACTTTTCTGTTGACATTTCCTAATAAAGGAACACGATCATCATAACTCGATCGATACTCAATAGCAAACACATCTCTCTCTCTCTCTCTCTCTCTCTCTCTCTCTCTCTCTCAAAGCATGATGCAATCGGAAATTTTGATTCAGCCCTCTTGGCCGACACACTCTTGCTTTCATTCGATTCCAGATCAAGATGTTCTGAGAATGGACTTCTATTGCATAGAAAACCAAAACCACTCGTCACTGATTCCATCGTTTCTATCGAATAATGAATTATTGAGTTACGATCATATTGAGGGTTTTGATGATGTGGGCGGATGGCTGTGTGACGACGATCAACAGATGGAATCAGAGATTCCAACGGATAAGTCCACTGAAAACAGCTACGTATGGAGCCCGACCCTCTCCATGACCTCAAGCGAGACACGTGATTCAGAAGCCATGGAAATGGAATCCCAAACAGGAATCCAAAATTTACTCACGGCTTACTCAGAAGCCATGGGATTAGAACAGAGAGAGCTTGCGAAAGTGATTCAGAAATGCATAACTGAAAAAGCAAGCCATAATGGTCCAACCCTTGAACGGTTAGCACTTAACTTGTTCCCATGTGCTAGAACTGAAAAAGAGTATCTGAAACAAGAATCCATGAGAAACTTGAAAACAGCATTCAGAGGGTTGTATGAGATCTTTCCTTACGGTCGGTTTGCTCATTTCACAGCTAATTCAGCCATCCTTGAAGCGGTCCCACCTCATGTTGACTCCGTTCACATAGTTGACTTTGACATGGGCGAAGGAAGTCAATGGCCTGTGGTCATACAAGTCATGGCACAAACAAGAAAATCATTGACCATTACAAGTGTCAAGCTAGAAGCTGATGAATCGGGATTTGAAGAGGCCAGGTGGCATCTGTTAAACCATGCAAGAAGTTTTGGTGTAGATTTGAAAGTAGAAGAAAGGGAATTGGGTCAAATAGTCAACGGGAATGCATTTATGGTCTTCAATTGTATGGTTGGGCTTCCGCATATGGGAAGGACAAGGAGAAGAGGTCAAGTTATGGAATTTATGAAAGTAGCAAAAGGGCAATTGGCAAAAAGTGAAGGGATTATAACTTTTGGAGATGGAGAAGACAGTCACAAAATGGAAAATTACGCGAGCTACCCTTTGTTCTTTGATGGGAAGTTGTCACGCTATAAAGCATTGTATGAATCAATGGAATGGGGTTTTCCTAGTTATCTGAATGAAGGAAGGATAGCTATGGAGACTCTTTTTGTTGCACCTTTTGTATCTTCAATATCTTGGTTACAGAAATGGGAGGAAGGAAGGGAATATATGTTTTCCCAAAATGCCCTTGGGTTAAAGGGAAGAAAGATGAGTAGAGAAAGCTGGAATGAAGCGAGGGAATTGGTGAAGGAAGGTGAAAGTCCGTACAAGATTAGAGTTGAAGGAGGGAATGGGAATGAAATGGTGTTGGAATGGAATGGAACTCCGCTTGTGAGAGTTTCTGTTTGGATGTAGGTAGATAAATATTCAAAAATATGTGTAGTTAGCAATATAGATCTGCACAAATATTTATTATTCATATACATAATAAGAATATCTTATGCACAAAGATTCTTAATACAAATCAATTGTTTCCAGCATACTGACCAAAATTATTCAGTATAATTTTCTCATTACTTCCGTCCATTTTAATATTTACAAATTGGTATTTGTTAATGTAAGAGAGTTAACATATATAGACATAAGTTACCAGATTGTAATCTAAAGACTGCATATAATATTTGAGAATAATAGGAAATACATAAATCATATCTAAAACAGGATATTGACCAAAGAAAAGCCAAGTAAATCACTCTGTTACACCAATCGCCTTTATTTTCATAATAAACAAGCATATATACATTGATTAAAAGAAAAAAAAAATGCAAACATCAATACAGAATCTGAGTGAACTAATTCCAAATTCTGAGAATGTGAAACGCATTAAACTGCTTATAATAAAATCATGTGACAACCACCATCGCCCTTTACATCCATAATAAACAAGTAAGATTACAACAAGAAAGAGTTTGTAAGAACTCAAATACTCTTCACAATGTCAACATTATGTGAACATTTGCTAAATCAGGCAAAGATCACAAACGAATACTGCAAAAAGAGAATTGAAATTATTGAGGACCCATAGACAGCGAGCGACCACAATATTATTCAACCAACAAGTTAAAACCCAATTATCCCCAATGAATTTGATACCAAAAAGATTAGATAGATCATAGATAATTTTAAATAGAAATACATGTGGCTTTTTTATTGGATGAAAACATTCCCATGACTTGTAGCATCAAAATGGTAAATATATTCCGTTTTCATAGAAGTTGTAAAGAGGTTCCAAAATGGTAAACTATTTCTTATATCTTTCTAAAATATTGAAATGGAGAGACTGGTGAGGATCAAAATCAGTATCGACCACTAATTTTGGAGACAAGGATGAGCATAAATTCTATTTTAGATTGAGAATTTGCCAAAATGAAAACGTTGCATATAGTATATACATAATACAGTTGAAATTTGTTGCAATTAGTAGGTTTTTGACAAAACGATTGATGAATATATTAGTAATTAATTATAAATTTGATGGGTACAGCTGACCAACCTCAAGAAAACTCCAAGCTGAAAAGAAAGACTAAAATGAGGTCTCAGAGTAGTTAAATTAGATAATAAAAAAAAACTTATTCTTATATCCACTGTAGCTTTTCTCTTGACTTGTATTAACAAATATGATATATAAACATATCGAGAAACACCCCAACAGTCATCAAAACTTCTCTCATTAGCTTCATCATCATCATCATGAAATGATGCCGTCTGAGCTTCTACTTCAACCGTCTTTGCCAATTCAATCTTATTTTCATTAAAATCTTGATCATTATGGTCCAAATATAGTTTTTTATGACAGTGATTCATATAGCATCAAGTAGAAGAAATGGAATTCACACAAATAGTCAATGGAGTGGAGGGAGGAAATTTATGTTAGCATTTACAAGACCTACTTAGTAACTAGTAAGATTGTGTTTGTTACAGACATGAGGGCATTTACGTCTCTTGTAGAGACAAAATCAAAATATCCCAAATTCCCAAAGTGCAAAACACATTATATATACCATTTAATCTGCAGGAAATAGATTAATTACAGTTGTAGTCCTATAGTTTTTAGTTTAAGAAATTACATCCTTGCTCATGTAGATTTTAATTCTTAACTAGTGTTTTATGCGGAGCAGCACGTGATTTTTTTTTTCTTAAAAGTTATTGACAAAAATTTTCAGTTTGCTTTGAATTGTACTTAGTTCCCTTTTTCCTGTACTTGTTTCGTCGTTTGTACCGAGGGTTTTGAAGCGGATAATTAATTCCCCCTTTTTTTTAAAGTTATTGACAAAACTTTTCAGTTTCCTTTGAAATGTACTTAGTTCGCTTTTTCCTGTACTTGTTTCGGCGTTTGTAATTAATTCCCCTTTTTTTTCTTTTTTTATTTAAAGTTATTCACAAAAATTTTTGGTTTCCTTTAAAGTGTATTTATTTCCCCTTTTTTTAGTACTTGTTTCTTCGTTTGTACCGAGGGTTTTGAAGCGAATAATTTCAATCGAAAGAAAGCGTAAGTTTTTCTTTTTTTCTTGGTTTTCTTCTGTATAATTTCAATCGAAAGAAAGCATAGGTTTTTCTTTTTTTATTGGTTTTCTTCTGTGTTTTTTATGGATATGTTGTTTTCTTTCTGAAAAGCTGAGGAGACCGTAAAGAGAATACAAGGTTTGCGATGTTGATAATCTTTTTTCTTGTTTGTTTTTTATGGAACTGCCGTCGATGTTTGTTTGCAGAATGTCATGCAATGGGTACCGTGTGGGAGATCCTACAGAAGTGATCGGATCTGCCGAGGGTTTCGAGAATTCTTATTACGGTGCAGAGATCATTGGTTGTTCTAGGCATCATGTTAGAGTTAGGTATGAAACGCGAGTTAGGTATGAAACGCTGGTTAACGATAACGGTGAACCTTTGGAAGAGACGGTTAGAGTGGGTAATATCCGTCCTTTTCCGGCTTACGTGGTGGTTTTTTTTACGCCTGGAGATTTAGTGGATGTTTGGCATAACGAAGGCTGGTGGAGGGGTAGATACCGAAGGTTCGATGATGATCGTCAAGATGGCAGGCATTGTCGTGTTTTTTTTTATTATATGGTCGAAGGTCTTAGGCATGAAAGCTATCGCCAGTCCGATGTTCGTCTACACCAGGATTTCCATTTTGCAGATAGCATTAACTTCGTTCGTGTTTGGACCTATCGAAGGTTTTGAATAGTTTTGGTTGTTTGGGTTAGGTGGATTTTGTGTGTTTTCGGTTGTTGTTTTGGAAGGGTATATTTGATGAAGATGTTTCGTATTGTGTTGGAAATGGTAATCGTTTGGTTGTAGATGTAAATGGATGTGGTAAGTCTGTGATGCTAGTGTTTTTTAATATTTTGGGTAAAAGTTTTGTGTTTGGTTAACGGTTGTTTATATAAAGAGTATTACTTTTGTTTGTTTTGTTTATGTTAATCTATTGTTTATTAGTAAAGAATTTTTACATTTAAGTTGATAAAACAATATGCGTTTAGCATTCTTATAAATTACTGATGAATCTTAAAAAAAAAAAAAGGGTTTTTCATTCGTTTTAGTTTTACGAAAAAGTTGCAAGGTAAATGTTGAGACCTATTTCGTTTTATTTTTTTTGTTACGTATTTTTTATAAAACAGATGGTGTCGTAAGTATTATTTGTGAAACATTAAAGTCTAAGTTTAATTTAAAATAATTTTTTGAACACGAAATTGCAAGGGACTAATTTAAAAAAAAATTATGCTAATAAAGCATGGAAGAGATAAATTTTTTAGAATGTTCATCAAATTTAAACTCAATTTTTGCTACGGCTTTGTATTTGTTAATGTTTTTGGATTTTTATGCTTCTGTTATTGTTTTGAATGATCATTAATCTGTTTATTTAATTGTTTAAGGTATTGTTTAACTAAAAAGATTTAGCAATCGGAAAAAGAAACCGAAAAAGGAAATGTCAAACCAACATTTTGTAAAAAGAAAACAAAAGAAATCCAAATGAAAAAACAAAACATATTACCAAAGATTTTACACGTGTAAACAAAATACAACAGGAATAAAAGAAGGCTTCATTTTTTATTGGACCTTCAAGAGGTCGAATGAAGTAATCCGTAAACGTTGCACTTCCGTTTCTTCAGTTTAATATTGAAAGACCTATGAAGCTCTAATTTTTTTTTACAAATGAATTAAAGGATTAAAAGCGTAAAATCTTAAAAGAAAGTAGTAAATGAAAAATATTACCAAAATAGCTCTGACACACCATTGAAAAGGCAAACGTACGAAAAATATCAATTAATAGAAGCAAAACCAATTGTTGAAGTTGGAGGACCAGAGGTTCCTAAAAATAATTGTTGAAGGATCAAAGACAGCCGATTCCAAAAAAAAACCAATAAATGAAAACCATTTAAAAAAATTTACATTTCCCAATCCCCTCCAACCCCAGAAGATCTTGTAGATTTGTTTAATTATTTACATGATTTTTTGCTATATCAGGTTGATATATACATTTTTCAATTAAATTATTTGTTTAACTATTTATTATATATGCATTAGTAAATGTAAAATCGAAATTATTATTTTTCCTAAATTTCAAATTAAAGTACAAACATAGAACGACAAAAGACATTGAAAAAAACTTTTATAGCGATAAACGGTTGGATAATTGTATTGGAGAGCTGCCTAAGTACTTAGTTATTGTTTATATCTTGTACCATTTTTTTTAGCTTTTGTTGTGTGGAAATCGTTTCTTCGATAGCTTCGTTGATCTGTGTCGTAATATTATCTTTCAGTTGTTCAACGCCTTTTTTTTGCTGCATCTATTGAGCTTGAATCGATACTTTGGTTGAGAATTTTGATGACTTTTGTAGCTATGTCGAGATTTTGTGTTGCAGAATGTATGAAGTTGTCTGTAGTGTTAAGTTGTTGACAGAGTGTATCAATCTTTGCCTTTTGTTTCTCTGTAGGCTGATTTTTGTTTCCATTTAATTTGAAGAAGAAGCTATGATGATAGCAGTTTATTTTGGGTATTTGTTGATTTGATTCAAAGGTTTTGTTTGTTGATTTGCATTAATATTGTGTTCTTTTATATGTAAAATTGTGTATAGATAATATCGAAACTTTGGGATTGAGAAAAAATTCTAATTTTTTTTTTGTTTTTTGTTTTTTGTTGGCAACATGTGATGCTTGCATGTTTAGTGCTGTGTTGTTTGTTGTTTTATATTTTGTAAATTTGCAAGAGATATTTATAAAAAATTCATTAATAATTTTATTTCACTGCATAATTTGTATATTGACGATGGTTTTATGTGGAATTGAGATCCAAGTTTTTTACCAAGCAAATATTCTGGAATTTAGTTATCAAGAAACCCTATATGTTTTGTATGTTGACATATTACAAAACTACACATTATATTTGCTATTGTAATAAGCACATGTGTCACAGACAGTTACCATTTTTACTGCAAAAAAGATGTATCTGTCAACAAAATACACATGTTTTAAAGGCGTACTATTGCTTATAAAAAGGCAGTGGCTATTCGGTAAACTAATAAAACTATGGTTCATCTTCGTGTTCGGAATGGGATTGCTTCTTCATTTTTTTCTTGGAACTATCTTCTGCGAAAATAAAAAATGATTACAATTTATTGAATTCAAGTATATATTTTAAATGAATGGATGTTACTTACCTTTAGAATCAAAATGAAGACGCTTGGCGGGGCCACGTTTAGAAATATCGGGATTTTGCATTTGTTTTTTGGTAATTTCTTGTCTTGTTGGCGGTGTGTAATTTGTCGGAGGCGGTGTTAAATCAAAAGCTGTAATGGTTGGCGTTTCCATTGTTGATGAGGCTGTTGTATGTTCGATAGAAGTGGTTGACAATTGAATGGGATTTTTGTTGGAATTATGTGAATCGGCGGTTTCAACGATATCGACTATAGCAAACCTAATTTTTTGAGGAGTTGAACGTTTAGTCATTTCGATTACAAAATCCTGTGTCTTTCCTGTGATCTCTAGAATTGGTGGAGGTATGCTAAATTGATGTTCATATCCTTTCTCAATAACCATCTTTTCGCAACTATAGCCAACTATTTTTTCCACAAAGGCATTTGTAGCAATAGCAGTCATTGTGCTCGTATCGTCAGTAAGATTCGCAGAGAAACTGTAGCTGTTTTGCCAAATGTGAAAACAAAGAATTATAATTTTTATGTTGTACTTTATCAGGTGTATAGGAATGAAAGAACTTACTAAAAATTTGGCTGATCCACCTGTCCATCGCTAAGACAAAACCAGATGTCGCCTTGTTTTGGAGCTCGTTCATTACATTTCCGACATGTTGCTGTGTACCACGAATCGAAAATTTTATAGCTTTCTATGGTTCCTCTGATTAGAATTTTTTTTGCCTGTAATATGTAAAGAAATTTCTTTTACAAAAAATTTAATTAAATTTATTTGGTTAGAATATTGGAATAATTTTATGTTTATGTTTATATAATGAGAATTTTTTGCTTTTTGCGTATTAATATTTTCTAGTAAAACAAAATGATTATATGATTATATTGTTTTTTCTTTTGTGGTTTCTAATGAGAATGTAAATAGTTTTTTTTATTTATATAATTAGCATACTTACAACCAATTCAAAGTGTTCTTTAGTAAGAAGTTCTGCTACAGTCATTGTAATGTATGATAAAGCGATAGCACTTGAAGAACTTGTTTGTGAACTGCAATCACATATGTAAATAGTTAATTTAACGGATATATATTGTATTTATAAAAATATGAGTGATACTTTTGAAGATCGAGAGTTTCTGGTGCAACAATTGGATTGGCAATGACATAAGTGGCATCTGTAGAAGTCTGCTTAAGTCTTCCTGTTTCAATAAACATCTTTAATGTAAAAATCATATTGTTATTATAATGTTAAATCTAAAAGATGTAAAGAAAAAGAAATCATACCTCCATAGGTTATAACTTTAACATTAGTCACAGTACCTATAACAGTATCCAACAACTGTTGATGATTGACTCTATGGTTTGATTGGTAACAATCTTTCCAAAGTGTAATCATCATTTCCTGTCCACTGTTATGGATTTTGAAATATAATATTTTTCAAACTGAACATGTAAATATTTAAGAATGTGATTATAGTACCGTTATACTTACTCATTTCCTACTAATGTTAGATACATTAATCGATCGCCTTTGTTTTTTTCCCCGTTCATATGATTTGAAGAATCCTAGATAATCTATAGCATAAGAATATATGAAAGTAACTGTAAAATTAGAGTGTTGTATCAAAATAAGTGTACAAATTTTGTTGGAAAAAAACCTGGAAAGTAATCCGGAGTCGTCAACAGATTATATAATTCTTCGATAGTTGCTGGATGATACCATTCTTTCGGTATGTCAATAACATCTGTTGATTCTTCAATTTTTGATGCTCGCCCAACATTAATATGAATTTTTTTTAGCATTTTCCTATAAGTTTCTGTGTTGGAGCAAGTATAATTCTGGATTTCATAGCAGCGTGAAATACGAAGTTTAGATTCTCCGAAAGCTTGATTTCCTTTTTCAGCAAGTATATGAATGGCATCGCCCTATAGTGTGAAAGAAATTGTAGTTAATAAAAGCAAAGTTGTTATTTGTTATTGAAGAAAATGATAAGAATATAACCTTTTTATCTACTACTAAAAACCACGTTTCATTTGTTCTAAAGTGAGGAATCCATTTTCGAATTACGCGTACTTCTAATTTATGCGCTGGACAACCACTGAAAAGCTCGGAAATTCCTGCCATTCCTGTGAATCTGCAAAGAAAAAAGAACATTACATATTTGTATGTAAATAAAGATTAATGTATGCAATATATCATGTCTCCCTATGAACCTCAAAAATTTTCATCGTCTCTCCTTATGAACCTCAACGTTTTCAATAAGTGTTAAAAGATCTTTGACCACTATATTTGTGGTCGTATTGGATACATGATTATCAGAAGATTGGAGCAGTATCTTTATCGAATCATGAGATGTTGCTCTTGAAAGTGCAACATAAAGCTGACCATGGGTAAAAACAGCCTCTGGTAAATATACACCGATTTTTTCCGATGATTGGCCTTGACTTTTATTGATAGTCATTGCGTAGCATACTTTACAAGGAAATTGTTTTCTAATGAAGATAAAAGGTAATTCTTCATCTTTGTGAATTAATTTGAATCTCGGAATGTATACACGCTTGCCTATAGATGTTCCTGTCATGATACGAGCTTCTATGACAAAAGGAAGCAGTTGAGTAACAATCAACCTGGTGCCATTGCAAAGTCCATTTCCAGGATCCATGTTCCTTAATAGAAGAATCGGTGTATCTTTTTTAAGTGCCAATTCGTGTAATGGAAGACCCGGAAATGACAATTGATTTAAATATTCTTCTGGGTAAAGCAAGTCAAGATCAACAGACTTATCCGTAAGTGGAGTAACGGTATCGGTGCTATGATAAAGTTTTAAAGATTCGATGTTCATATCTAACACCATAGCATTGATTTGGTCTGTAGTTTCATTTGTTGGGCACACAATTGCTCTATTACACAAAGTTGAAGATGTAGGATTTTGTAAAACATCGGATCCATACACAAAATCAATAAGATCCCTCATGCAGTTTTTTGGCTCGGCAATCAGCATGTGCACAGGAATTTCAATAACATAAGCAATCTTTGGTCTCTTCGGATCTGGTGTTCCAATATTACCATTACTAATGCTTAATAGCCATGATGCAAATTCTATGGATCGCTGAGTTTGAGTAATATCACTGTTATTTGATGACAACCGCATGTTACAAGATAATCTATAAACAGAAAAAAGTGGCCATAGAAAAGAATTAGGCAAAGTAGAAGCAATGATTTGTGCGTCCGAATGCTTCCTTTTAACCGGAAGAGTTTGTCTAAAGTCTCCTCCTAAAAGAACAGATATACCTCCAAAAGGAACGCCAGGTTTATCTAATATATCTTGGAACGATCTATCAACTGTTTCAAAACAAAACCGATCGAAAATGGTAGCCTCGTCCCAAATTATTATCGATGTTAGCTTCAATAATTCTGCAAGTTGGGATTTTTTTTTTATATTGCACATAGAGGTGCTAGATACATCCACAGGTATATTAAACGTGGAATGCGCCGTCCGACCAGAAGGCAACAACAAAGCAGCAATACCAGAAGCTGCAACAGCCAAAGCGATCTTTCCAATAGATCTGAAATAAGCAAGAATCATAGACCATAAAAATGTCTTCCCCGTTCCTCCATGCCCATATACAAACAACAACGATTGAACACCGTTATTGGCATCTTCACGTATACGATTATAAACAGCCAATTGATCAAAGTTTAATTTGCTAAACATTTGTTGGTGATATTGATGTAAAGCGTCTTTGTCATACCCAGATTCCTCCAAAAGCAATCTATTTTGAAGAACCGCAGAAATATTAGAGGAAGGAATTGGCAGCTGGAAATCAGAAAGGGTTTTTGATGGAATGCAACCATTTAAATGTCTTTCGAGTTCCAGAAGTACTTTTTGTTGAATAGTATCGTTCGAAACACAAACGTCTGTTGATGATGAAACGAAACGAAATTTATGACATATATCATCACTCATTTTCAACCAAGTATATTCCCACATTTCCAATGGATTGGAAATATCACAAAACAACAATAGATGACAAAATAATCTCTGAAGCTGTGAAGAAGAGGCCCATAAGGAAGCGTCGTCGAAAGCTAATTGCCATTCTTTGTCATTCCCGATCAGTCCTAATGCTTCGCATGCTAAACGAAAAGACGGGTATACAATTCCATTCACCTTTCTTATATCAGAAAAGGTGGTACATCCAGTTTGATGACATAACATCATGCGTAGATAAAAGACTTCACCACAAGTAGGATGAATATATGCAAGTCGGGAAACGGGCGGTTGTTTTTTTGATGTTCTAGGCAACCACTCACGTATACCGAGATCCCACTTGAAATGTTTAGAATATTCAGAATATTTAAGGCTTCTACCAGTAACATCATGTCGATTATTGAGCAGCCAACCAGTAAGTGTAGTCTTCCCGAAGTTTGGATTTCGAACCATTGATTGAAGATTATCATTATCTCTAAAAGTAGTATTTTGCATATTCTCTAGATGAACAGTAAGGATTTGAACTGCTGGAAATCGTACATGAATGGAGAAATTGAAAAGTCGCCATGCAGATTCATGTGGACATATAAACCTGCCATCAACAAAATTTCTGATTTCGTCGACTGCAACTGTATCAGTTACCGGAGGGGCTGCAGAAGTGGATTCAGATATGTAAATACCAAAACTAACTCGCTCAGCGCCTTTAGAAATATACTTAAACAAATACTTTATAAGCATATTCCATCCGCAATATTCAACATTGATATGAGCATCAAATTTGCTGCATAAACGTTTATTATACGGAACAACAAATCCATTGTCAACCCGTACTCCATTGTTGAGGGTATGGAATGCGGAGTCATTCCTTTTGTAATGTACATACCCTTGTTTATCGAAGAAAGTATGGTTGTTGAAGGATTTTGGAAATGATTTGCTACATTTACCGCCTTGCATACAAATTGAATTAGGATCCAACGACCCGCAAGGCCCGTGAATCATACAACTGGTAATTGTTTTGTATAGCAACGACTCTGTAACTGGATTTGGAAGTTCAGCGGATATGTAACGATCAACATCAATAGGGTTCCGAATGAGTGAAGAAGATTTCACCCATACTAAAGTATGGCAGTGAGGCAGCCCTCTCTTCTGGAATTCTATTGTATATAAGTCTGTAAAAAAAATACGCAATTAAATAATATGACAAATACAATGTAGAAGCAAATTTTAACCAAACAAACATCATAGACCGATGTATCAGAATTTAATAATGGTTTTCATTGGCAATTTCCAAAATCTTCCATGTATGAAAACGAAAAAAATTTAACCAATGTATTCCAAAACATGCCCAAATGCTTTAGATAGCATTCAAATTACAACTGGTTAATTAAAAACGCATTATAGTAAAATAAAATTACTTTGTAAAAGTATATAACATATAAATTTTCATAACTAAGCTCAAGAAACATAAAAAGAAACATTTAAAAAAGAAACATAGATGAAAAATATTAGCAAAAAGCAAATTAAAAAAAAGTATCCATTTCGTACCAATTGCATGAATTAAAGGAAAAAAAACACTTGCTGAATATGGAGTACCAAAATTAAGAATTTCCGATAAATAGAAACAATTACCATAAAAATCGTAGAAACCATTAAAACACAAAGAATAGAAATCGAAGTAAATTAGACCAATCTGCAAGAACATTACACTCCCCTATTCCCCCCAAGGCCACCAAACTTTATGAAGGACATTTGATTTTTAATGTATATAAAAGTAAATATTTGAAAAAGAAACATAAAAATAAAGAAAGTAAGCAACTTACATGCAGATACATCTCCAAAAGGTTTATCTTTTTTTCAAAAACGTAATAAATTCAGCCACCTTCATCTGAAAAATTCTAGCAATAATATCCGGGCGGTCTTGAGCGTAACGGATGTCATTTTGTGCCATATATCTAACTGTAACGCCAAGACACGCTTTATTATATAATTATAATAAAAGGGTAAATTGGTCATTTTACCTTGGAAGGGTAAAATGGTCTTTTGGACAGAAAAGTATTTGGTTTGAAATAATATTTTGAGTTTTGGACTTAAAATGTTATAAAAACTGAATTCGGGTTGTTTTACCGAAAAAGGGTATCTTGGTCATTTGACCATGTGAAAGACCAAAAATGAAAAATATTGTTGGTTGTGGCAAAAATGTAAGAAATGAAAGTTTTATTGTAATAAAACTTGATTTTGTGGTCAAAGTTCAAGAAAATGAACTTTAGGACTAAAAATGTAAAAATTTATGGTATAAATAGAAGAGAGTTGACTCTCTCCTTGACTATCCAATTGTGCAGCAACGGGAGAAGAGAATTGAGAGAGATTTCTGGAAATTCTTGAAGCTTGAAGCATGGAATTGGAATTTTAGCTTGGAATTGATGATTCCTAAGCTTGAAAGGTTAGTTTTAACCAAGTTCTTGAAGTATTCTTGGTTTGGTTTTATAGAAACTGAAATTTGTACATTTCAGTTGTGATTATGTGGTTTAATTGATGTAATACTTCCATTAAGTCATGCTAGTAAGGACTTAATTCAAGAAAATGGAAGTAGGTTGTTATTTTTGATGAATTTGAAGTTTTGGGGTTTTGGAACTAAGAACCCTAATTCTTCATATTGATTGATTTAGTTGTTTTGAATGGTTGAAAACCTTGTTAAAGTATAAGGTTTTAGCCTAGGAACAAACCCCAAACGATTAAGTCGAGTATTAAGGGCTTAAAATGAGAAAATGGGATTTTGTAGCTT
Source organism: Cichorium intybus (assembly GCA_023525715.1). NCBI lineage: Eukaryota > Viridiplantae > Streptophyta > Magnoliopsida > Asterales > Asteraceae > Cichorium > Cichorium intybus. The sequence goes on from CM042012.1 coordinate 23,615,339, forward strand.
GAAAATCGGAGTTTCTGGTCTGCTGATCAGCCCTCGCGACGCGACCAGCATGGTCGTCGCGACGTCGCGACTCGAAGGGCATGACCTTCGCGACTTGAGGAGCATGGTCCTCGCGACTCGAGGATCATGGTCTTCACGACGCGACCATAGGGTCCGTCGCGACGCGAGCCCTGGGCAGAAACTAAATTGTTTTCTGTGAATTTTCCAAGTTTGATTCTTGTGCTAGGCTTGTCCGATTGACCTGAAATTTTAAACATATGTTTAAAATGTTGTAAAACTTCATGGAAAATTATCGGAATACGAATACGACCTCCCGAAAGTACTGTAGTAGAATACGCGTATTTCGAGAAGTGTATTAAATTATATTACAATGGTTATTGATTGGAAATACTTGGAAATGGTTCCCAATTGAATTATATAGAACTCTTGTGTAGTAGAGTCAACTAAAATGGTTATTAACCTATTATCATTTGGTATATAAATGAATAAATAGGCACGGGATAAATGGTTGTGGTGCACGCAAAGGCAAGAAACAACCGGGATTTAAACGCAACTAGTATCCAGGTGAGTAATCTCACTGATATCATATGATGATTGATTTGTTACAGGTTGAAACGGCTTCGGGGGACGAAAATGACAAGTGTAAAATATATGTAAAAGACAATACCAGATAAGCCGTGAGTCATTGCGATGACAAGAACGGAGCTGTGAGTCAATACATATATATTTACACTATGAAATGACAAGACCGGAACCAGCCGTGAGTCAATAAAATGAAATGACAAGACCGGAACCAGCCGTGAGTCAATAAAATGAAATGACAAGACCGGAACCAGCCGTGAGTCAATAAAACTTATATAGACAAGACCGGAACCAGCCGTGAGTCTAGGCAACAGCGGGCTAACCCGTGAGCCATGGTTTACTTTGATGAGCCAAACTTATATAGACAACAGCGGGCTAACCCGTGAGTCTAGGCAACAGTGGGCTAACCCGTGAGCCACGGCAACAGCGGGCTAACCCGTGAGCCATATCTAATCGGTGCAGCCTATATGGCTATGATATTGTTACAGGTATATGGTGCGGCCTTTTTGGCTATGATATCGGGTTATTGAACCCAGCTGATGCGGCCTGTGGGCTATGATTTATATATTGATATTGTTTTGGTGCAGCTTACATAGCTATGACACAGGGTGCGGCTTATATAGCCATGACATATGGTGCAGTCCATTGTGACTAAGAAACATGGGACAGAAACGATAGATATGATTATACGTGCAAATAACTGACGTGGATTGATAAATGCAGGTTATTATGTTATAGTCTGTAAGACTATAATTTAGGATGTGAAATCCTAAGAGATAATCGGTCAGCCAGTAAGGCTAGGAGTTTGGATTCGATATCCAGACAAATACATGATTGTATTTAATACGTGTTATTTGTAGATTTGATTACTCACTGAGCTTTGTAGCTCATTCCGTTTGTTACTGTCCCTGCAGGTTAGCATGATACTGGTAGGGGACAAGATAGAGTCCGTGACTTTGAAGTGGGACTTATAGATGCTGTCAGTAGCAGCCCGGCTTTAAAGGAGTTATGGTATTCTATACTCTCCTTGATACACTTGTACCCGTTTTTATTAAAATGTACCCCTTGTTATGGTTTTATGTATTGAAACCTGTGTTTTAAATGAAAAATTTTTCAGGGGTGTTTTTGTTTTAAAAGCCGGGTGTTACAAGTTGGTATCAGAGCCGTGGTTTAAGTGAACTAGGTGTCTATAGAGTAGATTCCTGGACTTAAACCCTGAGATAGTAGACATGATGCATAGTTAGGTATATATAGTTGTTATTATATATATATAACCTAACTGTTGCTAACTTCTAACGTATAAGGAGTATGAACTGTGAATCTTCTTGGAAGACATTTAGGGCGCGAAGCTCTAGGAAATGGACCAGCCATTTCTCAAGGCTCCATTGAACGAGGGGCAATGAGACGAATAGCAGAAAATCCACCTGAGGAGCAAAGTTAGCTGATGTGGTCAGATAAAGGAACTGGTTGCTCACCTTGGCTGATATTCAAGGTGAAAGAAAAGTAGCTGGGACTACAAGAAAAAGCAGAAAATAATAGTGGATGCTTCGGGAGAAGTTACCACAGACTGGGTCCAACCTTGAAGGGAAGGGACCAAAACAGAACAGTTATGTAATGTAAGAAGTGCAGGAAAAGCACTCAGAACATTGTAGAGTTGAGACTCTAATGTTTAGTAGATGAAATTACAGAAAATGGGAGCATGTTGCTCGAGTTTATTGTATGGGACGGAAGTGGTTCCAGCGTGGAACTATAGATCACTTCTTTATGAAATACTCACATACTAAATGTGGAGTAACGGGTGATGAACCCAGGAAAGAAAGAAGGAACGAATGGTCAAAAAGGACCCGTGGAACCATGAGCATTCCAGTAGATTGTGGAAGAAGCTCGTGAGGAGACTGATATGGTCGCAGATATCATTGTTTTGAATATAACTCGTGTATGTTATATTTGATCCATGAAGCTATGCTTTGGATTGATGACTTGATGTCTTGTTTGGATTTTTCATCAATGTTATTGGATGAAATATTTTGAAATAGCTATTGTAGATAGCAAGTATGTTCAAGATATTGAACACCTGGAAAGTAGTCTGCCTAAGATTTACGGGACCATTTTTCCCTATGAATCTGAAGCCGATGACTACTAGCAAATCTGAAACAATTGTGCTTATGAATTTGTTAGCAATGAATTATGCTAACATGAATTGTAGAAATATGAACATGATGGTTCAGAAAGCAGAAATGAGCGGATGAAAATCCTTGGTAAATGACCGTTGTTGAGAATACCGGTTAGCTTCTTTGCTTAAACTCGGAAAAGAGTTAGTAAAGGAATGATGTTGTAGTTGGCATACGTAGTATGGGCCAAGCTTAATAAAGTGGTGATAGTAGTGTACTACTTTAAATAAATTTTCGGATGATTCTTTTGAAAAGAACTTCCAGGATTTCTGCCAGATTGGCGAGAAGAGCTTATGATTAAGCTGGTCTTTGGAGCCGTTCCTGTTATCTAGGCTCTGTGTTGATTGGCCTCTGCAGAGATGTCAGAGTGGTAAAACAATTGGAAGAAATTGTTTTTAAATTGGGATCTCATATGACTGTAGGTGTCATCAGATGAAGCCCTATCTTGTTTGAAAAGAAGAAAGATAAGTTAATGTGGATGTACATTGACTACTGAGAATATGATATTCTCGAAACCAGATTGAATATGAGGTACATTGTACCAGATACTGGAGTTACTTCACTGAGTTAAGTGATATGTTAAATTCTCCAAGTATGAAAAATTTGGCTAAAAGAAGTTTCAACTCCTTGGGCATGATAATACTGCCAAAGATGATGAAATAAATCCAGTAGGATAGATGATGTGGTAAAACTGGAACCGCCTGAGGAATCCGACTGACATTGTAGTTCCTTGGATTTGGCGGGTTACTACAGGAGAGTTGTAGAAAACTGCTCCTTGATTGCTGGTTAGCTGACTAAAGTTGACCAAGAAAAGTGTAAAATCTGAGTGGTAGAAAGACCACAGATATGTTGTAAAGGTTTGGAATAAACCTTGTGTGAACCCCTAACGTTAGCAATGATGCTAAGTAGAGAAGATGGATTGGATTATTGAAATGTATCCAACGTTGACTGTGGATGCATGACATTGCGGTAGCAATTATGAACGTGGCATTTAAGCTCTGGAAACACTACTTGTATGGTGTAAAGCTTATTGCGATAAGATCATAAAAGTTGAAATACTTAATTGATCAAAAGAAGCTGAAGATGAGATAGCAAAGATAGATGGGTTACTTAGAGATTTCGGGTATGAAATATTGTACCATCTCAGAAAGGCGTATATGATTACAGATGCCTTAGATTAGAAAGAGTAACCTTTGAGGGTTACATCCACATGTATGAATGTGGCAAATTGATTTCCTGAGTTGATTCAGGTAGCACAGAAAGACGTGTGCAAGTCTAAAATTGTGAAAAGTGAATAAATGATTGAAAAGTAGCGGAAGTTAGTTGGAATATCACAGTGATTTAACACCCTTGGCGGTTGTAAATGTAACGAAATATAAATATCATCTTGAAAAGATGTATTTTGTATCAGATATGCAGCATACCCGGGGCAATATCAAACTGTATAGGTCGATAAAACCTATGTGTTGGTGGCCGGGGCTGAAGAAAGACATTGAAAGACATGTGAAAAGTGTTTGACTTGTGTGTAACTACAGTCAAATCATTAGAAGTATGCGGATTGTCGGTCCCAAAGAAGAAATTGGACGAAAAATATCATAGACTTTGTAGTAAAGTCTTTGCAAATACCGTATGGGTATGACACCATATGGGGGAATTTCAGGATGATTAATGAAATCAGTGTAGATTTATACTGACTAAGAAGAAATTAAGAGTGGAAAAGTAGTGAAAAACCTACAAAGATAAAGAAAATAGTCGACGTGAGTTATCGGCACAAATGGTATCGGACCGAAATAATAGAATTATTCTTTGAATTTGGCATAGATTTCAAGAATAATTAGTTCAAAAGTACTAGTAAGTACTGTGTGCGAATTGCAGATGGATTGACGAAGCGAGATAATGATGCAGACCCCAGAAGAGATGCCTGAAATCTGCATAACAGACCCTAGCGGAAACTAGACGACCGTCTATCCTTGGTAGAAGTTGTAGATTAGTATAAGTATTATACTAGTGTTTTATTGACTCGTAGGAAATATTGTTTAGACTACCGTGTTGCACGCCGATTTGCTAGACAGAAGTTGGAGAGAAGCCGTTGACTAAACCTGAGATTGTATCTCAAACAGAAGAAAAGATTTGGCAAGGTCGAGAAAGCTTGGAAATAGACCAAGATCGACAAGAGTAGTATGCGGATTGTGGAGTAAAACCATTGAAACCCCAAGTAAGGGAAGATAGTGGAACTCAAAGTGACCCTCCGGAAGAACTAGAAATTGATGTGGGACAAAAAGGAAAGTTGAGTCCTTGTTTATTGGACCTTTCCGTATATCCCAAAAGCAAGAATTGTGGTGTATTGATTGAAGATCCTTGATGAATTTCAAGATGATTGTAAAGTTTTCTATGGGTCTCATAGTTTTGAGAACATAGAGTGATAAATTCTAACGAATCCCTCTTGTTGAAATGAGGAAGATAAGTGATAAAGGTGCCCGGGACAACCGGATGAGTGATATGCGAGTGGTGATATAACCACGAGATAAGAAGACTAGTATGGTTAAGTGCTTAGGCAATACCATAATGGTTTCCATATGATATGAGAAACCGAAATTGTAACGAGAAAGAAATACCCTCGCTTGATAGTATGATTTCGGGGACGAAATCTTTTGAAGGAAGGGAGAATTTGTAACGCCAAGACACGCTTTATTATATAATTATAATAAAAGGGTAAATTGGTCATTTTACCTTGGAAGGGTAAAATGGTCTTTTGGACAGAAAAGTATTTGGTTTGAAATAATATTTTGAGTTTTGGACTTAAAATGTTATAAAAACTGAATTCGGGTTGTTTTACCGAAAAAGGGTATCTTGGTCATTTGACCATGTGAAAGACCAAAAATGAAAAATATTGTTGGTTGTGGCAAAAATGTAAGAAATGAAAGTTTTATTGTAATAAAACTTGATTTTGTGGTCAAAGTTCAAGAAAATGAACTTTAGGACTAAAAATGTAAAAATTTATGGTATAAATAGAAGAGAGTTGACTCTCTCCTTGACTATCCAATTGTGCAGCAACGGGAGAAGAGAATTGAGAGAGATTTCTGGAAATTCTTGAAGCTTGAAGCATGGAATTGGAATTTTAGCTTGGAATTGATGATTCCTAAGCTTGAAAGGTTAGTTTTAACCAAGTTCTTGAAGTATTCTTGGTTTGGTTTTATAGAAACTGAAATTTGTACATTTCAGTTGTGATTATGTGGTTTAATTGATGTAATACTTCCATTAAGTCATGCTAGTAAGGACTTAATTCAAGAAAATGGAAGTAGGTTGTTATTTTTGATGAATTTGAAGTTTTGGGGTTTTGGAACTAAGAACCCTAATTCTTCATATTGATTGATTTAGTTGTTTTGAATGGTTGAAAACCTTGTTAAAGTATAAGGTTTTAGCCTAGGAACAAACCCCAAACGATTAAGTCGAGTATTAAGGGCTTAAAATGAGAAAATGGGATTTTGTAGCTTGAAAATCGGAGTTTCTGGTCTGCTGATCAGCCCTCGCGACGCGACCAGCATGGTCGTCGCGACGTCGCGACTCGAAGGGCATGACCTTCGCGACTTGAGGAGCATGGTCCTCGCGACTCGAGGATCATGGTCTTCACGACGCGACCATAGGGTCCGTCGCGACGCGAGCCCTGGGCAGAAACTAAATTGTTTTCTGTGAATTTTCCAAGTTTGATTCTTGTGCTAGGCTTGTCCGATTGACCTGAAATTTTAAACATATGTTTAAAATGTTGTAAAACTTCATGGAAAATTATCGGAATACGAATACGACCTCCCGAAAGTACTGTAGTAGAATACGCGTATTTCGAGAAGTGTATTAAATTATATTACAATGGTTATTGATTGGAAATACTTGGAAATGGTTCCCAATTGAATTATATAGAACTCTTGTGTAGTAGAGTCAACTAAAATGGTTATTAACCTATTATCATTTGGTATATAAATGAATAAATAGGTACGGGATAAATGGTTGTGGTGCACGCAAAGGCAAGAAACAACCGGGATTTAAACGCAACTAGTATCCAGGTGAGTAATCTCACTGATATCATATGATGATTGATTTGTTACAGGTTGAAACGGCTTCGGGGGACGAAAATGACAAGTGTAAAATATATGTAAAAGACAATACCAGATAAGCCGTGAGTCATTGCGATGACAAGAACGGAGCTGTGAGTCAATACATATATATTTACACTATGAAATGACAAGACCGGAACCAGCCGTGAGTCAATAAAATGAAATGACAAGACCGGAACCAGCCGTGAGTCAATAAAATGAAATGACAAGACCGGAACCAGCCGTGAGTCAATAAAACTTATATAGACAAGACCGGAACCAGCCGTGAGTCTAGGCAACAGCGGGCTAACCCGTGAGCCATGGTTTACTTTGATGAGCCAAACTTATATAGACAACAGCGGGCTAACCCGTGAGTCTAGGCAACAGTGGGCTAACCCGTGAGCCACGGCAACAGCGGGCTAACCCGTGAGCCATATCTAATCGGTGCAGCCTATATGGCTATGATATTGTTACAGGTATATGGTGCGGCCTTTTTGGCTATGATATCGGGTTATTGAACCCAGCTGATGCGGCCTGTGGGCTATGATTTATATATTGATATTGTTTTGGTGCAGCTTACATAGCTATGACACAGGGTGCGGCTTATATAGCCATGACATATGGTGCAGTCCATTGTGACTAAGAAACATGGGACAGAAACGATAGATATGATTATACGTGCAAATAACTGACGTGGATTGATAAATGCAGGTTATTATGTTATAGTCTGTAAGACTATAATTTAGGATGTGAAATCCTAAGAGATAATCGGTCAGCCAGTAAGGCTAGGAGTTTGGATTCGATATCCAGACAAATACATGATTGTATTTAATACGTGTTATTTGTAGATTTGATTACTCACTGAGCTTTGTAGCTCATTCCGTTTGTTACTGTCCCTGCAGGTTAGCATGATACTGGTAGGGGACAAGATAGAGTCCGTGACTTTGAAGTGGGACTTATAGATGCTGTCAGTAGCAGCCCGGCTTTAAAGGAGTTATGGTATTCTATACTCTCCTTGATACACTTGTACCCGTTTTTATTAAAATGTACCCCTTGTTATGGTTTTATGTATTGAAACCTGTGTTTTAAATGAAAAATTTTTCAGGGGTGTTTTTGTTTTAAAAGCCGGGTGTTACACTAACGATTTCTGGCCATTTGACATTACACGTAAAAGTAACAAAATACTGTGGGTTTCCATAGACTCTACAGATTGCAAGCGCATCTTGATAGTGTTTGTACATATAACGCGGTCCACCAATAAAAGACGCGGGCAAAAAAAACGTTTCCCAATAAGGCTAGCATCTAAATCTCCTTGAGAAATGGCATCATGAACCCCAGTTACGTGCTCAGATCGTAAATTGTTTTGATTATTCCGGATGTAATCGAGACGGCTTTCTTCAACAGAGAGATAAGCATCAATTAGAAACTGTTGAAATAACCGACCGCACTGCAATATCAACGTATACATCCCGTTCCGTCCATGAATTAAATAACTATAGTACATATTCAACGTAAGAGGTTTTGAAGTGACCGTTCCAACGGAACGTAACTTAAATCTGGTAGACCAACCTTTTTCACCAAATGGAAACAATAAGGGATATTGTAAAGGCATATAAGAACAATGCAGTTTACTAATCCTTATTGGATGCCCTCCCCGATAGTGAACGATAATATCATAATTCGACGCATTTGGATCATCAGCTGTAACAATGCCACCAAGAGCACTTCCGTAGGGACGGCCATATCGAACATCAGGAACGTTGTTGTACAACCGAACAGCATAGTTATCCAAATTATGTTCTTCAGCCAAACATAATGCATTTCTAAAGAGTCGTACATATTCGTTAACCACATTCAAAATTAAAGATAGCCCTGCAACAATATCTGCCTGTAAGGCCAACCCATCATCCTTAAAAATCCGCAAACGATTACCGACTTCGTTGTCTGTATCATATAGATACAGCTGTAAAAATCGTGGGATGTTTGATCCTTCTGGACAAAATGACCCAATCCGATGACAAATTTGGCCGGAAACCTTGAAAGTATACGGACCAGCATGGCGGTTAACTGTTTCATCAACCTTAGCTCCAAAAGAGGTCATCGAAAACATTGAATTATACACCCTTATATTATCCATATAATGTTTGTTCTGAAGTAAACCCAAAATGTAAGGCGGAGGTATTAATGGTATAGGTAAAACAACAGCCCCCTTCCGACAACATTGGTTATAAACAGGATCATCCTGCCTAGAACCTGCAATATTTCTTTCACTCCACCAAAATTCCGCCTTGCAATAAGAACAAACATGAACACAGTCCCCATGATCATAATACGTTGGTAAAGGCCTATCGATAGCAGAAGCAGCAAAAACAGACGACCGTGAAGGCTCAATTAACCCAGACGACTCTCTGATTTCAAAACCCCCAACCACAGAAGATTCCATACAGAAACACAACACTAAAAACCTAAAACACTAAATAAAGAAGCAACAAAGAGAAACACTAAATACCTGCAACCAAATTGAAGGTAGAACGAATCAGAGCAAAGAAACGAAACTTCAAAATTGGGTAGCAATCGGAAGAAGAAACCAAAAAAAGAAGCATCGAACGAACACACTGTAGTAGGAAAAGGAACGAAACCCAAATGAATAAACAAAACACGTCAGCAAAACTTTTACACGTGTCAGCAGAACAAAAAGAATATAAAAGAACCTCATTTTTTATTGGACCATCGACCGGAATGAAAGAATTCGCAGATGATAAAAATTTCTTTTCTTCAACCGAACAACAAAAGACCATAAGGGACCATTTGAGCTGCAGGTGTAATTCTTTTTCACGGATGACGTAAAGGACGAAAATTGCCAAATCCCAAAAGAATGTAATAAATGAAAAGCATTAAAAAAAAGGAATTAAAAAAACATGAGTTAAAGAAACGAGGAAAAGTTGCTGAGTTAAAGCAAAAACAATATTGAAGGACGAAAAGCATCAAATCCCCTAAAACCACAATAAATGAAAAGCACTATCAAAACTTACACCCCCTATCCCCCCTCAAGGCCACCAAAACTTCTAAAAGATATGTTCCTTTTTAATCTATATAACAATGGAAATAGATTAATTGCAGTTTTGGTCCCAGTAATTTTTAATCTAGCAAAATACATTTTTGGTCCTTGTAGTTTTTAAGTTTAAAAAATAGACTAATTACAGTTTTGGTTCATGTAGATTTTAATTTAGAGGATTTTATTTTCGATCCCTATGGTTTTTAATTCCCGTAGTTTTTTATTTAAGAAATTACACTTTTGGTCCCTATAGTTTTCAATTCCAAAACTATATCAGGAAAAATGAGTAAATTACAGTTTTGGTACCTGTGGTTTGCACAATTTTGTACTTTAAGTCCAAGTTTTGAAAACTTTACAATAAATGCTAAATTAGAGTTTTGGTCCCTGGGAATTGCTCTATACTGCACTCTAGGCTCAAGCTTTGAAAATTTTACATGTATGATAAGTGTTGTTGGTAGAAAATGCAAGATTGGTCCTTGAGACTGTTACCGTCAAACCTAAGATGTGTCTCTAAAATGACAATTTTACCCGCATTTTTGTTTTTTACTCATTTTAGTTTTTATTAAATAATTATTATTTTTTAATAAATAGGTCCTCTATCTGCCTTTGTTTTTTAATTATTTTGTCTATATGTATCTCAAATATATAAATTACACAAGTAATCATACATACCGACCTTTTGTATTAACTTATTTAGTCGAAAATATAGAATTAATAAACCCGTCGCACCATGCAGGTCATCACCACTCGTTAAATTTTATAAAAGAATATCATTTCACAAACATCATCCATAATAAAGTAGTAAGATTATAACATGAAAAAGTTTGTAAGAACTCAAAATACTCTTCACAACATCAATATTACGTGAACATCTCCTATGCCAAGCAAGGATCACAATAGAAGATTACAAGTCAATACCCAATTACCAGAGTATTTTAATGCCAAAAAGATTATGACATGTTTAAATAGAAGATACGTGTGCCTTTTTTATTGGATGAAACAATCCCATGACTTTTAGATATGTTCATCCAAATGAGGGCCTAACCCCAATTTTAGAGGACGTCATATACAATAACAATATCTGAAGGAGAATAGGATAATCAAAGATAGGATTAAAAAACACACCAATAACCTTCATATTCATACAATAAACAAGTTTGTTGGAAACAAAACTGCTCATATGGTTAACAAGTGTCATCTCCTTATTAAGTTGAGCAATTATTCAAACACAAAAATACCATTTGAAGAATCTGTGGGCTCCATAGACGATTTCCAGCCACAATATCATTCAACCTTCAATTATTAAAAAAAGGGGGAAAACTCACCCAGGAAAAACAAATGAATCATTATCCAATCTTGATTGAGAATTTCACTTCCTTCGAATTCTTATTTTTATAAACTCCCCTTTTAACTTTCTGTTGACATGTCTCAACTGATCATATAAAGGAAACGATCATCATAACTCAATAGGAAAAACATTTTGTGGCATAGTTTTAAATCATCAAACAAACAAAAGCATGATGCAATCAGAACTTCTACTTCACCCCTCTTGGCCAACTCACTCTTACTTTCACCCAATTCCAGATCAAGATTTTCTAAAAATGGACTTCTATCCAATACAAAACCATGACCACTCCTCACTCGTTCCATCTTTGTCCAATGATGATATTTTGAATTATGATCATATGGAAGGTTTTGATGATGTGTGCAGATGGTTTTGTGATGACGATCAACAAATGGAATCAGAGATTCCAACCGAAAACAGCAACGTATGGAGCCCGACCCTCTCCATGATCTCAAGTGAATCACGTGATTCAGAAGCCATGGAAATGGAATCCCAAAGAGGAATCCAAGATTTACTCACGGCTTACTCTGAAGCCATGGGATTAGAACAGAGAGAGCTTGCAAAAGTGATTCAGAAATGCATAACTGAAAAAGCAAGCCCTAATGGTCCTGCTCTTGAACGCTTAGCACTTAACTTGTTCCGATGTGCTGGAAATGAAAACGAGTATCTGAAACAAGAATCCATGAGAAACTTGAAGACAGCATTCAGAGGGTTGTATGAGATCTTTCCTTACGGTCGGTTTGCTCATTTCACAGCTAATTCAGCCATCCTTGAAGCGGTCCCACCTCATGTTGACTCCGTTCACATAGTTGACTTTGACATGGGCGAAGGAAGTCAATGGCCTGTGGTCATACAAGTCATGGCTCAAACAAGAAAATCGTTGACCATTACAAGTGTCAAGCTAGAAGACGATGATTCGAGATTTGAAGAGACCAGGTGGCATTTGTTAAACCATGCAAGAAGTTTTGGTGTAGATTTGAAAGTAGAAGAAAGGGAATTGGGTCAAATAGTCAACGGGAATGCATTTATGGTCTTCAATTGTATGGTTGGGCTTCCGCATATGGGAAGGACAAGGAGAAGAGGTCAAGTTATGGAATTTATGAAAGTAGCAAAAGGGCAATTGGCAAAAAGTGAAGGGATTATAACTTTTGGAGATGGAGAAGACAGTCACAAAATGGAAAATTACGCGAGCTACCCTTTGTTCTTTGATGGGAAGTTGTCACGCTATAAAGCATTGTATGAATCAATGGAATGGGGTTTTCCTAGTTATCTGAATGAAGGACGGATAGCTATGGAGACCCTTTTTGTTGCACCTTTTGTATCTTCAATATCTTGGTTACAGAAATGGGAGGAAGGAAGGGAACATATGTTTTCCCAAAATGCCCTTGGGTTAAAGGGAAGAAAGATGAGTAGAGAAAGCTGGAATGAAGGGAGGGAATTGGTGAAGGAAGGAGAAAGTCCGTACAAGATTAGAGTGGAAGGGGGGAATGGGAATGAAATGGTGTTGGAATGGAATGGAGCTCCACTTGTGAGAGTTTCTGTTTGGATGTAGGTAGATAAATATTCAAAAACATGTGTAGTTAGTAATATAGATCTGCACAAATATTTATTATTCATACATAATGAGAATATCTTATGCACACAGATTCCTAATGCAAATCAATTGTTTCCGACATTATACAATATTTTTCTCATTACTTCCCTCCATTTTAATATTTAATGATTGCCATTTGTTGATAAACAACAGTTAGCATATATAAGTATACGTTGCCAGATTGTAATCTAAAGACTGCATATACTAAAAAAAGTAGTAAGATTAAATCAGGTAAAGATCACAAATGAATACTGCAAAAGAGAATTGAAATTATTGGGGACCCACATACAGCAAGCAACCAAAATATTATTCAAGTAACTAGTTAACACCCAATTATCCCCAATGAATTTGATACCAAAAAGATTAGATAGATCATAGATAATTTTAAATAGAAATACACGTGCCTTTTTTATTGGATGAAAACACTCCCATGAGGCCATGACTTCTAGCATCAAAATGATAGATTATTTATTATATGTTTCAACAATATTGAAATGGAGAGACTGGTGAGGATCAAAATCAGTATCATCCACTAACTTCAGAGACAAGGATAAGCATAAAATCTATTTTAGATTGAGAATTTGCCAAAATGAAAACGTTGTGTTTAATATAGACATTTTAAAGTTGAAATTTGTTGCAATAAGTAGGTTTATGACAAAACGATTGATGGATATATTAATAATTAGTTATAAGATTGATGAGCATAGCCGACCAACCTTAAGGAAACTCCAAGCCGAAAAGAAAGAAAAAAATTAGGTCTCCAAGTAGTTAAATTAAATTAAATTCTTATTCTTATATCAAGAAACACCCCAACAGTCATCAAAACTTCTCTCTACTTAGCTTCATAATTATCCTCAAGAAATGATGAGCTCTTACTTCATTAAACTCATGATCATTATTGTCCAAACATGGGTTTTTATGACAATGATTCATAGAGAATTAGGTAGAAGAAATGGAATTGCCACAAATAGTCAAGGGAGTGGAGGGAAAAAATTAGGTTGTTATTCACAATATCTACTAAGGTTATGTTTGTTACACGGATGAGACTTTCATCTAGACTAGAATTAGAATTGAGGGCATTTACGTCTTTTATATAGACAAAATGACTTAAGATGTCATTTGCAACAAGCATATCTACAATATTTATTAAAAAAGGAAAATCATATATAAAACAGAAATAAATTAATATAGTTTTAGGCATGTAGTGTTTAGTTTAAGAATTTACACTTTTGGTCTCTATAGTTTTTAATTCAAAAAGGAAATACAATAATTACAATTTTGGTCCTAATAATTTTTAATCTAGCAAAAACACTTTTGGTCCTTGTAGTTTTTAGTTCAAGAAAAATGAATTAACTACAGTTTTGGTCCCTGTGGTTTTCAGATTAGAAAATTACATTTTCGGTACCTGTAATTTTTAATTCTAAAAAATGGATTAATTATAGTTTTGGTTCCTATAGTTTTTTATTTAGGAAATTACACTTTCGGTTGCTATAGATTTCAATTCCAAAACTATATTAGGACAAATGAGTAAATTACAGTTTTGGCCCCTGTGGTTTGCACTATTCTCTACTTTAAGTCCAAGTTTTGAAACTTTTACAAAAATACTACAATTTCGGTCCCTATGGTTTGCTCTACAGTTTAGGCCCAAGCTTTAAGAATTTTACATGTATGATCGATATGGTTAGCAAAAATTGCATGTTTGGTCCTTGAAGCTGTTAACGTCAAGCCTCCTCCGTGAAATTTCTCTAAAATGACCATTATACCCTCCTTTTAGTCTTTTTCTTATTTTAGTTTTTCTATCTAATTATTTATTATTTGTTTTAATAAATCGGTCCTCTGCCTTTGTTTTTTAATTATTTTGCATGTATGTATTTCAATTATATAAATTACGCAAGTAATTTCACATACTAATATTTTGAATTACTTTATTTAGTCAAAAATATATTATTAACAAACCCGCAGCATGTGTAGACCATCGACAGTTCAACACTTGTTAAACTTCATAAAAGGATATCATTTCACAAACATCATCCATCACATACATATTAAACTAGTAAGATTATAACAAGAAAAAGTTTGTAAGAACCCAAATACTCTTCACAGCCTCAATATTATGTGAACATTTGCTATACCAGGAAGGATCACAATGGAATATTACAAAAGGCAAATGAAATTATTGGGGCCAACAGACAGCAAGCAGCCATAATATTTAATGCCAATTACCGTAGTGTTTTAATGCCAAAAAGATATGATAGATATGTTAATATAGAAAATACGTGTGCCTTTTTTATTGGATGAAAACAATCACATGGCTTGTAAAAATGTTTATCCAAACGAGGGATTAACCCCGATGCTAGAGGACGCCATATACAATAACACTATCTGAATAAGATAATCAAATATAGCCCAAATAAAACACACCAATCACTTTCATATCCATATAATAAACAAGTTTGATGGAAACTAAACTGTTCATATGGTAAACAAGTGTCAGTTCCTTATTAGGTTGAGCAATTATTCGAACAAAAAAAGACCATTTGAAGAATCTGAGGGCTCAACTGACAATTTCCAGCCACAAACGAATAGTTATCTAATCTTGATTGAGAATTTAACAATATAATATAATATAATAGAGGAAGACCAAAAATAACTTCTTTAGGAAGTTTACTTCCTTAAAATTCCTCTTTCTATAAACTCCCCTTTTAACTTTTATGTTGACAATTCTCAACCGATCATATAAAGGAACACGATTATCATAACTCAAGAGGAAAATACATTTTAGGCCATAGTTATAGATCATCATAGATTCAAAAGCATGATGCAATCAGAACTTCTACTTCAGTCCTCTTGGCCAACTCACTCTTACTTTCACCCAATTCCAGATCAAGGTTTTCCAAAAACAGACTTTTATTCAATACAAAACCACGACCACTCCTCACTGGTTCCATCTTTGTCCAATGATTATGTTTTGGGTTATGATCCTATGGAAAGTTTTGATGATGTGTGCAGGTGGTTTTGTGATGACGATCAACAAATGGAATCAGAGATTCCAGCCAAAAACAACAACGTATGGACCCCGACCCTCTCCATGACCTCAAGTGAGACACGTGATTCAGAAGCCATGGAAATGGAATCCCAAACAGAAATCCAAAATTTACTCACAGCTTACTCTGAAGCCACGGGATTAGAACAGAGAGAGCTTGCGAAAGTGATTCAGAAATGCATAACTGAAAAAGCAAGCCATAATGGTCCAACCCTTGAACGGTTAGCACTTAACTTGTTCCCATGTGCTAGAACTGAAAAAGAGTATCTGAAACAAGAATCCATGAGAAACTTGAAAACAGCATTCAGAGGGTTGTATGAGATCTTTCCTTACGATCGGTTTGCTCATTTCACAGCTAATTCAGCCATCCTTGAAGCGGTCCCACCTCATGTTGACTCCGTTCACATAGTTGACTTTGACATGGGCGAAGGAAGTCAATGGCCTGTGGTCATACAAGTCGTGGCACAAACAAGAAAATCGTTGACCATTACAAGTGTCAAGCTAGAAGACGATGATTCGGGGTTTGAAGAGACCAGGTGGCATCTGTTAAACCATGCAAGAAGTGTTGGTGTAGATTTGAAAGTAGAAGAAAGGGAATTGGGTCAAATAGTCAACGGGAATGCATTTATGGTCTTCAATTGTATGGTTGGGCTTCCGCATATGGGGAGGTCAAGGGGAAGAGGTCAAGTTATGGAATTTATGAAAATAGCAAAAGGGTTATTGGCAAAAAGTGAAGGGATTATAACTTTTGGGGATGGAGAAGATAGTAACAAAGTGGAAAATTACGCAAGCTACCCTTTGTTTTTTGATGGGAAATTGTCACACTATAAAGCATTATATGAATCAATGGAATGGGGTTTTCCTAGTTATCTAAACGAAGGAAGGATGGCTATGGAGACTCTTTTTGTTGTGCCTTTTGTATCTTCAGTATCTTGGTTACAGAAATGGGAGGAAGGAAGAGAATATATGTTTTCCCAAAATGCCCTTGGGTTAAAGGGACGAAAGATGAGTAGAGAGAGCTGGAATGAAGCGAGGGAATTGGTGAAGGAAGGAGAAAGTCCGTACAAGATTAGAGTGGAAGGGGGGAATGAGAATGAAATGGTGTTGGAATGGAATGGAACTTCGCTTGTGAGAGTTTCTGTTTGGATGTAGGTAGATAAATATTCAAAAACATGTGTAGTTAGCAAATATAGATCTTCCCAAAATTTATTACTTACATAATGAGAATATATTCTGCACAAAGATTCCTAATACAAATCAATTGTTTCCAACATTATACAATATATTTTTATTCACTACTTCCCTCCAATTTAATATTTACTAATTGGCATTTGTTAATGTAAAACGGCTAACACAATAAATATACGTTACGTTTTATATATGTAAAACAGTTAACATATATAAAAGGTGCGTGCATTTAGAAGAAAGATAAGGAAATATATAAATCATATATAAAACAGGGTATTGATCAAAGAAAAGCCAATTAAAACGCACTATATCACACCAATCACCTTCATTTTCATAATAAACAAGCATATACAAAACATGTATCGAAAGAAAAAAAGACATACATCAATACAGAATCTGATTGAAGTAATTCCAAATTCTGAGAAACGAATGACATTAAAATGCATAAAATAAAATCATGTCACACCCATCACATCCATGATAAACTAGTAAGATTATAACAAGAAAGCGTTTGTAAGACCTCAAATACTCTTCACAATGTCAACATTATGTGAACATTTTCTAAATCAGGGAAAGATCGCAAATGAATACTGCAAAACAGAATTGAAATAATTGGGACCCACATACAGCAAGCAACTACATTATTATTCAAGCAACGAGTTAATACCCAATTATCCCCAATGAATTTGATACCAAAAAGATTAGATAGATTATAGATATCATTATATAGAAACACATGTGGCTTTTTTATTGGATGAAAACATTCCCATGACTTGTAGCATCAAAACGGTAAACATATTCCCTCTTCATAGTAGTTGTAAAAAGGTTCCAAAATGGTAAATTATTTATTATATCTTTCAACAATATTGAAATGGAGAGACCAGTGAGGATCAAACTCAGTAACATCCACTAATTTTGGAGACAAAGATGAGCATAAAATCTACTTTAGATTGAGAATTTACCAAAATGAAAACGTTGCAATTACTAGAGTTGAAATTGGCTGTAATAAGTACAAAATGGTTGATGGATATATTACTAATTTAATACAAGATTGATGGGTACAACTGACCAAACCTTGAGAAAACTCCAAGATGTAACGAATGACAAAAATGAGGTCTGAAAGTAGTTAAATTAATTAAAGTTCTTATTCTTCAATCCACTTTAACTTTTCTCTTGACCTGTATCAACAAATATGATATATAAACGTATTAAGTAATCCCAAATTCTGAGAATGCAAAACAAAGTGTAGAACAATGGAAACCACGGGGACCAAATTGATATCTAGTCTTATTGTAAAAGTTTCAAAACTTGGGCCTAAAGTGCATAACATTGCAAACTACAAGGACCAAAAGTGTAATTCACTTAATTCCTACAAACTAAAAACTATATGGACCAAAAGTGTAATTCCTGCAACTTAAAACGACAAGGACTAAAAATGTAATTTACTCATTTCATGTAAAATAAAAGGAAGATGCAACTAAACAATTATGGATAAATAAAGCATTATCAATTGAAGATATTATATTTTAAGGGAGAAAATATAACAAGACAAAATGCCTAAATATATTTTATATCATATACAACAAGCATATAAACAACATTTATCAAAGGAAAGAAAAGAACATATATTAACACAAATCCGATTAGCTAATTCCAAATTCTGAGAATGCAAAACACATTAAACTTCATAAAATAATATCACCCATCACATCCATAATAAACTAGTAAATATTATAACAATAAAGAGTTTGTAAGAACCCAAACACTATTCACAATGTCAACATGATGCCAACATTCACTAAATCACGCAAAGATCACAAATGACATTGCAAAAGACAATTGAAATCGGTGGGACCCACAGACAACAAGCGGCCAAAATATCAAGTTAATACCCAATTACCACAATTTCTTGATGCCAAAAATATTAGATATATATATATATATATATATATATATATATATATATATATATATATATATATATATATATCTTTATCTAGAAATACCTTTGCCTTTTTTCTTGAATGAAAACATTCACATGACGTCGAGCATCAAAAAAACAATCTTGAAATAACATATTCCCTTATTTTCATAGTAAGTTTGACTAGACATGTAATTTAATTAAAACCCATTGGATCATTTTTCAGAGGTGAATAGCTTCTAATGTGACATATTAAGTCATAATATAAGCATTTATTTGGGATTTTGGAATTTTTTTTTATGGTAAATGTCTAGCATATCTTTCAGCAATATTGAAATAGAGAGAATGGTGAGGATCAAAATAAGTATCATCCACTAACTTTAAAGTTTAAAGACAAAGATGAGGATAAAATCCACTTTAGATTTAGAATTTGCCAAAATGAGAACTTTGCAAGTAATATGGACATAAAAAAGTCGAAATTTTATGTAAGAAGTAGGTTTCTGACAAAATGAGTGATGGATATATTAGTAATTTAATATAAGATTGATGGGTACAGCTGACCAAACCTTAAGAAACCTCCAAACTGTAAAGAAAGACAAAAATGAGGTCCGAAAGTAGTTAAATTAATTAAAATTCTTATTCTTATATCCACTTTAACTTTTCTCTTAACTTGTATCAACAAATTTGATATATAAACATATCAAGAAATAACACAACAGTTATCAAAATTCAAGCCATTAGTTCTTTCGATCCACTTACCTTCAAAATCATCATCAAGAAAAAATAAAAATAAAAAGATGATGCAGTCTGAGCTTCTAATTCAGACTTCTTGGCCAAGTTATGGTCCAAACATGGGTTTTTATGAGAGTGAATACCATAATTACCCTTCTCCAATCAACAGCACACCAGAAAACTCGTTGATTTCATCAGACCCGTATGTGGAATCTCCATTGTTGGGTTATGAAATAGAAAACGCTTCAATGGTTGACATTGATACACATAACATCAAGGCATTTGATGATGTGTGCCGATGGTTGTGTGATGAAAATCAAGAAATTGAAGAGATTCAATCGGAAAAGTCTACTGAAAGTGTTCATGTATCGAGCCCAGATCTTTCCATGTCATCAGATGATGTCATGGAACTCGAATCACAAACAGGAATGGAAGATCTAATGAAGGCGTATGCAGATGCCATGGAAATGGGACAAATCGAGCTTGTGAAAGTGATTGTGAAATGCGTAAATGAAAAGACAAACCCTATTGGTCCAGTCATTGATCGCATAGCTTTCAATTTGTTTAAAAGCGCAGAAAATCAAGGAGATGAGTACCTTAAAGAAGAGTTAATGAGAAACTTCAAGCAAGCATTCAGAGCCTTTTACGATATATTTCCTTATGGGAGATTTGCGCATTTCACAGCAAACTCAGTCATCCTTGAAGCTGTTCCATCACATGTTGAATCGATTCACATAGTTGACTTTGACTTGGGTGAAGGAAGTCAATGGCCTCCGGTGATAAAAGCTGTAGCACAACAAAGAAGATCATTGACCATTACATGTGTCAAACTAGAAGAACATGACATAGAATTTAAAGAGACAAAATGGCAGCTTTGTAACTATGCAAGAGATGTTGGTGTAAGCTTGAAGGTAGAAGAGGTCGAATTTGCGCAATTGGTCAAAGTAATAATGGAAAGAAAAGTCAACAGAGAATTTCTGGCCTTCAATTGTATGATTGGCCTTCCACATATGAGAAGCACAAGGAAAAGAACTCAAGTTATAGAATTTTTAAAGCTAGCAAAAGAGGTATTAGCAAAAACCGAAGGCATTATAACATTCGGTGATGGCGAAAATGGTGACATGGTGCAAAATTCCCCAAACTACCCTTCATTCTTTGATGGGAATTTGTCACGGTACAAAGCGTTATATGAATCAATGGAATGGGGTTTTCCAAGTTACCTCAATGAAGCAAGAATAGCTTTGGAGACCCTTTTTATTGCACCTTTAATTTCATCTTTGTCTTGGTTCCAAAAGTGGGAAGAAGGAAAAGAAGTGGTTTCTTTGAAGAATCTAGGGTTACAAGGGCAATCCATGAGCATAGAGAGCTCGAATGAAGGAATGGAATTGGTGAATGAAAGAGAAAGTCCATATGGAATCGGAATTGGAGGAGACAATGGGAATGAAATGGTGTTGGAATGGAGAGGAACTCCGTTAGTGAAAGTTTCTGCTTGGTGTAAATGAAAGATGCAGAATCTTGATACTTAGCATATATAGATGTGTACAAAAGTTAGTTAGTAGAATAGTAATAAGTGGATTCAGTATAGAAACCGCATCTTTCTTACTGAATAATATATTTGTTGAACAAATCTCAAAAGGTATAATAACATCATCACACATAGCACATGTACTTCAAATTTGCAAAATCAGGTAAAGAGTGATTGAAAGAAACTGATTATTGACATGGAATTACCTAATTATGTCTAGCTTTAAAGGACTGATCATCTGTCATCTGATAAATTGATCATACGAGTTGTAATCATCACTTTGATAACACAAATTCAAACGCAGCTCAGTTTAAATCACAAAAAGGACAAAGACACAGCTAACTCATGAAGAAAAAAACTCTGTATCACTGGATGGCAACACATCGGACAGCAAGTTATTTAAGGGGAAACTTATACTTGTATTACTAAAATTTCCAATTTCCAATAAAGAATCTACTCAAATGAAAAACAGTACATACGAACTTAGACATAAACAATGCGAGTGTGTTGAATCGCTTGAATCCACGTCGAAATTACTATTAGATTATCTATTAATTTATACAGGGAGAGTGATGGAAAACGTACAAAAGGAGATCACGGTATTTCGAGTTGAACCTCTTCTTTTGGAATCTGAATTTTAGGGTTTAACGGATATTCATGGAACGAGGGAGAATTTGATGGGCAAAAATTAAAACGTCGACAGCAGGATTCGAACCTGCGCAGGCAAAGCCCAACAGATTTCGAGTCTGTCTCCTTAACCACTCGGACATATCGACGTGTTTGCTGTCTTTCTGTATACAATGATTAAATTTTATTGTGTAGCTATTATGTTGTTTAATCGCTTATTTTGTAGCTATTATGTTGTTTAAGCGATTAACTTTTATTTTGTAGCTATTATATTGTGTTAAAGGGACATTTAAGTCAATAATAAAACACTTATGTTTGTGTTAAGGGGTGTTTGAGATTGTTTTTTAAAACTCATGTAACGTCCGTTCCTCAGGAATGAGTTTTGGCCCTTTGCGGCAAGTCGAGTGGAAGGACTCGGTGCGTAGAATGGTTTGTGATCAACGTGCAGAACACGATTGTTAGTGGCATGTCGTCGTTGAGTTGTAAAACCCTAATTTTCGGGCCTTGGGCCCTATTTAAGGGCACTAACTTTCGGGACCTCTATCTCTCACCATCATCCACCCTCAGAAGAAATCCAGAACAAAACCCTAGCCTTCTTTGTGCTTGAGAGCCTTATTCTTGCCTTTTGGAGTGTTTCTTGAAGTAGAAGAATAAGGTGGTGGTGCAAGGAAGCAAAGTTCCAAACTAGGTCAAACTTTCTATACACATTTTGGACCTTTGTGAGTAATAAAGTCTCAAGCTTTTATGTATTTCATGCTTCGATCTAGTACTTAGAAGTGTTTTTGGTCCATTTATGCATGTTGTTCTTGAATTTGAAGAAATTCCATGTTATCAAATTGCTTATAAGCCATTTCTAGAACCATTGAGCTCAGAATAGAGCATGCTCAAGCTCTCTTGAATTCATGCAAAGGATTTTTGGTGTTTTAGCCTCATTTTGACCTTGGGTTAGTGTTTGACATGAATGACACATGTATGTCCTAAAAGTTTGTATTTTTACCCATTAGGAGCGTTAGTGGATGCTTTCTGGAAAGTCTTAGTCGTTGGCTTAATGGACTAAGCACTTAATAGGTGGGTTGAAGTACTCAGCGAACGTGGTGCGTCCACCGTGGGCATGTGGCACGACCGCTGGAGAAACCCGCCTTCTAGGTCACGCCTCGGCGCGGCCTATAGGACTTATGGACGTGATGTGCAGCGCGTCATCGTTAACTTTGGCCGTTGACTTTTTGACATGTTTGAATTTTGGTCAAACTTTGGTGGATTTAAGATTTAGACTAAGGGATTGACCTTTAATTGGTTTTAGTCACTAAGTTGTGCCTAATGGGGATTTAGGAGATTCGTGTTACTGTTTATCTTAAGGACCCGGTGGTGTGTGATTCAACTTTTCGATTCAGGTGAGTTTTCTCACTATGCTATGTGTGGCATTGCATGTGGCAGGTTGCCTGAGACCCGTTAGGATATGACTGTGTGCTTAGACTAGTATGGTCTTACTTGCTAATTGATTGGTCGTATGATTCGTTCTTATGACTATATGGTATGCATATGGATCAGAGTCGGTCCGAGAGTCCTTAGAGGCGAAACAGAGTCAGCCTGTGAGCCAGACGGATAGTAGTCAATCTGATAGTCCATAGGTATTAGTCCGAGAGTCCATACATATTGGCGAAACGGAGTCAGTCCGTGACCATGACGAATCAGAGACAGTCTGAGAGTCATTGTGTGGTATGCTTGTTTATATAATAGAACATGTGGTCTTTTCGAGAACTCACTAATTTTTGTGCTTACTCACTCAAGTTAAATGTTTTTAGGTTCTTCCGTAGACAAAGGGAAGGGCGCGACTTGAATGTACACGTATCTGGCTTGACTGTACTTTTGAGGCTTCTGCTGATATTTGTTTATTACTCTAATTTTTATATTATGGATTGTGGGATGTTATTAATTTGTGTTGCACAAATGGGTTTTTTATTATATTTAAGATGATTTTTATGTTTTAAGCTTATTATAAAAAAGATGGTTGTGGAAATTAAGACATTACAAGTTGGTATCAGAGCATTGGTTTAAGGAGGGATTTGAATGAACATTAGTGTGGGTCCAAACTCAAATTAAATTCTGAAGGATTTTTATAAAACTTTTTGGAAAAAGAATTTCATAAAAGAAAAAGATGTGATGTGTATAGTCAGTCGGAGCTCAAGAAGAAAGTGACTCCCAGAATATACAGGTTTGTGTTGTATGTTATTTATGCAATTGATAGATATGCATGCTATAATGTAGGCTAAGGATTTGCTTATGAATTGCATGTTAGGATTTCCTGATTAATAGAGAAGTATTGTTGCCTAGAATGTTGTTTGTTGTGTGCTAGTTGAAATCTATGTTGATATTGTTAGGTTGCTAAGTGAATGCTTTAGGGTTGTACGCAATTAGGATCAGATAGCCTTAAAATTCTTGATCTGGTCTTACTGGTTGTGACTTTAGGATAGGGTCACATGCTTGACTGTCTATCTTATTCTCAATTACGTATGACTGTGCATTCATAAGACGGCTCGATGATATTAGCAAAATTTCTCTAGGCACGTGAGTGGTGTGGAATCCTAGGAATGCCTTAGAAGATCTATAGAATGTACATATGTAGATATGTATGTGTGAGATGTGAATGTATAGTAGTGGTAGTTACAGGTGACTTAGGAGCTTTGGGTCAATTCTTGGGACAAGTACGAATATGTGTCGAAGGTAGTATAGGGCCCGTACTATCGGAAGCACATGATTTGTAACTGAATCAGGAAGTCACAAGGGTTCTGAGGAGCCGGTAGATGAGGAAATAGTGTGTGGTTAGCACTAAGAATTTGTTATAACCTGCTCCTTTTTATATCTTCAATATGGTGATGACCAGACAAAGAGGGAGTGGTTCGGGATCCGGTTCAGGCGCGAGTGGCTAGGAAGGGTCGAGTTTGAGCGCTGAGGATGTGTGTGACATGATCGTCACTGAGGTGTCTAGGGATGTGATTGATTCGATCCTCGATATGTTCGGTAGGATAAAAAAAGAGTTGATTTCCATGTTTGATGAGAGATACGCTGCTGATGCTGGTACTGGTCATCCGAGGGCCAGGACCTTGACATATCGCTGTAAACCTTCTACGCCATTCGGCGGAGGACTGCTGGGGCTTGGTCATTCAGCCCCTTTCTTCAATAGAGCATGAGGCTATGACATCGAAGCAGTTTAATACTAGGTTCAATGAGGAGTATGTCCCTCCGATAGAGATGGAGTGTCTAGCTCAGAAGTACTTGACTCTCACACAAACAATTAAGACGGTGACAGAGATCAACAACTGATTTATGGAGAGGGCGTTGTTCTGCCTCGAGTATGCTACTATCAAGAATATAAAGATGGATCGGTACTTGGCCATGTTGGGGGCAGATATCAGAGAGTTTTTAGCGGCTACTAGATCTCAGACCCTTACTGATATGGTAGTTGCTGCTAGATCGAGGGAGGTAGAGCTCAAGACCCAACAGAGACAGAAGAGACAGGCCAGGTTCATGTATAGCTGGCAAAGAAGTTCAAGGGTGTCAAGTCACGATTAGGAGGGCAAACGGGCCACGGGCGATGTGGCAAGTGTGAGAAGACCCATGAGTGTCAATGTCGTTCATTTTCATGCCACAAGTTTGGCAATGAGGGTCATTGCAATCGCAACTATAAGCAGGAGAAGATAGTATGTTTCCATTGGGATCAGGTTGGCTACGTTAAGGCTGACTATCCTAGGTTAGCGAGGGGAGCAACGCATACCCCAACACCCACTACATTGAGGATCATTGATGGCCGCTAGGGGAAGTCGGAGGCCCTGAGGGCTAAGGGCAAAGCTTACTAGCTCACAACAGAGGAGGCACGCCAAATGGTAAGGTAAGCTATTTACGAATATTAAAAGACATATTTGCACTATTAATACCTTTACTTTGGGCAACTACTTCTTACCAAACTAGAATGCTCAATAGACATCAACAATTAAGCACAAAACAGCCAATGATAAGACATCTGGTTCCGCCAACTCTAGTTCCACAAACTCAAGATCCTCATAGACGCATTTTCTGCTATGTATATGCCAATTTATCTTATGTCTAACTAGTTTGATTTAAACCAGAAACCGTATAGCACATGACTTATTCGTTTCGAGAACCAGTAATGTTCGAATCATTATTTAACCAAGAACAATCGACAAATAACTCATACTTCAACCGATAACAATCAATGTTTAATTTGGGTCGACTTGTGAATGAAATTCCAAATGAATTCTATCCATATGTCATAAAACATAGAGGATTTGGAGGGAGACATAAATTGTAGAGTACCAAATAGTTGTTTATTTATGTTATAATCAAGATTATTCGCCTAAAATTCGATGAGATATATACAAAGATTTATTAGCGCACTCCATAGTGTACTCAATGATTTATGAGAATGATTTAAACAACTTAAATTGCTCGTTTAATTTTTAGAGATTACGTTTTGTGTCAACTCAATATTGGTTAATTATGTAGACAATGATTTTATCATTGCTAGCAAGTATGGTGTAATCGTTCATTTCTTAAGAAAAAAAATATTCGTTGACATGCTTTCCGCTTTGGCATGGTCTGCAAGACATCTCACATCGTGCATATATTGTTATCGTACTCATTTAAGAAGGTCATTATATTAAGGTTGATTTACAATGAGCATATCCAATGCCTAAGATTTTGCCAACTTTAGCATCACTACATATCAAAACGTTATGTTGGATGAGAAATCATGTATAATTATCAATTGAATGCATACATTCCACCAAATTTACTATGCAATAATTGGAATACTGAAACAGTTGAACTATTTATTAATTAATAAAAAAAAGATTGTACTTTGTTACTATTATTTATGTTTATTTACAAGGAACATATCTACAGATCCACCAAACTGAAAAACCGTTTTTAACAAGATAATTCAATAATGTTTATTTTTGTAAACTTTTTAATTTCATCACATATAAATTTCTAACCGTGTTTCTTTAATTACAAAATCAATCCTTTAAAATATTATTATTGTCCTTTTATTTTATTATTTTATATATAAATATATATATATATATATATATATATATATATATATATATATATATATATATATATATATATATATATATATATATATATATATATATATATATATATTTATATATATAAAATAATAAAATAAAAGGACAATAATAATATTTTAAAGGATTGATTTTGTAAGTACAATAATTTTAAAAGAGAATAACTAAAATTAGAAAACAAATCATTTAAAATTTTAAATTGGTAAAGTGGATGTGAGATGTGGTTGTCAAGTGCAATTAAATAATGGTGATTCTATACATACCCCTACTATCTAATCGTATCCCTCCTGATTTGATTTTTTTGTCTTTTTGTTGTTTTTTTCTTTTGTCTTTTGTCTATTTTGTTTTTTTGTTGTCTTTTTCTTTTTATTTTTCTTTTATTTTATTAATAGTATTTGATTTATTATTATTATTATTAAAAAAACAATAACAATGAATTTATATTTTATAATTTTTACGTTTTAGTAACAATAAACAATAGTTTTTTTAAGTAATTACGGCAAATCGAACGACGTTTATAACTTTATAAAATTATGTTAAATTATACTAAAACGGTTATGTCAAATTTGAACGAATGTCAAATTAATGAATTTAACTTTTATAATTTTTACGTTTTAGTAACAATAAACAATAGTTTTTTTAAAATAATTATGACTTTATAATTTTATAAAATTATGACAAATTATATCAAAACGGTTATGTCAAATTCGAACGAATGTATAAAAATAACAATATAAATAATAATATAATGCAAAGTTTGATCCAATATTACGTCTGGGTCGACGGACCATGAATGACGGTTTTCGGCTAATAATAACATGAATTTCGATTACTTACAAATGGTATAACCCGAAGGATTTTATAAAAAATAAATTCTAATTCAACCACTTGATTTATAAACACTTGAATAAATTCGAACGAATAAAAAAGATGCATTAGATTATCAATAAACACGAACGGTTATAATTTTATTTTATAAAACTAATAATAATAATAATAACAATAATAATAAAGGAAAAAGACAATAAAAGAAAAAATTGAGATAAAACAAATCAGTTAGTCAAATCAGGGGGTGTATTGATTAAAAAACTAATAAAATAAAATCCTTTTTGATTTGATGAGTTATTAGGGGTACAATATGAAATAAAGGGATAGCTATAGCAAAACCCATTAAATAATCTCATATTAACCAACTCATTTATTTCAAAATGGTTTTACTTTCTTTTATGCCCTCTTATCTAATTTGTTGTACCATTTACCTATAAAAATATATTTTTATTAATATATTATGAGTGATGATGTAATGCCGAATATGATATTCAAGTGATTAGACATAAATGCTATAAATATATCATATAAGAATTATAGGGGAAGTATGTTTAATAGTATACTATTTTATCAATTTGATAATCTTTTGGCTCTATCATAAGGAAAAAGTTAGTGCTTCATTTTCCTTTTCCATCTTACGTCTTTTTATGTTAGAACAACGTTAGGTTGCACATCATTTAATGCCTCAATGTTTGGGGTGAATTGATGATTTGATCATATACATATGATTCCATGATGACATAATTGAACGGATCATACTTATTAGAGTAATTGTATTGATTCCTATATTTTATTCCTACCCATATAAAATTATGACAAGTGTCATATTTAATAAAACTATTAATATTTTAATACACATGTCACAATTTAACATGGGTAGGAAGATTAGTAGGAATGAAACATAGGAACAAAAACAATTTTTCTACTTATTATAGAGAAATTGTATTCATTCCTACCTTTTATTCCTACTTATCTTCCTACCCATGTCAAATTGTGACAAGTGTCTTATTTAAGACACTTGTCACAATTTGACATGGGTAGGAAGATGACTAGGAATAAAAAGTAGGAATAAATACAATTTCTCCTTATTATATTAAGTCAATTTCAAATTTAAAGTATCATGCATGCATATTCTCCAAAAATATTGAAACTGAGTTGGTAAATTAGTTTTTATTTCTAAAATGTTTAAATACAAACGATCCATTCGCAATAACTTGTACGTCATGTATTAAAAGTTATAACCGAAAGGTATGGAGTGATCAGTTTCACCATAATAACAAACATGATTGCTAGAATTTGCCTCTTTGAAAGCATATGTCTCGATTTCTTGTTGCTCACAAGCTTTCGGTTTGTTATGGCCATCATAGGCTTTGCATATATGTGCAACAAAATTCTGGTAGTCCTGTAACATCGAGTTTGTTTGCATTAGTATAATGTCATACTATCAAGATTATATTCATTCTTACTTATAATAAAGTTACCTGATCTATTATTACATAAAGTCTACAAAAATGTGATTATATGACTATTGTATTTTATACTTTCATAGTATTTAAATGACTTACTTTGGGAAAATTTTCATGTATGCTACATTAATTCCATGTATTTCAACCAATCATCAAATACAACACTTGCATAATGACAGATAACCAACGCGGAATCAAAACAAGGTCAAATTTGATGCAAATGACATTAACGTCTTTTATCACAAATCACATGATAATGTTGATATGCATCAATCAAGAGGAAATAAAATAAAATATTATGTCATTCATATAGTGATATATTTTTACTTTTGATCATTTTTTTACAAAACTATTATGTTTGCATATTCATTGGTTCTATTTCATTTAATTTTCTAATTGTGCATAACAAACAATATGTTTGAATGATTTATTTCATTCTTTAAATCCAATCAAATACGATAGTAAAATACACTAACATATTTCATTATATGTCCATTCTATTAGTTTGTCCAGTTAAATCTTTTGTGGATACATTCAATTGTACCAAAGAGACACAAAATGAATCATATATTATTGTTTATGACAACATGGTGGGATGCTAAAGCAATATATATATATATATATATATATATATATATATATATATATATATATATATATATATATATATATATATATATATATATATATATATATATATATATATATATATATTCTAATAAATAAGTAACTCAAAGCCACATGTCATCTCTTCATTCATTTGGACACATGTCATTTTCTCATGATTTTTAATTTCTTAAAAGAATAAAATACTTTGTTTATTATTACTCTTTAATGATTGTTTACAATTCGCGGTTACAATTCTATCTCCCCTAATTACGTTTTTATTAATACGAAACTGTCAATTAAATGTTTAACCCCAAATTTCGCCTTACGATTTCAAAAATCAAATTGCAATTGTGAATAAATGTTAGGTATTTTTGTATTTTCCCAATGGTAAATCGAGATTTTTTAACCACTAATTGCAAGAGATAGCAATGTACTTCAATTTATTTGTGTATTATAGCATTCTACTTTTATATAGTTCTATTATATTTCTATATTCTCAATTTTGTGTGTGTTTGTTTATTTTTAAGATAATATGCTATTTACTTTAAGTTAGTACAATGCTTGATGTTTAGATGTTATTATTTAACATTTTCTTTTAATCAACCCGTGTAATACACGGGTCTCACAACTAGTATATATATATATATATATATATATATATATATATATATATATATATATATATATATATATATATATATATATATATATATATATATATATATATATATATAGAGAGAGAGAGAGAGAGAGAGAGAGAGAGAAAGAGAGAGAGAGAGAAGATATTTAACCTCTTGAAGTGGTTTATCGTTGACAAGAACCCATGGAACAAATCTGTGAGGAGGGTTGAGATGGTTTGTCTCCTCAGCAAATTTAAGTTCAAGCTGCATCACATCAAATCATGAATCATATAAGCTAGAAGTGGAAATATGGGTAGTCTGCATAAACATGAGGGGTGCAGGTGGTGCAACTATACAAGGTCCATGGAGTGAAGGGCCTCAAAGTTTTAATCCGTTGCAATTTAATACAAATTTTCTGTTTTTAATTCGTAGCTGATTATTTGCAACAGTCGATTAAGTGTTGAATCTTATTGTAGTATTAATAAAATTTTCATTTATCCTATCCTAATAAATAAGTAACTCAAAGTCACATGTCACCACCACATTCATTTGGCCACATGTCATTTTCTCATGATGTTGAATTTCTTAAAAAAATATATATATACTTTGTTCATTACTACTCCTTAATGATCGGTTACAATTGGCCGTTACAATTCTATCTCCCCTAATTACGTTTTTATTAATACGAAACTGTCAATTAAATATTTAACTTCAAATTTCGTCTTACGATTTCAAAAATCAAATTGCAATTGTGAATATATGTTAGGTATTTTTGTATTTTCCCAATAGTAAATCGAGATTTTTTAAGCACTAATTGCAAGATATAACAATGTACTTCTATTTATTTGTGTATTATAGCAATCTACTTTTATATATTTCTATTACATTTCTATATTATCAATTTTGTGTGTTTTTGTTTATTTTTAAGATAGTATGCTATTTACTTTAAGTTAATACAATGCTTGATGTTTAGATGTTCTTATTTAACATTTTTTTTAATCAACCCGTATAATACACAGGTCTCACAACTAATATAAAAATATATATTTAACGGACCGGCCCTTAATATTAGTACATGATGTGCCTTAGAAATATGGATATGGGGCCGGGCCTGTTGCTTATAAATGCTACCCGATATTAACACACATTGACAATGGATATAAGCTTTAGAGTGTCGATATTCATTTTGTTTTTTATCTAATAATAAAAACCAATTTCAAGATACAAGGACATATCAAGATACAAGGTCATAAAAGTATCTAAGAAAGTCCATAATTGATTCTTATGCAAGAAATTTTCGTCTTTTGGATAGGACCATTAATGGTGACAACCCTAATCGATCTTCACCCCAGGTCAATGTTGTCCTAGTGGTCATACGGTGTTCAAGCCTTGATCTTTTTGTACTTTTTTATATGATAACGCATATGTTGTTCATGTCATTGTCTAAGTGTGTCCAAGTGAATAGAACTTAAATTCAAAACAATTGTAGTTGGCAATTTGGCATACATAATCCATTGAGTTCACGGAAAGCACATCAACATGTAATTCGGGATTTTTGATTTTAAATGGTTGAATGCAAGTAACATCAACCTATTTTAAATGATCTGTTTATTATTGTATATTATATTATTTTTCCTGTTAGAGATTGCAAAATTGTGTTTTGAAAATCTATCGAAATGTCACAAGGTCATCCAAATGGATAGTAGCTTTTACCAGTTTTAATTAGACAGATTTTTCATATATATTTGAAAGTATAATGCCTTGATGAAAATATAATATTATTTAAACAATTTAATCATATAAAATGCTACTTTTTCCACAATTTAATCATATAAAATGCTACGGTACCGCCTTATGATTCCTCTTTTTCCGAGCGACGAGATATGTCCGGTTTGTCGCAAAGCGTGCTTGGACTCTTTTGGGGATCATGCTGTTCATTGTCGGGAACTACCAGGTTTCAAATACCGTCATGATATGGTTAGGGATGTTCTTTTTGACGTCTGCCGACGTGCCGGGGTTTCGGTACGTAAAGAAGCTCCTGTTAACTTTCTGACTGACCCTTCAGACGGGAGATCTACTCTCAGGCCTGCTGACATTTTAATCTTCGGATGGATGGGAGGTAAACATGCATGTGTGGACATTACTGGGGTTTCACCTCTTGTAAACTTGAGGAATGGAGGTTTCACAGGGAGACAGGCGGCTTTGAAAGCAGCTGCATGCAAAGTGGATAAACACGATAAGGCATGTCGTGAAAATCAACATGTGTTTATCCCTTTCGCTTTTGATACCTTTGGTTTTCTCGCACCTGAAGCTGTGGAGCTACTCAACAGAGTTCAACGGGTTATGCAGAGTACCATCATGTCCCTTAGATCTTTGGATTTTGTTTTTAAGCGTATTAGCTTTGGCATTCAAAAAGGGCTAGCGGCGCAGCTTGTTGCCCGTTTGCCCAACGTCTCTATGTAATAGGTTTATTGTAACAATTTTGACATTAATATTTTTAAGACTTAATTACAAAGTTGGAAATTGCACTCAAAGTCACATGTGAAAAGGTTAAAAACTTTGAAGGTTAAAATGTGGTGCATAAAAAGTAAATAATGGAGGATGGGATATAAAGTACTCACATCGACACCCTGTCTACTTTTGTAGCAATCCGTGATGGGTTGTGGGTTAATTTTCAGTGAATCCATACAAGATTTCCATTCACCATGTTTTCCTTGCAAATTCAATTCTTCAATACATTTGATCAGCTCAAACCTTAGTCCCTATACAAAACATTCATCAATAATTAACTTACCAACCAACAAATATGGCTGTATGAAGAACGAGGTCTCAAATATAATTTATGAAAATTAATTGATTACTATTTAACACATATAGTGGAAAGGTTATATATCATAATAAATTAATAACAGCACATTAGGCTAATTTTCATTTTGGATAACTACACTCTATTTTTTGTCGATCTCATACATTTGACGTGTTTGACAAAACTAGTTGGTAGCTAGAAACTATAACTTTTGTTTGTACAAAAATTCTCGATAAAAGTAATTTATAGCTTTTAAAAGTGTAAAACTCTGTTAAAAACTAAAAGCTAAAAGCTCCGAAAAGCTAGAAGCTCCTAAAAGCTAAAGTAGCTTTTGATTTTGAATTTGAAGCTTTTTATTTAAATCAAAAGTCAAAAGCTTGTACCGCCGAACCAAGCTTTCTCTTAAAAGCTAAAAGCTAGAAGCTCTAAAAAACTTTTAAAAGCTTGTGTGCCGATATTGTGTGCTTATCATTTTAACTAAACTAACAATACACATTAAATTTTGTCAAACATGTTGGTTGTTGAATGTAATGGATGAAAAGAAGGCACGAGGTCTACAATTGACGAAAAAACTTTTAAATTAGCTTAATTACTTTGTCTATGAACAAATTATTTTTTGATATATTTCTTATGATCTGAAATAAAATAAAATTAATTATACATGTAGAAAGAGGTACATTGTCTACAAATTCATTTCATAAATTTAATAAAATATTTAAGACATGGGGGAATTGAGTAAAAACCAATAACAGCAATGGCAAAACACAAAAAAATACAATATACTTCTAACATCTATCCATCAAATTTCTCAACGTTTAGTGATTAAAATTTCTGCACTTCATTTGTGCTATCGAAAAGTGGCTAAATTTACCTTCAATGGTCATATAGATAATATTTATCTCTTTTTTGATAAACATATAAAATATTAAACTTTAATTACTAAAAATAGTAATAATTAATCAACAAAATAATATATATGCATGCATAATGTGTGTAGATACGTACGTATTAATGTATGTATGTAACCTTTCTTCGTTATCTTAATTAACAATATCATAAATCTTGAATAAGACAAAAACAATAAAAGACTGGCCTCCCTACTCTTGAAATGAAACTTGTCTAGTAATAATTTTTAATATATTTAAAATAGAAGACTTAGTTTGTCTAGAAATAAAATAATTTTTAATATATTTCTTATAAATGGAAATAAAAAACTAATTATAAATCATAACTATTTCAACAAAAAAGTCTCCAGCTTTGCTTAAGGATAAAAGTTGTTTATGAAAGAGAAATTTATTTTATAATGAAAATTTGGGTTTATTAAAATTCAATTAACCACGAGTTTCATTTCAAAATATAATTCTCTCTCATAATCAACTTCTGGTCTTAAGCAAAATTAAACTCTATAAGCAAATCAGTTCAACTCATTCTTTTGTTATTGTTTGATTATCCCATCATAATTCTGCCTTCTAATAATAATATGTTTATTTATTAGATGTATTAGAAGAGAGGATTCTGATAGAAATAATCCAAATCAAAACAAAAGATTTACCATAATAAAACTAAAAAACCAAATTGGTCAGAATTTGTTTGAAAAAGTTCCGTTAAAAGCCGGTTCATTAATCATAATCAAATCGTGGTTCTTAACTACATAATTAGGTTTCTTTGAATTTTAAAAGTATAAACTGACAATATTATCATTTTTAATAGCGTTCATTTTCTTGTATTACAATCTATCAGTTGAGCAAGATTTTGTTGAGAAAATATGCATGTTAATTATGAAAGTTGCAATAATTATCTTACTAAATAAGATAACGATACAAGTGACAAAAAAGCTTGCTAACCGGTAGTAGATACATTTTATATATTTTGTAGTAAAACAACTAAAGTTTAAGAGTATGATCATTAAAAATTAAACTTAATGAATAAAAAATATAAAAATATGTTATATATATTTTTAGGGAAATCTCCAATAAAGTCTCAATATTTTGGCTCGGTTTATGAAAAAGTCTCAAATTAATTTTTATTAACAAAAAAGTCCCGAATTAATTTTTATTAACAAAAAAGACAGAAAATCAGCTAATGTTGGGACTTTTCCGTAAACTATGCGAAAATATTTATTGCACTAAACATAAACAAGCCAAGAGGATAATTGGTTTCGAAAACAATATAAAGCGTGTGTATCGTGTTTACAACCTCCTCCCTGGATAATCTACTTAAAAAATGAGTTTATTACATAAAAGTAATTATCTTAAGTTATTATCTTAATTAGGGTTTATAAACAATTTGGACAAATAGAATATTCATGGGCCAATCCACCCCATTAACGAATGCAAAAAATTCATTTGACACGCCATCTCCATTTTATTGCCTCTTTAGGAAAGTTTTAATACTTCTTTGCGTAGAATTTTACAAATATTTACCTACATTTTCGTATCCTTACAATTCAATTCTTGATATTGACTTGAATCTAGATATCGAACAAACAATAAAGCATTTCCTTTAAACCATATATCAAGTACTTGGCAAAAGGAATAATACTCTTATTTTCATACAAACATTTGACTACTAGATAATTATTTGCAATATTTAATCACATTTTGGTGACAAGAATTTTTAGCAATGACGTAAATAATAATATGTTGTGCACTGAAGTTAATATCTTGAAGGTTTATAGTTATATATAAGACGATAAAAGAGTATTTCGGTATTTCCAACCTTCAACCATCGTCAAAAGAAAAGAAGAATTCACAAGATAAAAGTAATCTTATGATATTTTCATTTCAATAGTGTAATCGGTCATTTTATTGATAAATACATATTATTAATTTTTAAGACCCATAAAAATATAAATAATAAACAAAAAACAGCTTAAATCATACCGATTGAGGCAACAAGTCGATTGCGCATGCCTCTACTATGTCGATCAAACATTCATCAGGGCCATGCTACAAAATAAGTAACATGATCGTTGGAATCTTCTTACAGATTAATTATTAAAAAATAAAAAAGATGCAAGTCCTTTATCGGTTTAACAATAAACTATAACTTTAAGCCACTTAATAATGATCTTTATAACAGTAACAATTCAATTAGAACTATATCGTATGTATTAGACTAAACACATAATCATTATGACATGACACATAAGATAATTCATTTTCCAACAAACAAAATACCATAACTAGCAATAACACAGTGACAAGTACTCCATGCAATAAAAGTTGCACCTTACCTGGCAAATCCAAGCATTGTTGGGAGCAAACTGGGTATTACCCCAAGGTACCATCTTGAGATCTACAACGGAGATTAGATTCCATTGATACAAAGCTTTACCAAGTTGATTCACGATGAAACTTGAACAATATGGGCATAAAGCTTCATAGTACAATGAGACCTTCACTTTATCTTCAACACCAAATGATTTTGCCATTGCCAACAACAAGATTAACGCAACCATCTTATGAGAAGAAGCCATAGCTTTTCTTTGATGTTTTTGAGACTTGAATACAAGAAAGGGATCACATCTCACCTTTTTATAGAAGTGGGTATCACTTTCTTACATATTCTACTTTCTTGGGGCAAACTCTTTTTTGGATATCGAAATAAATAAGTACAGTAGAAGTTGCAACTTTGAATAGGAAATGTATAGATATTTACTGCATAACTGTGTTAATGTTGTCATTTTGGTTGGTAAATTTTTTTAAGTGCTCATAGAACTTGCAAGTTTTAAAGTTTTATTTATGGCGTATTATAGAATGATTCTGTAAGATTTGGAACTTTTGAACTTTTAAAGTGTTAATAGAACTTGCAACTTTTAAACTTTTATTTGCACCAATATATATATTTTTTTTTTGAGGATTGTATAAAAAATACCCCTTTTTGCACCAAGATTAGACGAGATGTAATCATGAAAAAATATTTTTTATATCGATACGGATGTCTATTTATAGAAGTATAAATTTTATGAATTTTGTTTATTCTGTTTTTTCGAAAAAAAATAATGTCAATTTTTTTTAAAAAAATTTGAGTTCTTTGTTATAAACCTTTACATACGCGTCGAACTAACAAATATACAACTCATTTTTTGGTCGTTGATGATTTTTGACTCCAACGATCGAGATTAATCCTTTGATACCAATGTTAAATTTAGTCCATTGTCAAAACCATCACATTATATATATATATATATATATATATATATATATATATATATATATATATATATATATATATATATATATATATATATATATATATATATATATATATATATATATATATATGGGTGTGCATTTATGAGCTCAAAGATTTAAATCCATAAGACATTAAATTAAAATAATAGTTTGGTAGTTGAGTAGTTGTTCTCATTTACTTTTCAACTTGTTTCCAAAAGAAAAGGATAAAATTCTAGATAAAAGTAAAATTTATATGGTTTTTGACATAAAAATCTTTAAATTTTTTGTAAATGTTTGGTTTTGTTTTTTTATGATTTTTATATAACCTAAAGTCCAAAATTTGCAAACTTTTTCCCAACTTTGTCCTGAAACCTGTGAGATTTCCAGATTACCATGAAATTATTTTCGCATAAAAGTCCTTAAGTTAGCAATGTTTTATGTTTTTACCATGAAATTAATTTCGCATAGAAGTCCTTAAATTTTTCGAAAATGTTCAGTTTTGTCATCCAACACCACCACCACCCACCACCACTGTAGTGCTCGTAGGTGGTGGCGGTGTTGAAGGACAAAACCTAACATTTTCGAAAAACTTAAGGACTTCTATGCGAAATTAATTTCAAGATAACATTTTCCAGGACAAAAATGAAAAAAAGTTTGCAACTTTTGGGCTTTAGTGGACATAAAATCCATAGATAGACAAAACCAAACATTTTCGAAAAACTTAAGGACTTTTATGACAAAAGCCTAATATATATATATATATATATATATATATATATATATATATATATATATATATATATATATATATATATATATATATATATATATATATATATATATATATATATATATATTACAGTTTTGGTCCATGTGATTAGAGATTTAGATCGTAGGATCGGTTTTGGGTCTTTCGGATTATTGATTTGCGATTTGTGATAAGTTAAGAGTTCATGTTGCTTAGCGCGTGGGGATATTTGAGCGTGTAGCTTAAGGTTGTGGATCAGATAAGCCTTCTCACTACACTATGTGTGAAGTTGCATCTGTATGTAGTATGGTATGGTAGAGAAAAAGAATAATTGTATGAATTTTGCTAGGACTGTATGTGTTTATGTGTAGTCGTATGATTTGTTCTTGCGGTTTACTGATATTGGGATAGTCTAGTATCGTTTAGAACCGTGTCAGGTCCCTGGGCCAGCACGATGCATGACCATTCGTGCCGGTCAACACGAAGGTGCTACATGATAAAAGGACGATCCATGACGGGTCGTTCTTGTTAGTGTATCCCACATTGGTGCGACACGGTCCTATAAGTTTGTATATATGTTGGAGTCTCCCCTCTCTCCACAAGGGCTCTTTTGGAGAGACAATCTTGGGCTCCACATATATTTTCATGGTATCAGAGCCGGTGTCCCGCACCCCCGAACCTCATCGAGCCTACGTCTCTGAGGGGGAGTGTTAGTGTATCCCACATTGGTGCGACACGGTCCTATAAGTTTGTATATATGTTAGAGTCTCCCCTCTCTCCACAAGGGCTCTTTTGGAGAGACTCTCTTGGGCTCCACATATATTTTCAGTTCTGGGCATCCGGATGTGAATGATTAAAGGACGGTGCATGACAGATCATTCTTTGATATTGAATGTGACTTATGTGTTTGAATGAAATGGGTCGTGTGGTATTTTGGGAAACTCACTAAGCTTTGTGCTTACACTTTTACCCTAAATATTTTTCAGGTATTTGTTCTCTTGATTTTGGAGCACGGCGCGACTGTATCACATCTGGGGTTTCGGTATTCAAGTATTCCGTTGGATATTGTTTGTAACTATTTCGATAAACATGGTTTTAAATGTTTTAATTGTCAAGTGTAGATTAAATGGTTTTATTTTTCAACCCGTTTTTATGTATTTGAACCATTTTATAAATGAAAATTTTACTCTGAAATTTGGGACGTTATATAGAAAGGTTAAACTATATCAGGATTCGATCACATAAACACATAATCACATGCAGCGGAAGACTAACAATATCAAATCACGGATATATCCATGAACAGAGTTCAGGATCATGCAATTCATATCAGTTATAGTAACAAAACTTAAACAAAATGTACCTCAGGATTAACTCCTTCAATGAATCTGATGAACATCATCTTGCAAATGATGAACATGAGCCAAAGTGTGAATCCCTCTAGTGACTCATACCCAATAACACCAGAAGAACATACAGACAAAACTTCTTCTAAGTTGAAGAACAAGATCCAGAACCCTTGAAGGATTAAGGAAATCGCCAAAACCCATAGAAGGGGAGAAGGAGAGAAATTGGCGGCTCATAGGAGGCCAATGGGATGATTAGGGTTTGACCTAAGGCCTCTATTTATACTAGAGGGCTCCTAGGGTTCACTACAACAAAAGTCACTTGTAGCAACCACTTTATAGGAACAAAAGCGGGTTGTTGCTATAGATGCACCTTATAGGAACAAAATTTAGTTGCAATAGGATTCTAGGTATTTTTTAGTTGGCCCACGTCTTTTGAAACGGAATTTTGTTGGAATAAGGTAGGCGGGAGATTTTCCCTTCTCTAAAAGTCATGAAATTTTTATAGAAACAAAATTTTGTTGCTATTGTATCATTTTTCTATTTTTATTCAATTATATTTTTTAAAAAATTATTAATTAATTGGCTAAAACATACAAACGGTGAAATGAAACTCTAAAACCGTAAAAATCATTTCCTAGCGTTTACGTTTTGCTTACGCCCCACCCCCAAAGTGAAATCGGAACATCAACGATTAAAGGGTCGCCGCTCAACTATCTCAGGCAACATGAAGCCCCGCCGGCGACGAAGCACCTCCGGTAAGTATTATTCCCTCATCTCCTGCCCATGTTTCTTTCAATTATTTTTCATTTATGCTCAATCTGAAGTCAGGAAGAGACATCCGTGTGACCGGTAAGTGAACGGAGCATCACTGCTCAACTAACTCAGGCGAAGGAAGCATCGCCGGCGACGAAGCACCTCCGGTAAGTATTATTCCCTCATTTCCAGCC
Source organism: Cichorium intybus (assembly GCA_023525715.1). Taxonomy (NCBI): domain Eukaryota; kingdom Viridiplantae; phylum Streptophyta; class Magnoliopsida; order Asterales; family Asteraceae; genus Cichorium; species Cichorium intybus. Next base: position 23,655,869 of record CM042012.1, read on the forward strand.
CATTTTTCTTTAAATTATCTTTCATTTACGCCCAAACTGAAGTTAGGAAAAGACATCGGTGTGACAGGAAGGTGAACGAAGCATCACCGCTCAACTAACTCAGGCGAAGGAAGCACCGCCGGCGACGAAGCACCTCCGGTAAGTATTATTCCCTAATCTCCAGCCCATTTTTCTTTCAATTATTTTTCATTTATGCGCAAACTAAAGTCACGAAGAGACATCAGTGTGACCGAAAGGTGAACGGAGCATCACCGCTCAACTAACTCAGGCCAAGGAAGCACCGTTGGCGACGAAGCATTTCCGGTGATGGCTTTGTGATGTTGATCACTCTGCTGCGATTTTGTGATGGCTTTTTACGTTCATTATTTAGTCACTGATACACTTTTGATTTATTTACAATTGTTGCTGCTGAGTTGTGAATTCAATTTGGAAAAAAACGATTTCAGAGTCAAGCATTTCCTTTTGTTTTATAGAAATTTTAGTTTTGATAGAATTTTATTTTAGTTTTACAGAATCGTGATCTAATTGTTTTACAGAAACGATATGAAGAAGTAAGATCTTCAAAATATTATTAGTTTTGATAGACTTGCTGCTGAGCTGTGATTTCAATTTGAAAAAAAACGATTTCAGATTCAAGCATTTCCTTTTGTTTTATAGAAATTTTAGTTTTGCTAGAGTTTTATTTTTGTTTTACAGAATCGTGATCTAATTGTTTTACAGAAACGATATGAAGAAGTAAGATCTTCAAAATATTATTAGTATTACGTATTAAATTATTAAAACTTCCAAAATTCTACTAATAGTTTTATTTTACACGAGAAAACAAATCCAAATGAAACAAGTTTAGTGCATGGTGGCAAAAAAGCTATATTAAAAACAGGAAGTGGTGTAACAAAAAAGCGGTAGATGATTATGTAAGTGATTCAATTGATGCAATAGTTCTGTCAGTAAGGTTATAGAAAATACGTACCACAGGTATTGTGGACATTTTAGTCCATATTAATTTAAAACATTGTTAATAAATTTTATAAGTTCAACGTATATCATTTAACTTGTTGTTTGTTTTATACATAGTGAGCTAATTTAGATAAGAACTTAACTTGTACAAATATATAGGATTGTTTCTTTTTTACTTAACTTGGATATTATTTTTTATCTTTAAATTTTCCATTTAGGCCTTTTAATTTTACATCATTTTATTGATTAATTCTTGTACGAATAATGTAAGGGAAGATCTTGGCGGAGTTAGAGGCACAACGACAAGTTGCTGGATCATCTTCGGTGGATGAGGTTATTGTCCTAAGAATGCTATCGGGGAATGATGTATCACAACATGCAACAAATGCAACAACCGATGCAGTTCAATCAGTGGCGGATCCAGGAATTATTACTAGGGGGTGTATCCAAAAAAAAAATTCTCGGATAGAAACCCTAGCTTGAACATCTTTTGGTAAACTTTTCTGATTTTGTTACAATCTGTCCCTATTTTGTAAAAATCATAACTAATTCTAGAAAAGTCGTATGAGGTTGAGGTTGGTGCCAAAAGTTCCGTATTGGAGTTTAGTATCTTTGGTTAGTTGATCCCGAAAGTTGAATATAAACATAAGTAGTGTGAAAAGATCCATTTCTCACTGATCATTTTGGGTGAGTCTGTTTTGTGGTCATAACTTGTAAAAATCATATCAAATCAAGGAAAAATCATTAGAAGACAAATTATATATCCATGCGAAGCTAAGAGTATGAACTATATGATAGAGTCGCCCGAAAGTTGAGCTGGTGCAAGGGCACACCCTGGAACCCCCTTGAATCCGCCCCTGAGTTGAATGACCCAACACTAGGATTTCATCAGTTTCAAGAAACAAATGACGAGGACAGTACTAGCAACGCGGAGTAATTTTACTTTTTTAGCACTACGTGAATTCGTATTAAATCGGTTGTTAAGTTTTGGTGTAAGAAGAATACATTGATCGGTTTTGTATTAAATCGGATGTTAACTTTTGATGTAGGTTTGAATGGTTTGATGTAATAGATAGTATTATGTTTTTGCACAAAATCTGGAAATAAATAAAAAAAATGTTTTGGTAGAAAATCTAGAAATTATATATAAAACTGTTTCGGTACAAAATTTGGAAAAATAATAGAAATTGTCTTTTAGCACTATAAAAACAATATTTTGTTACTATAGAGTGGTTAATAAAAAGTAAAAAAACGATAGGAACAATACCTTGTATTATATTGAAACAAAATTTTGTTTCTATAGATTTTTTAAAATAAATATGTCTGTTTCGTCACTTTCGAGAGAATATTAATATAATAAAAGAAAATAATCTATAGAAACAAAAGTTTCGTTTCTACAAAGGAGGCGCAACTATAGCAACAACCTCTGTAGGAACAAAAGTTTGTTTCTAAAATCTATAGCAACCAAATTAGGACATCTAGGAACGAAAACAAATTGTTTTGACTTTTCTGTTCCAAACTTGAGGACCTTTTTGGCGGTCGCACCCCTGGACTTGTAACTATTAATTAACTATTTAATTAATTACAATCCAATCCCTTGCAATTTAATTTCTCCAAATTAACTTGTTAATTAATTGCCAATTAATTTCTAATTAAATTATCATGTCATAGATAAATTAATAAACTAATTTCTGATTAATTTATTTCTCAATAAATTAATAAACTAATTTCTCATTTTCCTTTTCTGCTACTGTTTGTTTTTTTATTGGGTCGTGAGGGCAACCCAGAAGGACTCTGTTATTTATCAGAAATATTACCACAAGTTGATGACCTTGGACATTATTCCAACAAACTACGACTCTTAGCTGGAACTTTTCATGATGCATTGTGACGACTACCACGTTATTGATCATATTGATAAGTGATGTGGTCATCATACCCCTAAACATAACGATTCTGAATGGAAGAAAGTGGATTCCATAGTGAATATGTGGATTTATCCGACCGTATCACAAAGCCTCCTTCAAATGGTTTTGAAGAAAGACCGTTGTCCCTACTCGTGTGGCTCAACCTAGAATAACTTTTCTGTGACAACAAGAACCCAAGAATAACGCAACTTGATAGCGCATTATGTAACATTACAATAGGAGATCTCTCTGTCACAACCTGTTGTTCCAAGATCAAAAATCTTACTGACTTGCTTGAAAATCCCGACCCTGATTCCAAGCTAAGTGACAAATTACAATTGGTCATCTACACTATTAATGATCTTTTATCGCGTTTTAACTATGTTACAAGTATCATTCTACACCGTTCACCACTCCCAACTTTCATGGAAACACGATCTATGTTGCTTTTAGGATAACAACGGATGAATCATTCTCGCATGTCTCAATCACCGACCCACTCATAAAATTCCTCAACCTCTATTATATTTGCACACCCGATTGACGACACAGGAACTGGAACAACTACCAAAATGACCACCGCCAGCCAAGCCGAAACTGCCACCAACACCAGCAAGTTGGCAGCCAGCCACACTGGCAGTTGCTGCCACAGTTCGTGTGTGTATATCCCACTATCGGGAGCATCTTCATAGTGCCTTCAAGCTAGTATCCACCACCTCAAGGTCGGTTGGAACGAAGGCAAGTGCAAATTGTAAGGTAAAACAATGTATATTGTGTTGGTTATATGTACATGGTTATAACAAGTTGGTGATATTACTATAAATAGTCAGGTCATTTTGGGTTATACGTAAGAGACGGTTTAGCCAAAAGAGATCGAAAAATAAACTTGAGTGACTAAGTTTATTAATATATCAAAGTAATGATATATTAATTAGAAACTAAAATAGTATAAAGGATTAAAGCTAAAATATCAACAATTTGAATTTCAAATAGACATTATCCGTAAGGGAGAAGATAGAGATAAAAAGCATTATAAATACTACCCTAGATTAGAGTTGTAAGGCATCCCAAAAACCCTAAATTAGTCCATCTCCCTCCCACCTTCGGTATCTAGCCGATTTCTTTAAATACCCCAAAGATAAAATGTTAAAATTTCAAGCAAATGTTTATACTTTATCGATGAGTATCGTTTTCTTGTGTGCGATTCTATCAGATGAGTTCTACTTTGGGCTCTAGACATCCTAACAATATCAGATCTGAATCATAAAGGTATATATTGATCCCTTTTGAGTTTACAGTTACAAAAATGTGCATGATTGTATGATTCGTGGTGGAATATGAACTTTATTTATTTTTCTTTTTTCATTGTTATTTTGTTATCGTATTACAACACATTGTACATGTAAGGTGTGTGTCCAGACCTAGGATGGGCGTGTCCTCTTTTGCAAAGAAAATTTATTAATTTGCTTTTTCAAAAACTCCAAAAAAAAAAAGGACAGCCGATTCATAGAAGGCATGATGAAAATATAATACTTCTTTTTTAGTTCTAATAAAATTGGTTAAAACAATAAATTACCTGTTTAAAGGGCATTTAATAAGGATTGGATAAAAAACTTAGAGTAAACTATGTATTTGGTCCATATAGTTTGCAAATAATTGGAGATGAGATTTAAAAAATTTTCAACTTGCAACACAGATTCAAAATCAAAAAGTTTATAGTTTTGGTTTTTGAAAAAATTAAAAACTTTTGTGTATGGGGTCTAAAAAATTGCTAAAATAAAGATTTTATGTGGTTTTGTGTCGATTCATTAGCGTATGTATCGATTTAAATTAACTTTTTATAAGTAAGTGGAATTCTAACATAAATCAAATATTCATAAAAAAATTAAATTGATTTATTAATATAAATAAACTATTATTATAATAATATTAGAGTAAATTACAATTTTGGTCCCTGTGGTTGACATGAAATTACAGTTTTGGTCATCTTTTTGAAATCTCACGCTAAAGGTCCCTGTGGTGGTAAAAAAATAACAGATTTGGTCCCAGTGGTACCCTTGCCTACATGAAAAGACCAAATTGCCCTTTTCATTTTCTTTTTCCTTTTCTTTTAATTATTTTTATCATTTTACTAATTAAAATTAAAGAAAAATACAACCCCCCCTCTCTCTCTGTCTCTCTCTCTCTCTCGTGTCCATCTCTCATCCATGGTCGGAGAAACGCTGTAATGAATACATCCATGGCCGGAGATCCCGACATCCTCACATACTTCATCCTGCCACCTAATCTAGGCGGTCCAATTGAAGGAAACTTCTTCACCTTCACCGGAATGCGATCACTAGTCGGGGCTCCTTTTCCCGCAACTTTCAAGGTCACAAAAGCAAGCGATGCTAAGAATCCGGCTACTGAACCTTGAAATTCATCCATGGCGGGACAACATCAGCCTTTGATTCGTCTCTGATTCGTTCTTCTCACTCGATTTGTCTCCAGTTTCTTAGATCTGAGAAGGCTATGTCATCTGGATATGATGGACCAAAGAGGTTACAATTTCCCTCAACTCAATTGCCCTAGCAAATATAAAACCACAAAAGAGATGTGCAGATAAGTTGAAATCATGAAAGATCAGCTCACCTTTTTAACCTTCTTATTTATAACGTCCCACTGCCAGATCCAATTGCACTTATACACAAACAAAATCGGAGGGTTGAGTTTGCAATACGTATGAGCTTGTTTTGTAATTCTTCCACTGCCAGATCCGACCTTAACAAAGTCCATGCCTTTAACAACTTTCCCGAACACGACGTGCTTGCCGTTGACCCACTCGGTCTTAGCGGTGCAAATGAAAAACTGAGAATCGTTGGTGTTTGGACCGGCGTTAGCCATGGAGAGGATTCCAGGACCGGTGTGCTTCTTAATGAAATTCTCATCTGCGAACTTGTTGTCGTTAATCGATTCTCCGCCGGTTCCGTTAACTCTGGTGAAATCTCCTCCCTGGCACATGAAATTCAGGATCACATGGCTCACATTCACTGCAAATCGGAGACCCAATGCAGGGCTTGGGTGCGTGTTGAGGAGAAATCGATCTCAGAAATTGCAACGTGAACCCTAGATCGAAAGCAACGTGAACATAGCAATTGGGATGCCAGAACAGACGGAAGAGAAAGAGAGAGCGATTTGGGTTTCTTTTTTTCTTTTTTCTTTTTTTTAATTACCAAAATAGCAATATTAAAAAAAATAATAATAAATTAAAAAGGGTATATTGGTCTTTTCACCTGGCTAAGGGACCAAAAATGCAAGCAAAAGTGCAGTTCAGGGACTATGAGCGTGAAAAACCAAAAGAATGACCAAAAGTGTAATTTCGGGACAACCACAAGGACCAAAATTGTAATTTACTCATAATATTATCTTTAAAGTAATATAAATAGATTAATTACAAATTAAAAAACACAAGAAGAATAAAGTTCTATAATAAATGATAATACTTATAGAAAAATATTTATCAATTTATAGTTAAGTTGAGAAACTACTTTTCGGTGGATCCCACAGTGTTTAGTTTAGATAACACGTGGGTTTAGGTCGCTGCTTTGTTTAATTAGAAAAGATGATTGCCCACACAATGCATGATCGAACCCTTAATTACAGAAAACCCCATTTGCTCATTCATCTCCCTTTAATTCTTGTTAACTCTTTTGTAGGAAATAAAAGGAAAAACACGGGGGCTTTGCGCAAAAAGTTGTATAAAAAAATAATTCTTTATATAAAACAGAGCTCATGGAGTGTATAATCATGTGTTTAATGCCTTCAACAATTCAGGATTCAAATTTGATCACCGATTTAACTAATTTTCGGAAGGGTTTGAAACATTTTGTATTTCATGTGTGTTGTTCGTAAAAAAACATAGAATTGAAAGATGAACCTAATGCTAGAGTAAGGTTACGTTTCCCCAAGGTTGTAAAAAATGATGTGTCCTTTGTGAGAACTAATTCGAATCTTATTTTTGAATATTGAAACAATTTCTCTGGTATATTCCATATTATTTGTTCTTTCTTTTATTGTTTAGGTCTGATAACCTTTCAACATGTGATGGGCTACTCATTTTGGGCATGTGAGAGTGGACTTCATGGGTCGGGTACCCCCTGAAGAACGCATGGGTCCTTATTGCTCCATTGACCCGACCCGGTGCATTTAAGGTGTTTAGGAGCTAGATGGCCTGATTCACTTCACAAACACCAGCAAATCCTCTCGTTTTCTCTCATCTTCTTCTTGGTCTCTAGAAATTAGGGTTTGTTCATTGCAAGTCTTGTTAGGTTAGTTTGTCAATCATTCGGTCACGCCTTCATATGTATTATTATTTCTTTAGTTTTGGTGTGTTTTACTCTGTAAAGGTTTTGATATTTTGTATTTCTGAAACTCTGAATTTAGTTAAAGTTTATAAAACTGTTTGTTTAAGCTTTTCGACTATGTTGAACTTAGAGGTGCTGATAGATTGGGACTATTGTTTGATCAAGTTTTATTGTATTTCTCGATAAGGGTGTCAGTAAATGAGGATGTAGTTACTAATTAGTGGTTTCCCACCCCATAGCTGAAACTTTAGTCCCTAATTACACATCATCACACAGATTTAGTCGGTTAAGACTTCCCTTTCAATTTTGTCCAAAAATGAATAACTTAATTTACATTGGAGTTCTAAAGATGACACTTTATCCATCAGACCAAAGGGAGCGGGAGAGGGGAAAGACGCGGTGTCCACGGTGGATGGGCTTCACCGTGCGGGAACACCGCCCCAGTTGGGTAGGTGCCCGCGGTGAAGTCCCCAGCCAATGGTTCCAACCCCACGCGGTGATCCTTTACCCATTTTCATATACAACCCTTTTATTTTATCATTTTTGCATATTACCACCCTCAAACGGCTAGTTTAAAAAAAAAACCTTTTTTTTACCCAACTATAAATACATCTTTCAACCCCATTTAAAAATCACACATTTCTTACTAATACCTCTACAAAATACAAAACAAGCTACACATTTTTATAAAAAAAATGGCTGCCGTCGGAAATGGAAATAATCGTTGGGTATGGACTCAACATGAAGAAGCCGCTTTGGCAACCGCGTGGATCAACGTCAACGAATACCGCCCATTTTGGGAACTTGTGAAAGAATCGCTTCACACTATATTAGGCATAGTAGATTATCCGAATAAGGATCACATTTGTTTCAAATGGAGGAATATGTCACCAAAAATAAGTAAATTTCACCAAATTTACTTAAACGTATCGGCAAACCGCCAACCCGGTGCAATTGACGAAGAGATCGTTCAGCAAGCCCTAGCACAGTATCGGACGACACACAACGCAGACTTCACGCACCTTGTTGCGTGGAATGTTGTGAAAAATTCACCTAGATATCTAGGAATTTAATTATCGTATTTAGGTTTTAATTTCCCGTTTCTAAAATTTTAATTGTCGTTTTTAGGTTTTAATTTCCCGTTTGTAAGATTTTAATTATCGTGTACGTTTTTTATTTTGCAATGTTATGTTTTTAATTAAATGTTTTTTGGTTAAATTAATTTTTTTGTGGTGAAATTATATTATTTATTTAATTAAAAAAAGTGAGTGGTTACCATTTCCTATATTTGAAGGGTGAGGGAAATGTGAGGTGGAGCCTACGTGGCACTCCAACCCCTTGGGGTGAGTGGTCACGGCTCCCATTGATCTCAACTTCGCTTCTTGTAGGCGGTTTAAACTTTTTATTAACTTTTTTTATTAAATTTCAAAACCAAAATACATAATTTATTTGTTTTACAAAAAAAAAGCTGCATATAAATAACAATACAAAAAGCACATCAAACTAAATCTAAATGAAAGATTGAGTTTCTCTATTGGTAAAAGAAATTATTACATGTACTTTTTTCCATGGTTATTATCATCTTAAAGTTCAGAGTCTTTAATTCTTTATTGGCTATGAATCGCATCATTGGAGGCAAATCTCAAACTAGTTATGTTCGTGGCCAATATTCATAAATGGATTTCCTTCTATTCAAATAGTGATCTTCATTCATCATTTTAAAGAAAAAAATAAATAAACAACGAAGATCAAGATTAAGATGGATGAAAAATGAAAATGGTTAAATGGTATGTTAGCATTTTATTTTTGACCCTTTAAAGTGATCAGTTTAACAAACATTTGCGGATCCAAATGAAACACAATCGTTATTCTTAAATTATTATTATTATTTTTGACCCTGTATAAATTTATAAACTCTAGTCTAAATGTTTTGAAAATTCAACTCTGTTAGTCTATTTCAGTTGTTTCTTGATGACTGGTTTATGATTTTTACTAGAATTAACAATTTATCTTGCCAGTTGCCACCTTTATGTTTAGTACCTTGATTTTAATGTTCATTTAACATTTTTTAAAAAGGATCTTAGAGTGTCTAGGGTTGGGCCAACGCAGTCGGAGTTATTTCACAAAGACTTGCCATGGTAAGGAAGAAGGGGGAGAATAGGCACTTGGAGAGCACACTACAATGGAGAGTTGTATGTTGCGTTCGGGAAGGATGAATCGCTTTCCATGAAAACACGTATTTAAAACTAAAATGATCAAGTATTTTGACTACTATTAAGTTCTGTTTTCTTATTTATTGATTATAATTGCTATAATAGTTAAAAGGTAATGTATTTCTTTATTTTTTAATAGCCTATTTACCGTTATTCATTATCAACAACTATGATGGTGTATAGTTCACGGAACGAATTTGAACACCAATGGAGAAGCAAAACATACCTTTGGATCCGACTGCAAATATGGGCAGTAAGTTCAATTCAATCTCCCATATATTGATCAGATCCTACTTTATAAAGGTCAAGATCATCCCAGATGAACTGTTGTGCGTACGTCCGAAACTACTTCTGCCTCTGCTTTGACCAGTGTGTCGGCATCTTCCCGGTGGCTAAGAAATTGACGTAATTTGTATACCACGGAGCGTTATTGACTATGAGTAGTTGTTCGTCAATAAATACATCTTGGATCCCCGTTTCAAGACCTTGTGCTAGAAGGCTTGACAGATGATCAGTTACTACATTTTCAGTTCCCTTTTTATCCTTAATCTCCAAATCAAATTCTTGTAGTAGTAGAATCCAGCGGATCAACCTTGGTTTGGACTCCTTTTTCTCCAGCAAGTGACGAACAACACTATGATCGGTGTAGACCGTAACATTTGATCCCTAAATATACGATCTAAACTTATCTAACGCGAAAACTACAGTGAGTAACTCCTTTTCGGTGGTTGTATAATTCATCTGTGCTTCCAAGAATGTCTTACTTGCGTAGCAAATGACTACCGGTTTCCTATCAGTTCTTGTCCTAATACTGCCCGTGCGGCATAGTCACTAGCATCACACATGATTTCAAATGGTTTATACTAATCAGGCGGTTTAAGAATGGGTGCCTCAACGAACTTGTTCTTCAAGGTGGTGAATGCCTTGATGCATGCTTCGTCAAATACAAATGGTGCATCCTTTAACAACAGACTGCACAACGGCTTAGAAATAGTGCCAAAGTCCTTGATGAATCTTCTGTAAAATCCAGCGTGGCGAAGAAATGATCTGACTCCTTTTACTGAAGTTGGGGGAGGTACTGTAGAAATTACCTTGATCTTAGCGCGATCTACCTCGAATCCGCGTTCGCACACCACATGTCCCAAGAGGATGCCTTCTTTCACCATGAAGTGACTTTTTTCCCACCTCAGGACTAAATTTGCTTTCACGCATCTTGCCAATACCTTTGCTAATTGCACAAGACATGTGTTAAAAGATGATCCAAAAATGGAGAAGTCCTCCATAAAGATCTCCAATGCGTCCCCTACCATATCCGAAAAAAATTGCCATCATAAATCGCTGAAATATGGCAGATATGTCACATAAACAAAAGGGCATTCTCCGAAATGCAAAAGTACCGTAAGGACAAGTGAAGGTGGTTAGCTTGATCCTCAGGATGAATTACAATTTGGTTATACCCGGAATATCCATCCAGGAAGCAGTAGTACTTCTGGTCTACCAATTTCTCTACTATTTGATCAATAAAAGGGAGAGGGAAGTGATCTTTGGAGGTGGCAGCATTGAGTTTCCTAAAATCAATGCAAACCCGCCAACCTGTCACTGGTCTTGTAGACACCTTATCGCTATCTTTTGTGTCTACCACAATGATTCCTGATCTTGTGGCTACAATTTGTGTAGGACTCACCTAGTTACTGTCAGAAATGGGATAAATGATGTCGTCGTCCAACCATTTTAATACCTCCTTCTTTACTACCTCGCACAAATTGGGTTTAGTATTCGTTGAGTATCACGTGCAGGTTTTGCTCCTTCCTTAGTGATGATACGATGCATACATGTTGTTAGACTAATACCCATTAGGTCTGCAATGGTCCAACCAATTGTCTCCTTAAGTTTCGTCAGTACTTCTAATAATGCTTTTTCTTGTTCCTCGGTCAGGTCTGTTGATAAGATCACTGGCAAACTGTCGTTCTTACCTAGGAAGGCGTATTTCAAATGAGAAGGTAATGTCTTAAGCTCCAGCATAGACAGTTCTTGCAAAGATGGTTTGAGAGACTTGGGTATCTCCGTCGGTAATTTGTCCACATGTCAACACCCTTCATATTCTTTTTTCTCACTCTTCTTCTCTCTCTATATTGTCTTGTGTTCTTCCTCTATTGGTTTTACGAGCTCTTCAAATTCTGTTTGTAGTATTGTATGGGTGTAGTGCTGCACGAGCTCATCTACGATATCTACTCGATAACATTCATGTTCTCGATCATGTTGTTGCTGGCATTAAAGACGTTGATTCTAGATTGCTGATTTCCAAAGGAGATTCCCATTTCTCCTATGCGACAATCAATTTGGGCATTTGCTGTTGCAAGGAATGGACGTCCAAGTATGATTGTCGACTTATCGGCTTGATGAGTATCCAACATAAGGAAATCTACTGGATAATTGAAATTTCCTACTTTGATGATAACATCAGATAACATTTCCTGCGGTATTTTTGTAGACTTATAGGCAAGCTGCACAATAACATCTGTGTGTTTTAAAATCCCAAAATCATGCTTGTCGAAAAGCTGTCGAGGAAGAATGTTGACACTTGCACCTAAATCTAACAAAGCTTTCTTGATGTGGATATCCCTTAAGTCTACCGAGATTAAGGGAGCTCCTGGGGCTTTCATCTTTGGCGGCAAGGTATTTAAGATTATTGAGCTGACATATTCTGTAACATCCTTAATCTAGGGCAAAAAATTTAATAAATAAAAATAAAATAAAATTTAATAATTATAATAATTAATAATAATAATAAGATGAGAATTTACAATTTAGAAGAAGGATTTGGTCTAGAGTAATTAAATGTGGGTAAAAATGGATTTTACCTTGGGGAGTTCTAAAAGGAGGACTTTTATATAAATTAGAACATTAGTGTTGTTGGGGAAGGACTCCTTAACAATCATGGAAAAGTTGGTGTGCTGGAGGGACTAAATTGCAAATAAATGAAATTTGAGGTTTTAGTTGGGGAAAAACCCCACACACTTCTCATTTCACGATCTGAAGAGAGGAGAAGGAGTCAAAGGCGATTTTAAGGGGGGATCAATGGGAGAAGCTCAACTCTATCAAGATCTAGGTGGTTTGCATCAATTCCTTGAAGATCTAAGGTAAGAAATATAGTGTTCTTGTTGGAAACCCACATTTGGGGAAGAAATGAGTGTAAATTCGAGTTCTAGGTTGGGGGAGATGAAATCTATGATCCCAATGGTGTATCTCACGAATTTTAGTAGTTATTCTTCCATATTATGATTGTTGAATGCTTGGAGAACCATTGTGGATGTTAGTTGATTCATATGAACCCTAACTTTTGGGGAAAACCAATCTATGGGTGAATCGTTGGTGTTTGAATCAACTCTTATCCTCAAATGTGTTTCTATGATGAGTTGAGTGATTCTTAATGATTCTAAGCCTTTGGAAGAAGGAATTCCCTTTGATATTTATCAAGTGAAAGAATGGAATTGGGTATTACATGTTTGAAGGCTATGGAGTAATGTTCTAATCACAACTTTGATTTGGTTCAATTGGGATGATATTGGGTGGTTAAATTGAGTATAATTATGTAAAGTTGAGTTTGAATCATGTCCTTTTGATGTCTATGAGTTTGGGGAAGTATTAGAACTTGAATTGGGTCAAAAAATGGTAAAAAGGACAAAAAAAACGGAGCTACAGCAGGTCGTACATGATGCATGCTTCTGAACACGACCCGTGTAGAGTTTCTGGGATTTTTGTCCAGTTTTGCATTGGATGCAACATGACCCGTGTAAGGCAACACGACCCGTGTAGAGTTTCTAGAGTTTAGTAAGTTAAACTAGTCTTAGAGTCATGAGTAATGTTGGATATTCTTTCTTGTAGGAAAGCAGTAGTTGGAGTTTGAAGTGAGGAAGTGGCATGCTTCTTGGACGATTGAAGGAAGGTGAGTTACCGGGAGTACACATCTCTCTATTATCTTTGTGTGTGTTGGTACTTAATTTTTCATGCATAATATATATGTGTTATTTGATGTTCAAGTGCTATATGTGCATTGCATGAAATGAGTCCTTTTAAAATATGTTTTCTACAACTATTACAATGTGGTTTTGAAAGACGTTTTGAGCATCCTATTTGTGCATTGCATTACATATAGGATGGGGTTGACCGTGTGACACCTTGAGAACAAGTTTTATCCTTTCCTCAATTAAAAAGGATGTCGGAGACATTTGAGTTTTGTCATTTCCTCAATTAAAAAGGATGTCGAAGACGTTATTCCCGCCATTAGGGAATCGCATGGGGGAGTTGCTATCCCTCATGAGGCTAGTGTTGTAACGCCCCATTTTTGGCGTTAACGTTAAAGTTAACGTTGATTATATTAATTGCATATTTTAAAGGAAATGATAATAAATTTAATTAGAAAGCGGACTGTAGAATTAAACCCCGTTTTCCGGTACGTTCCTAGTTTTGAATTTATTATGTTAGCGAATAATAATAATAATAATAATAATAATAATAATAATAATAATAATAATAATAATCAAAATAATAATATCATACTAATAATTTAATTATAATTGTTTGGTGGAAGATTATGTCATATTATGAAACTTGCTATGTTGAAGTAATTGGTTTTGGGAGATTTAAAAATAAACCTAGAAATTAGAGGGGCCAAAGTTGTAAATGTTGGAAAATTACAATAATTGTGAGAAGAATACAACAAAGGTTTGAATGTCAATGTGGGGCTATAGCAGCTCGTGGTGGTTGCAAAGTGGTATTCCTTTCTCTTTTCTTCCCAATCGTAGACTTCTTTTCTCATTCCTTTTCTCGTTTTCTCTCTCCCTCGTTCTTCTTTGTTGCTGCTATCGTATGGCTTAGTGAGGGAAGGGAAGATGAGCTCGTGATCAGCCAAATGAAGTGAAGAAATACTTGTGATTGCTTATAGTGGTAAGTTCTTTCCTCCATTCTTCTTGTTCAAAACCGTGACCACACCACCATCATGACTCCGCCATGGGTTTTGGTGTGTGTTTGTGTGGTGTTATGCTTGTTTAACTGTGAATTTCCTTTAACTATTCTTGTCCGTACGATTTCCTTGTTCTGTTTTCTAATGGTTTTAAGGACCTTCTATTGATTTTCCATCTAGAATTAATCTTTGGGGCTTTGCATGCTAGCCGATTTTATACACACACATACCTTGGTGTATGCTTTAGTGTGTTTGTTGTAAGGCTCGTGTTATGGTACTCTTATTCCAAGTTCCCTGATTTTGAAGTTTCTTTTGACTTGTTTCTGATCCTTGATGTCTTAATCCTTGTCTTAATGGGTTTAGGAATTGAAATCCTAAACCTTAATGTTATTTTGGGATTTTCGTATTTTCACAGTTTTGGACATTGTCTTAGAAAATTCGTGTAAAATCTTGTACTTGACCAATTGAGATGAGCCATACATTTCTGGAAAGGTCTAGGTGTGTAGTTTCCTCATCCAGAATTCCTTGGCCTAATTCGTGTGTTAGGTTAGGTGAATATTGCAATGTTCACTGAGTGGTCTAAGTTCTGTCAAATTTGGTCCCCTGCCTTGAGAAATTCATTGTAAATTGTACAAATATCGTTTGGGAGCAAGGCCACTTGCCTTAGTTCACTTTTAAAGTCTAGTTTGTCCTTACCAAATTTCAGAGTTCAGTTCTTAACCCATTTTGATCGATTAATATTTATTCAATGGTGGGTCAATGGGTGAACTGATTGTATCAGTCAAATTCGGGGATGTTTCATCTGCAAATGGAAAATGAAAATGACCTGAGGTCAGGCCCTGTGACCTTTTCCTTGGGTCTAGTATACCCATGATTTCTATTGGATTTTATATTTAAACTCTCATTGGTTTAATATTACAAATCTTGTCGTGGGTCTAAAAATCAGCTTTGCTGTCAAGTATTCTTTCGTGGGTTTTGGTCGTGGTTGCGGCATAGAGTTCGTAGTGGGTATTATATGCTTATTAAAGATAATTAATAAACCTCAATGATGTAATTATAAGGTAAAGGGAGGGTATAGTAGGACACGGTACGTGTCGAGTATCGGGAAAATACATGTATACTTATATAATTATAAGTAATAAATGTAAACGTTAATTCGTTCTAAGCAGTACCATGTGGAATGTAGGTTCGGGAAAGAAGAAGAGTTCTTGAGTATCACGTGCTTGTGTGTGCGACCTACTTTTACGTATCAGGTGAGTATTATGTGGATTTTCGGATACATAGCAAAATGAGTTTTATTCAAAAATGTTTTGGAGTCAATGTGGTTTTATGGCTTTAAAAATATTTTATGGAAAATATGCTTATAATGTGTACAGAAAGAGAATCAGAAATACAGTGAACTAATAATGTGATTGGCCCTTGATGATGAGTTGTTTAGTATCCGGATAAAGATCATGGCCTGCTGCGGTAGGGGTGGTCAAAAGACACTACTGGGATGGTACCTCCCGTCGCGAAGTAGTTGTTTAATTACCTTGGTAGATGAATCCGTTTTATGCTATTGAGGAAGTAGTTATACGGGTGCGTCTCGTATAAAACCTACGGGTGCGCTCGTAGGAATGTACCATCATATAATAAGGAATGCCTATGGGTGCGCTCATATGAAATAAAATATTGGAAATTTAAGAATAATGTTATTATTGGAAAAACTGTTTTGGGTCTAAACCCATAATGCTCACGAGATGTTATGTCTCACGTATTTTTCTTTAAAATGCTATGTACTCAGGTAAACAAGAAGGGCGATAGAAGGGTCAGGTGTGAGAATGTAGCTTCTGCTGTATAAAGTGTAAAATAAACAGGTTTGAACTACGGTTATGATGCAAATTCGTGATGCCCCGTTTGTAAAAATTTAAATGGTTTGTATGACTAAAAGTTTGTAATATAAGTTTAAAAAAAAATATTTGTGTGAAAGTTGGGGTGTTACAATTTGGTATCAGAGCCATAGTTTAAGCGAACTAGGTGTCAATACTTGAACCTAGACTTAAACTGTGTAGGAGTTAAGTAAGGTACATACTTAAATATGAGGTCGTAAGTAAGTAGAAGTGGGGGTAAACCTGAAACAGTGAAACATGAGTCCTGGTGGTAAAGCTGGAAGCAAATATGTATACGTGGTTATAATAATATGGGCCCGTACTATCATAATCACAGGATATATATTTGAGTTTGGTGTAACCACCCAGGAATCATGTGAATCTGCAAGTGATGAGTGTAGGAGGTTTGAGGGGTACATGTTCGATATAACTATGTAATAAAATCAAGTAAGACTGAAAATGTTAAAGTATAATTGAAAAGTATTAAAGATGAAATAACAAGTATGAGGTATGTAGTGGGGAAAACGTCATACCCTATACGAATCATTATAAAGTATATGTAATGGAATTTAAAAAAAAAATAAAAGAAATGTGACAAGGATGTATAAATCTATTAAGAATTTTGAAATGGGAGAAATGGAGTTATATAGTATAAATATAAAAGAAAATGTATAACTGGAAAATTCCGTTGTCTAACGGAAACGTATATGATTATGGATTAAAAAAAATAATAGTTTCACTACGGTGACCAAAGAAAGAAAGAATGGAAAAGAATATGAATACGTATATTTATATGAATAAAACTCATATAAGAAAGAAGAAGGAAAACATTTAATTGGGAAAGGTAAAAGGAAATGAGCTGAGTTTTGTAATTGTTGACGAACCCAATGATTGTACGAATGGGTAAAGAATAAATATTGAAAAGTAACATGATGTGTCTCCCATGGACAACCAAGGGGTCAAGGTATGTGTACTAAAAGTTGTGATAAAAAAAATGTTATTATAAAATGAAAGTAAAATACTTAATTAAGTATTAGATAAGGAATCAAAGGTAGAAATGAAAATTTATAAATGGGGAGTTGTGACTTCCAAACCCGAAGGAAATACGACAAATAAAGACATCTAATGATTGAAGCAAATAGATACGTCATAAGTATAGTACTATAATGAATAATATAACAAAGTAAGTTATCCGGATGGGAAAGAAATGAAAAATGGAAAACTGTTGAAGACAAACGATGAGGATAATCAGAGGAGTATAAGGAAAGTTATTAAAGAAAATGATGATGAGATGAATTATTATTTGGAATTAAATTCAATGATCACATAAAATAAGCATTGGATGAAGGATCAAAGATAAAATAAGAATTATAATAAACAGATCGGAAGTTACTACTTCCGGGTGTGAATGAATATAACGGGTAAAAGTATCCAAAGATTGTGAGAAATGAATCAGTACATGGCTAGTAATAATGAAATGTAAGAATGTGTATATATATGTTTATACGTGCTTATAGATGTAAAAGAATGAATAAGTTTTGGGACTGATACAATGTATAAAAGTATAAAGGTGGTTATGAAATAGGTATTCTAATTAGAATACTATAAAGTGTGAAGTAAAAGAGTGAGATAATGTATCTGGGTATAGCCTGAAATATAAAAGAACGAAAGATAACGAGAAATAAATGGGAGTTGGGTATCACCTAAAGATACATAAGAAGTAAGTCTTATATGCAATATGAAATATATAATGTTGTAAAGAAATGTATAGTGTATATCGCCTTAAGAAATGTAAAAGTAAAGGGTGTGATGAAATGAAGTTTACATGAAAGAGTAATGTAATGTGTTGGGCATATAGCCTTGACACATAAAGAAAAATGGTAAAAGATACAATGAAAGAAATTTTGGGCTTCAAACCCAAACAATGCCTATAAGTAAAATGTAGGAGACGTAGAGATTGAATGTCCATGAAAAGTAGTAGTAATCTATATGATTATAAAAGTAGGGTATGCTTAACAAGTGTAATGAGATAAAACAAGTAATTGTTGAGTTAAAAATGCAAGTCTTTAATGAAGCATTATTATGATGCGGTTGGGGTAATAAGAAAGGTAAAAGTTATTTTTGTTATTAGCCATAACAAGTAAAGAGTAATGAATGGTAAACGTTGACCAAAGAAAGTGGAGACCACATCTATGTCAGCAGAACATGTCAGGGCTTTTTACCTGGGAGGGTTTTGTGACACGGTTCCAGAGGCAGTATGTGCCACAAGTAGAGATGGAGCGGAGTTCCCACGAGTTTTTGACTTTGGAGCAGACGACAGAGAGCTTGTCTGGGATGACATGGAAATTCACAGAGATGATGTAAGTGATGGAGCGGTCATGTGCTGCAAGAGCGGTTAGGGCAGGGACAGAGGGGGCATGCGGGTGAGCTTTACAGTTCACGATCAAGGAGATGTCGGGGACGGTTAGAGTGGCTAGCGGAAGATGAGCAGTATACGATGGTTGATGTAAATGTCTTTACATCGTCAAAACACGCGTGATGAGATGGTGTTTGGCATCGATGTGAGTTGTTGGGTGGTTAAGCTAGGTTTACTTTTCATTCTCCCAAAGAAGTGGAAGAAGTGGGAGGTAGTAGTAAAGTGTGCTCACTAAAGAGATGTCGAGGCTTCGAGGCAAGTGTTATGTTCAATCAAAGTGGGGGAGCCGGTCAAGTCGACGAGTGCAACTACGAGAAATGAAATTAATCTTTTGGGCGCAGTTAAAATTGCTAGAATGAAGACATGTAATGTGATTGAAAGTAATAGAGCATGGAGCATTGTTGCAGGAGTAGGTGGCATGTCCCTGAAAAGATCAAGTCGGATCGGGTTTGAACCCAAGTGGGGGAGAATTATTCATTTGAAGGGGAAAGAGGTTGCTTAAACGACAATAGTGTGTTCAGACGTGCAATGACATGTTGTGAGCAAGAATAGAGATTCTAGGGGTGTTAGGGGTGGTATCTTCCTCGTTAGGCTATTCATTTGGGTCACAAAAGGACTTGAACCTCAATATACCCCCTTATGGCTATTAGGAGGGAAGAAGTGCATAACTCTATCTATAGAGGTTATATGGGTTGTGTATGCTAGTACTATGTGCAGAGTTATGCAAAGTAGTTAGTTGTAGCAATATATGTTGATGTCGGACTGTTACGGGGTAACGTTATTCGTTTGTGTTTATGGGAAAAAATGTAAGAAATGAAACTTCATGTAATAAAATTAGATTATGGTGCCAAATTGGAAGAAAAAGAGCTAGAGGGTTAAAAATGAAAATTTAGAAATTTAAAAAATATGAGAACTCTCTTCAAGTTCCCAGAAAACTTTGGAGAGTTCTAGAGAGAGCAGGAGGTTACGGGTTTTGAAGATTCACGAGATTAGAAGCAAAGATTGAAGCTTGGGAAAGAATTCTTATATCAAAAGGTTAGTAATCAAGTTTTCTAACCTAACTTCTTATGTGTTCTTCACGGGACAAGTTGGAATCTGGATTTACAGTCATGATTCAAGTTGTTCCTATGATTTCTTCCATCTAAACAAGATTAAAACACCAAGTAAACACACATCTTTCAAGGATGTTGTTGAAACTTTGAGAATTGGGGTTTTGAGCTCAAGAACCCTAGAAATGGGTTTGTGAGACTAAAACTGATTCTTGGTGTTTTGTTAGGCTCTAAGAATCATTTAGGATGTATTAAGACATTCCTAAGTGATTAATTTCAAAAATTTGTATTTTTAGTGAAAATGGGCAAAAACGGGTTTGTTATGAAATTGTTGAGAAATTACAATTTCTACAAGCTCAACCTTGATAAAAAATGAAGGTTTATGTCCTGAAATGATCCCATAATGATTAAGTCATGAATTAAGAACTTAGTGTGGGGAGTAGTGGAAACTGCAGTTGAAAAATCGTAAAAAAAAAAAAAAGCAATGTACTCGGGGATCGCGACCTGACCACCCTAGGACGCGACGCGACGCCTGGACTAAATTGCAGAAATGCAGTGAGCATTCTGCCAAGTGAACTTCAATTTTGAAAGTTGGGGTTAGACTTGTCCGTTTGACCTCAAATTTTAAACATAAGTCCCTTATGGTCCAAAACTTTGTGGAAAATTGTCGGAATGGAAATACGTCCCCTGAGAGCACTGTAGCAAAATACGCGTATTTCGGAAAAATTTATAAATTAAAGGAAGCTAGTATAACAAGGGTTATAGCCTAATTATAACCCGTAGTTGCATAATATGGCACTCTTGTGCTGTAAAGTTGGTTATTATATATATGAATTGAGTATAAATGTATATCTTAAAAATGAAATATGGGCTAATGTATTCACAGACTATTAATCTTGTGGAATTATGGGCTAATGGAAGTCTCAACCTAGATTACCTATTATTGTCTTGGTGTTAAATTTCGGGGACGAAATTCTTGTAAGTGGGGGAGAGTTGTAACGCCCCATTTTTGGTGATAACGTTAAAGTTAACGTTGATTATATTAATTGCATATTTTAAAGGAAATGATAATAAATTTAATTAGAAAGCGGACTGTAGAATTAAACCCCGTTTTCCGGTACGTTCCTAGTTTTGAATTTATTATGTTAGCGAATAATAATAATAATAATAATAATAATCAAAATAATAATATCATACTAATAATTTAATTATAATTATTTGGTGGAAGATTATGTCATATTATGAAACTTGCTATGTTGAAGTAATTGGTTTTTAGGGGTGAGTATGGGGCGGTTTGGGGCGGTTAGGAGATAAAACCGAACCATAACCAAACCAATCGGTTAATTAATATTCGTAACCATTGGGTATCGGTTATTAATGGTTTTGGTTAGCGGTTTAGACGGTTAATTCGGTTTGGTTATCGGTTATTATTGGTTAACCATAATGGTTCACATTTTGAGAAAATCATATTGTACATCGTTATAAGTAAACATTAGAACTTATATTGTTATAACTATTAAACATCTAAAACTATATTGCTATAAAATCAAAAACCATTTTTTCTGTAATATGCATATGTGCACATTTGAATATGCATATTTAGACATTCGGAAATGTATATATGCATATTAATATTTTTCGATTATTTTAGTTTTTTGGTGATTGGGAACATACGATTGGCCTAAACGGGTGTTTAGGTGCTTGTGGTGGTGTTTTGAGTAAAACAATTTGGCCAAAAGATTGGTTCTTAAGTTCTCACGCAAATATTCGTTCTAAGACAACTTTATATATATATATATATATATATATATATATATATATATATATATATATATATATATATATATATATATATATATATATATATATATATATATATATATATATATATATATATATATATATATATATATATATATATATATATATTGGTTCGGTGCGGTTATTAGTGGTTCGGTTTTACATGATAACCATAACCGACCCATATGCATTTGGTTAATATAAATTAGAAACCGCACCGCTTTTTTTAGTAATGGTTCGGTTATAATGGTTCGGTTATATCGGTTAATTTGGTTTCGGTTCGGTTTTTCGGTTAATATGCTCACCCCTATTGGTTTTGGGAGATTTAAAAATAAACCTAGAAATTAGAGGGGCCAAAGTTGTAAATGTTGGAAAATTGCAATAATTGTGAGAAGAATACAACAAAGGTTTGAATGTCAATGTGGGGCTATAGCAGCTCATGGTGGTTGCAAAGTGGTATTCCTTTCTCTTTTCTTCCCAATCGTAGACTTCTTTTCTCATTCATTTTCTCGTTTTCTCTCTCCTTCGTTCTTCTTTGTTGCTGCTATCGTATGGCTTAGTGAGGGAAGGGAAGATGAGCTCGTGATCAGCCAAATGAAGTGAAGAAATACTTGTGATTGCTTATAGTGGTAAGTGTTAGGTTGGATTTGACGTATGCGGAATAATAATAACGTGAAGATCGAAACAAATATCCAAAGTGCCGAATGATTAATATTCAAATGTAATCAAACATGTGAGAGTGTACAAGGTTATTGCATAAAGCACCTACACCTCACATTGTGAGCTCTAACCTACAAATGAGTAAAACTATACTATATATAGGTAAGCTACAAATTAAGGCAAGGCCCAATAACAAGGTTTTACTATAGGCCGCCCAAGCTTGTCATGCATCACTCCATGAGGGCTTTTGTACCCCAACAATCTCCCCCTCAAAAGGGCGGAATGGATGATGTGTGGCAAGATGACAAATTGGCACTAGCGGAACCGAAGATGATGACCACACGGGATGTAGAAGTGAATCCGGTCACCTCATATACATGAAAACTCCCCCTCAACGTGTCTCCGGTCTTCATAAAATGTGATCGTTGAATAATCCGCTAAATATGAGAATGCGCTCAATCGGGAAATTCGATAAAAACTCCCCCTCGACTTGAGCGTATTTGTCAATGCCCAAAAATTCGGCAATTTCTTTTTAACAATATGAATTATGGAATTCGAAAAATTTTCTTGCGTTCTTGTTCTTCTTTGTTTTGTTCACCGTTCATCAAAAAAAAATGTTTTTCGTGGGGGTTTGACTTTGTTTAGAGTGAGGGTCCGAAGTTTTACAAATGAGGGTTTAAATTTGGTTTAAAATGGGTTTAAATGGGTTTAGAAAGAGTTTGGGCTGAATTGGGTTATTGGTTTGTGCATTTGGTAGAATTGAGTCACACGTATTTGTTTTTAGTTTGACAATTAAGTCAAATGTGCACCTGCACATCATCATCTTCTACATTACGCCGACTTCACCCTTTTCACCCTTTTCGACTGCATCTCAAACCTGCAACTCCCTTCTTCTCCGTTCATTGCAGACTTGCGAAGGCAGCCTCCCCACCGGCGAATCCAGTCACCGAAGGCATCACCCTTCGCCGTCTTTATTCATCTCAGATCCACCCTTCCCCTGCGTATATCATCTCATCAGCCAACCGATTTCTTTTCCATTTGAACCCAAATCAAGGTTCTGATTTTTGCTTCACCGTGAAATCACCGGCAAAGGTAGCCGGCATCCCATCGGAGCCGCAGACCACCGAAGACAGTCACCCCTTTGGTGTTACTCTTCCGATTTTCTCTCTTTTCATCTCCGAATTGAACCCGTCTTCCTTCTTCTCGATCAACACCGCAGACCACTGAAGAGCTCCATGGCTGCGGTATCATCTTCACCGTTCCGAACAGGGTTCCGAAGTATTCAAGGGTGCGGTATGTCTCCGATCGCCATCATCTTTGCACCGATCAACACCGCAGACCACCGAAGACAGTCATCACTTCGGTGTCGCTGTTCCGATTCAGTTCATCAATTCCATCTCATCGGACCGAAGAGATGCAACTCTTCGTAGTCTATTTTCAATTCCTTTGTTCCGATTTAAACCCAATCCAAGTTCCGAAGCCATCAACAAAAGTCACATATGCTCCGAATTCAGTCAAAGTCAACAAACATCTTTTCAAGAGGAGCACAAACCGTATGAAGATCTGGTGAGTTTACGTCAAATTTTTAACGTCAAGGTCAAGAGTTTCAAGAATACCCAATCTTCATTCGATTTGATCTTTTACAGTCGTTCTCATTCTCAATCGATAGCAGCAAGCCACAAACATTTCACCCATTCGAATCTAGATTCAAAATCAGGTGGGTATAGTTTTCATTTTCACAAGTTCGTACAATACGCTTTGATTTTCGCGTCTTCTATTTGTGTTTTCATTTTTCAACCAGTTTGTGTATAGATGGATTTGATAAACACAGTCAACATTTAGATGAATGAATATCAAATCAGATAAATACCAACGAGAACGAGAACTAATGTGTGAATTGATATTTATACCAATTGAGATCTAGAAACGGAGAGATGAAAAGTTGAATTCACGTTCGAGAGGAACCGTGAGAGTCTACTTTCCATTTTGAACAATCGTTTAATAATGGAAATGAGTAAAACTGTGAGGCTGGATCTGTACGAGTAGGACAAGGATATGACTCAAAGATACGGCAAATATGAACAGTTCACGAGTTTGTGTTTACATTTGTGAATTTGGATCTAGAAACAAATTTGGGCTCAATAAATGGATATGAATAGTAAACACAGATCTGAATAATGAAACAAATTTGGAATGATGAACAGTGAAACAGATTTGGGCAGAATATTGGAGAGCAAACAGTGAATATAGATCTAGATAAGATTAAGACATGAATGAATAAATTTCTAGATCTAGACAATGGATGAACATGATGAACAATGGATGAAGAAATCTAATGTAAACATGAATATCCAACAATCAAGATAAATTGTAAAAGAAAGGATGAGCCAACTCTTTAAACAATAAAATCTTGATGATGAACATTAACATGAATACTATAATGAACACCAAGAACAACATGAACAATAACCCAAAAATATAAATGAATCCAATAATTCATGAGAGACTCACCAACAATCCATGAAACATTGAAACAATCTTCAAAAGTTGTCAAATCGAGATCGTTCCCTTGAAATAATCGCAAGATCTTCAAGGTACGGCTCTGATACCACTTGTTAGGTCGGATTTGACGTATGCGGAATAATAATAACGTGAAGATCGAAACAAATATCCAAAGTGCCGAATGATTAATATTCAAATGTAATCAAACATGTGAGAGTGTACAAGGTTATTGCATAAAGCACCTACACCTCACATTGTGAGCTCTAACCTACAAATGAGTAAAACTATACTATATATAGGTAAGCTACAAATTAAGGCAAGGCCCAATAACAAAGTTTTACTATGGGCCGACCAAGCTTGTCATGCATCACTCCATGAGGGCTTTTGTACCCCAACAGTAAGTTCTTTCCTCCATTCTTCTTGTTCAAAACCGTGACCACACCACCATCATGACTCCGCCATGGGTTTTGGTGTGTGTTTGTGTAGTGTTATGCTTGTTTAACTGTGAATTTCCTTTAACTATTCTTGTCCGTACGATTTCCTTGTTCTGTTTTCTAATGGTTTTAAGGACCTTCTATTGATTTTCCATCTAGAATTAATCTTTGGGGCTTTGCATGCTAGCCGATTTTATACACACACATACCTTGGTGTATGCTTTAGTGTGTTTGTTGTAAGGCTCGTGTTATGGTACTCTTATTCCAAGTTCCCTGATTTTGAAGTTTCTTTTGACTTGTTTCTGATCCTTGATGTCTTAATCCTTGTCTTAATGGGTTTAGGAATTGAAATCCTAAACCTTAATGTTATTTTGGGATTTTCGTATTTTCACAGTTTTGGACATGTTCTTAGAAAATTCGTGTAAAATCTTGTACTTGACCAATTGAGATGAGCCATACATTTCTGGAAAGGTCTAGGTGTGTAGTTTCCTCATCCAGAATTCCTTGGCCTAATTCGTAGGGGTGGAATTGGTACGGTACCAATTCGTTTTTCTCCAAACCGTGTACCGTACCAACTATAGTTGGTACAAAATTTTTGCTACCAGAACCATACCAATTATACTTGGTACCAACTTGTTTGGTTACCAACAAGTTTGGTTGGTACAATTTGGTAATGGTATATACCAAGAAATTAGCTATGTAATTATTTTAATTTTTTAAAGACTTTTATTGAAATAACATCTTCGTAAATTTTTAATTTCTAAATTTAATGTGGTAATAACTATGTAGTATCGACTAATGTGGCTAAATGACTATTGAAATATGATTTTGTTATACACACAAATATATATATATATATATATATATATATATATATATATATATATATATATATATATATATATATATATATATATATATATATATATATATATATATATATATATATATATATATATATATATATATATATATATATATATATATATATGAATTGGTTGGTACGGTACTACCGTGGTATCTCAAATTTTATACCATTACCGTACCATGTTTACTTAATTGGTATGGTACTACCAACCAAACATGTTGGCTACCAAGCATATTGGCTACCAATTTTATTGGTTCGGTTCGTAGCATGTTGGTTGGTTTTCCGTGGTACATAATTGCCAGCCCTACTAATTCGTGTGTTAGGTTAGGTGAATATTGCAATGTTCACTGAGTGGTCTAAGTTCTGTCAAATTTGGTCCCCTGCCTTGAGAAATTCATTGTAAATTGTACAAATATCGTTTGGGAGCAAGGCCACTTGCCTTAGTTCACTTTTGAAGTCTAGTTTGTCCTTACCAAATTTCAGAGTTCCGTTCTTAACCCATTTTGATCGATTAATATTTCTTCAATGGTGGGTCAATGGGTGAACTGATTGTATCAGTCAAGTTCGGGGATTTTTCATCTGCAAATGGAAAATGCAAATGACCTGAGGTCAGGCCATGTGACCTTTTCCTTGGGTTCAGTTTACCCATGATTTTTATTGGATTTTGTATTTAAACTCTCATTGGTTTAATATTACAAATCGTTTCGTGGGTCTAAAAATCAGCTTTGCTGTCAAGTATTCTTTCGTGGATTTTGGTCGTGGTTGCGGCTTAGAGTTCGTAGTGGGTATTATATGCTTATTAAAGATAATTAATAAACCTCAATGATGTAATTATAAGGTAAAGGGAGGGTATTGTGGGACACGGTACGTGTCGAGTATCGGGAAAATACATGTATACTTATATAATTATAAGTAATAAATGTAAACGTTAATTCGTTCTAAGCAGTACCATGTGGAATGTAGGTTCGGGAAAGAAGAAGAGTTATTGAGTATCACGTGCTTGTGTGTGCGACCTACTTTTACGTATCAGGTGAGTATTATATGGATTTTCGGGTACATAGCAAAATGAGTTTTATTCAAAAATGTTTTGGAGTCAAAGTGGTTTTATGGCTTTAAAAGTATTTTATGGAAAATATGCTTATAATGTGTACAGAAAGAGAATCAGAAATACAGTGAACTAATAATGTGATTGGCCCTTGATGGTGAGTTGTTTAGTATCCGGATAAAGATCACGGCCTGCTGCGGTAGGGGTGGTCAAAAGACACTACTGTGATGGTACCTCCCGTCGCGAAGTAGTTGTTTAATTACCTTGGTAGATGAATCTGTTTCATGCTATTGAGGAAGTAGTTATACGGGTGCGTCTCGTATAAAACCTACGGGTGCGCTCGTAGGAATGTACCATCATATAATAAGGAATGCCTATGGGTGCGCTCATAGGAAATAAAATATTGGAAATTTAAGAATAATGTTATTATTGGAAAAACTGTTTTGGGTCTAAACACATAATGCTCACGAGACGTTATGTCTCACGTATTTTTCTTTAAAATGCTATGTACTCAGGTAAACAAGAAGGGCGATAGAAGGGTCAGGTGTGGGAATGTAGCTTCTGCTGTATAAAGTGTAAAATAAACAGGTTTGAACTACGGTTATGATGCAAATTCGTGATGCCCCGTTTATAAAAATTTAAATGGTTTGTATGACTAAAAGTTTGTAATATAAGTTTAAAAAAAAAATTGTGTGAAAGTTGGGGTGTTACAAGTGTGATCGCCACTAGTCTTAGTTTTACCCACATGGGAATCAAGTACTATGCTTTGTGCGTTAACTTGTGAACTTGGGTGGGTGCCATTGTGGTGAGATGGACTATTATGAGGTGGACATGGGTTGGGATAGTTGCATTGCATTTGCATATCATAACTATCTATTTTGAAAAATCTTTATGATGTTTTATACAAATCTCAAGTGTGTTGAAAACTATTTTTGGAGGTTGTCTCGAGTGTTAAGGTTACCCTTTTCACTCATAATGAGGTAACCTCTGGTAACTCACTAGGCATTTCAATTGCGTAACTTATTTTGATGTGTACTCAGGTTAAGGCTAGGAGCTTGAGACGAGGCAATGATTTTTAGAAGACCACTGGATGTGTGGCCATTTAAACTGTGTTTCGGTTACTTGAATTTTGATACCTCCTCTCTATACGTTATTAAAACTGAATTTTATATCTTTTGGGACCTAATTTTCGCGATGATGAAACTTAAATTTTGAACTAATGGTATCATTTTGGTAAAGTAATGTTTTATTTATTATTCCCTAGCGAGGGGTGTCACATATTCCGTCAATTCAATCTTCTTAAGGAGATGAGCTTGGATTTGCTTTTATGGATACACATGTCTTTCAAGAACTTGGCATAAGCTGGAACTTCTTTGATTAGCTTGACAAGTGGGATGTTAACTTTGATTTGGCTAAATAGCTCCCACATCTCCTCCAATTGTGACCCTCTTTTGCCATATGGCTTTACTACTGGATTTTCCAATGTTGTAGGAAAAATTGCAGTTGCACTTGATTTGCTACTTCCAATTTCCTTTCAGGTTTCTTCATTTCAATTTGTAACTCTTTTTCCTTTTTCTCCAATTCTTCCTTCTCATTGAAGATGATCTCAACATCATTGTCTTCCTCATTCTGAGGAGCAACAACCTTGTTGTCCACCTTCTTCCCACTTCATAACGTGATTATCTCATTCATTTGATATTTCTTAGGCTATGACGAATCTACTTGGGTTGTTGAATTCATATCTTGTTTGACGACTTCCCATATCTTGATAATATGATGCCCTATTCTTAACAGTAACTGTGAATTGGCCTCTTCCGCTTGTTGAGTCTCAACTAAGGAATCACATAACTTGTCTAATTTATTGTTGAAGGCTTTGTCTTCTGCAGAGGTAATATTGGTTGGTAAGGGCGGTCTTTTATAAGATATCGATGGCTGAAGACCCATTTGCTGCTTATTCAGACCTCCTTGGTTATTATTCCCGAATGGTCACGGTGTGTTCCGAAATTAGCCATATCCATGTATCTAGCTTACCTCCTCATGCGTCATCTTGCATTCATTACAATAATGGCCAAATTTGCCATAATTATTACAGATGGTTTGACCATGCAATACATATGCTCCCTTCTCCTATTTTAACATTGAAAGCAATTGATTGAATTTCTTTGTGATGTTTCCTATCTCCGTCTTTACTTCCTTCTTCCAAGCACTCTCTACTCCCTTACTTGTTGTAGCTGTCATCGTATCCTTTGAAGATTCATTGATTTTGGAACCATTGCTGAGTTACTCCAAGAATCTCCATGCCGTCTCACTATCTTGCATCATGATCGTCCCTCCAGATGATGCATTGATCATCGCCTGACTCGTGTTGTCTACACCATCATAGAAGAACTCGACTAGTTGCCAATGTGGAAACTTGTGGTTCGAACATGAGCGTAATAACTCCTTCAATTGCTCGAAAGCGTCATGGAATGCCTCACCAGGTTTCTACTAGAAGTCTTGTATAACTCTGCAGTACTTCAGATGTTTTGCGTGCAGGGTAAAATTCCTGCAAGAACCTCGTTTTCAGCTGCTCCCAGGTAGTGATGCTGTTAACAGGCAGTGACGTGAACCAGTACTTAGCTTTGTCCTTGAGAGTGAATGGAAACAACCTAAGCCTAAAGAAGTTTCTATTGACATTCCTAGGTATGTTCGCGTTTTCTATAGCTAAGAATTCATACAATTGGTTATAAGGATCTTCATGGTTATAACCTCTAAACTCAGACAATACTCCTGACAATTACGACCTAATTTCTACCTGACAGTCTACTCCTTCAGGAAAAAAATATAAGCGATGCATCATCGTACTCCTAAGGTTGGAAGTGTGATGCAACCGACTGCCCGATCGGTTGTGGAAAGTAAAGAGGGGGGAATGAAGTTACCATCATTGTAGAGTTCATTATTGTAATACCGTTTCCCTCTCCACTGATTATTCTGCTGCTGCTACTGTCATAGAGGTCCTCGACCTTGATTCCACTGATTGTTATTGTAGTTGTGGTTGGGCATCCAACCATCATCTACATCTTCAAATTCCAGGTCTCCCAGCTGAGCCTGGTTGTGTTGTTGTGTTTTTGTTGTTGTACAGGTTGTTATGGTATTTGTTGAGGTGGTGGTTGTTAGAATTGTAGTGGTGGAATCTGCGGCTGCTAGCATTGGCGTGGAGTACCATCACAATTCGGTACTCCCCACGTCAGAACGGTCACTGCAGAGGTTCCACAAGGGTTAGGGATTGGTTGAACTACTGGTGGAATGGCCCCAGGGGCTGAAACTGTGTTGCCACCACTAGTACTCGCGGAAGCTCCATTGGTATTTACCGGAACTGGGGGTACACTCGGCTGTCCCCCTGTTACGTCGCTATGATTCTCATGGGTAACATCCTCAATTAAAACATCGTCAGAACGCATGTCGAATAATCGTTTACGAACGCAGTTTATATGTGTAGTTCTTTCGATTTCAGAATCAAACAAAATAGGTGACGTTTGTTCACCTCGATGCGTACGCATGCACAAAATGCAAACGACCGTAAAAAACAAGTAAACTAAACAAACTAAAAGAAAACAATTGACTGACACAATGTGTCAAACGCACAACTCCCTGTCAA